>CM053030.1:188332067-188784567 GCA_028564925.1 Lithobates sylvaticus
GATAGACCCCTCCTCTCTGTGACTTGCCCACTCCTCGTTGCTTGCTAATAACAGCAGTGGGGCTTTGTTGAATATGACAGGCAGCTTTATGGGTGCTAGGTAGAAAATTGGAGCCAGTGAGCAAGTAGTGGGTTGGTACCTGTTACTCAGTTATGCGAATCTGAGCTACAGCTTGAAAATGAATGACTATTGATATTGATCCCATCTATCTCCCTGAAGTACCAACAGCGGAATGTAAAATTGAGTGTGCCAAACCTAAAAATTTAAACTGAATCTAAGATTTACATAAATACGTTTTCCAGGTTTCATGGCTCCCAAAACAGTAGGGGACGTTTGTGAAGGTAATGCAGTCTCCCACTTAGCAGTTTGCAGTGTCTCAGTTAGGATTAGCAGAACAGAGCCACCCCAGCCAGGAATACGAGTGAGACCCAGAGTGATGAGGGAGCTCCCTTAGGTATTGGCTCAGGATATGCTGCTGAGTTCTTCCTAATTGGCTGAACAGGGTTTGCTTTCTGTGCCCCCTGATTGTTTGACCAGGTCTTAAAATGTATTGGGGTCTCCTCCTGTTCTTTGCTGGTTGACTGACTTGAGCTGTGAATGTGTTGGGGCCAACTCCTGTCAACCTCCTTATTGGCTGACCTGGGCTTTAGATATACTGGTGTCACCGCCTCTCGTCCGAGCAGGAGGAGCAGAACCATGTCACTCCACTGAACTTTGATGCAGTACATAGAGTTGATTGAAATTACATTTCAGTAAAGTGAAAAAAGTAAACAGTGCAACAGTGCAAAACACATTGCACCCCCCTTCTCACTGCACACCATCATGCAAGTGTTATATAGGGCAATAATGCTTGTGGGCTGGTGTGAACGAGCCCTTAGTCTAGGAATTGTTTAATATGGTTAAATACCTTTCTTATTTTTCGCTGTTTGACTGATTGCAGCTCTTCGACCAGCTCTGCTCAGGGCCCACCCACAATTCAGGACTGTTGGAGAGAGGCATAGAGCATTGGCTGGCTTGACAAAAAGTAAATAAAGTATTCCAATGGTGGGCTTTACACAGACCTCATAAAACATCTTCAGCATCATCCGGCAGATGTTAAAGGACCTCAGTCTCCTCAAAAAGTAGAGTCGGCTCTGGCCCTTCCGATAGAGCACCTCAGTGTTCATGCTCCAGTCCAGCTTATTATCTGTGTCTACCCCCAGATACTCGTAACTCTCTACTACCTCCACATCCACTCCTCAGATGGAGATTGGGGTCACTGGTGGCTTCCTCTTCCTGAAATCCACAACCAGCTCATTTGTCTTTGTCACATTTAGATACAGATGATTAACCTCACACCATGTGACAAAGTTCTCCACCACAGTCCTATACTCAGTCTCTTCCCCATCCCTGATACATGCCACTACCCAAAGTCATCAGAAATCTTCTGAAGATGGCAAGACTCTGGTAGCTGAAATCAGTGGTGTAGACAGTAAAAAGAAAGGGAGAGAGAGCTGTCACCTGTGGAACCCCCATATTGCTGATCACCCTATCTGACACGCAGTCTTGCAAATGCACATACTGCGGTCTTCCTGTCCGGCAGTCTACAATCCATGACACAAGGGAAACATCAACCCGTTTTGCTGCTATCTTCTCACCCAAAAAATCCGGCCTGATTGTATCAAAAGCACTGAAGAAGTTAAAAAAACATGACCCTCACAGTGCTTGCTGACTTATCCAGGTGTGCATACATGCAATTTTTCCATGAAAATTATAGCTTCCTCAACCCCCAGTCTTGGCTGGTATGCAAACTGCAAAGGGTCTAAACATTTACTAACCATGGGTCCTCCAAGGTCTTCATGATGTGGAAGGTCAAAGTCACTGGGACAAGACATGACTTTTTCCACAACACTGGAACATTTTGTAGACTCAGGCTCAAGTTTAAGACCTGTTGAAGGACACTCCCCAGCTGGTCTGCACATGCCCTAAGCACCCTGGGGCTAACTCCATCAGGGCTTGCTGATTTTACTGCCTTAAGTCTCCTCTACTGTCTACTCATCTGATCAGTTGTTAAAGACATTGATGCACTTTCCCACTTTCCCATTAAGGAGGAGTAGAGTTTTTCTTATAATAAGAGCTATAGGAGACGCCCGCAAACTGGCGAGGCAGGAACATTTTTTTGGGGAATAGAGGGATCAGAAAAAGTGTTTCCTCAAGAAGAAGATAAATATAGTCTTAACATCTATATCTAAAAAAAAACCTAAAAAACTTTAAATACATTTCAAAGAGCAATATGGGTGTTCTAGAGAGATTATAGTAATCGTCTCATTTCAAGCAGGCTGTCTCTGATTGAAACCTCTAATGGAGATATTTTAAGAGTGAAATAAATTATTGCTCATAATCACTGATCTCTACAATAAACTTTTAACTATAAAAGAAATTATGGAAACCACAAAAAATTGAGCCTAAAGCTCATTCTCTATATCTGAAATTAAAAGGCTGCCTGGTGCCACAACTTTTTCTGGATGCCTTACGTTCATTTTTTTTTCGTTGTTGTTTAAAATTGTCTAGTTTTGTTTTCTTTACCTTTTTTAGTATTGTGTGTAATCTTTTCTATGCCTGCTGTGTCATTAAGCTATATTCTCTTAATGCTAATAAGTTTGCACAGTTTATTGAACGATTATATATGCAACAGTAGGAAAAAGCTAGGGGTCTTATATATGCCTTTATTAAAACTCGCAAAACTAATGACTGTGTAATTAAAAGGCTGATCTTGTGTCAAGGTAATAAAATGTCAACTGTCTTTTAGACAGATAAATATTCTCATCTTTATTGAACCAAGCCGCTGTTTTCTCCCTTAGTTTAAATTATTAAATGCATACAAATTGCTTAAACAGCACACATTTTCCTAAAGGTCACAAAGTTCATTAAGAATACAGTAAACCATTCATTGTTGTGATTAAAAGCATGCTGTATAGGTTTTTAATTAAATTACATTTGTAGTTGGACTCTGTAAATATCTGATTACTATTGTATGATATAGCAGTTGATAAATGTTTTCATGCAATGAAAGACATCCATGTTTCTTCAGAAATACCTATATATCCCATGTGTATGAAAAAATTATAAAGTACCGTAAATGATTCTTAGGGGTTTTGCCTGATGCAGACATTTGAATACATTCCTTTAAACTATAGTTCTGGTTTAGCATTAACTGAAATCAGGATATTTATTAAAGGAAAGAAAATTGTGGAACCCCTTGTAAACAACTTATAACACATCTAGTATTGGTGAAAGCAGACAAGTGCCATATGGTACATTTGGCTTGGTTGCTGTGGCTTACTGCACATCTTTGCTCATGGCTGTTACTTTGCCACAGGAATTTGGTGCCTTTTAGTTACTGTAGCACTACCCCAACTCAGTGCACACTATTCATATTAATCTGTCACCAATACGGGACCTCAGCCTTTTTGTGTCAGCTTGATGTCCCAAAAAAACAAAACGTTTGGCCTCTTTTAGAGTGCTTTCACACTGAATCGTTGGGGGGTGTCAGCGGTAAAGCGCCGCTATTTTTATCGGCACTTTACCGTCCTTTTAGCGGCGCTATTCGGACGCTAGCGGGGTTCTTTTAACCCACACTAGTGGCCGAAAAAGGGTTAAAACCAGTTTGTGGCACTGCCCATTGATTTCGGTGTATACAACGCTCCTAAAGCGCTGCAAAGATGTGAAACTCAGGCTTTCACACTGGAGTGAGAGGAGAGGCTCTTTACAGGTGCTATGCAGGCGCTATAGCGCCTGTAAAGCACCTCAGTGTGAAAGCAGCCTTAGTTGTGATTGTGGTAGGTAAAAACATGCAGTTGAGATCTTTTTTTTTTTACTGCTCCCTCTAAAGTGGTTGTAAAAGCAGAAGTTTTTTTTATCTTAATGCATTCACTGCATTGAGGTAAAAAACCTTCTATGATAAGCTTCTTATGCCCCTGCTCTGCCCTCCCCTAAATACTTACTTTACAGGACACAGAGGCAGCAACGGAAGCCTTTAGCTTCTGCTGCTGTCAATCAAATCCTATCCTACGCTGTGTGTGTGTCTATGGACGCACACAGTCCAGCTCAGGTGTGAGCCTCCATGTGCACCCCCATAGCAAGTGGCTTGCTATGGTGGCACATGCAAAAGAGGAGGAGCCTAGAGAGCTGACGTGAAACCCCAGAAGAGGAGGTTGGGGGCAGCACTGTGCAATACAATTATATAGAGCAGGTAAGTATAACATGTCTTTTATTTTAATTGAAAGAGCCTTTACAACAGCTTTAAGCTGCAAAGGCAGCGGGTCGGGTTGTACATATGCCACAGATCCGATGCGTTGCTGCAAAAATGATCCTCATAACTGAACTGAATGTGAGCACTGTGCAATTGCATGTAGTGCATGCAGTTGTGGTGCGCTGAAGCAGGGTTTAAGAGTTATAAACAGGTGGTAAAGAGACAATATAACACGTCTTGCTGCATGTCAGATGCCTTCTGAGGAGTGTCCTGAAACCAGATCACTCTTCAGAGGACCCCGCTGGTATAAACAAGCCCTTAGTGTATATTTAGATTTTTGCAGAGCTATATCAAAGTTCTGGAGATTTAGAATTGCACATTGTAAATACATTTATTGGGCCCACATACTGGTGAATTTTGTAAAACAATTATTCTTTTTATTGTAATTATATATATATATATATATATATATATATATATATATATATATTTTTTTTTTTTTTCAAAGGATATGTGGGGAAATACTGCGCCAAACCTAAATACACTGTAGCAGCTAGCACAACAATTAGACGTGAATTGTACAAAAAAATATAAAGAAAAGTGCAGCGCTCAAATATTCACACAAGTGTCCCTGATTTTCACAAGCGGCCACACAAGAAACGGATAGCCTGTGTGCAGGGCTGTGAGGCAGGAATTTTTTTGGTGGGTATCCCCTAAAAAAGGCGGGGGGGGGGGGGAAGTGCCAGTAGGAATTTATCCACTGGTATGTGCAATTACATCCCTGAAGGGTAGTGTTGTAATAGTGAAAACAAAAATAAATAAAAATAAAGGAAAACAATAACCAATCATTAGCCAAGTCATAAATTGGAACAGCACTGAACCCCTAGATTGAAAGAGGCATATATTCAATGTCCTAATATGGAGAGAAAGGATAAGTTTCTACACAGCCTGCGTATTTTTTCCAGGATTGCAGTAAGAGGAGTTCAGCTCCCTGAAAATCGCATCAAAAGTTATGGTGCAATATTACACCACTCAAGATGCAAAAAAAATTCAGAAAAGTGAACTACAACCGAAAAAACTTCAAAAAGTTCACAGTCCCAAAGCATTCAATGGCATAAACGTAAGCTGTAGTATTAATCCTAGGATAAGGACACTGTATTTAGCATTTGGCATATGTTTGATTAGACACCACAGCAAATGAATAAAGCAAGTGAAGTGTTTTCCTTGTAAATGTCTCAACAATCTGAAACATAAAAACCATAATATATCGTGGTTATGATCATAAGTGAAAAAAACAACCGGTGATCAGTAATGACATGTTAGTATCAAAACGACACGCTCTCCTACTGAAGTTAAGAGTACAGTTGAGGGTAAAAAAAGTGGATAGATAAAATAAAGCATATGAGTAGTTCGTTCTCAAGATATAATTTTCGGCTGGTATAATATAGCTGTGTTCACAAAGTCCTCAGAGGGGTGCAGTATACCACTGGGGGTGCTCTGGGTTTGCGATCGGCTTAATAGATACTATACGTAAATGAAGCAAAAGATGGATACCCTTACCGGAGCTGGTGGACCATAATACAGTGTACCCCAGTTGAAGCCTGCAGGAGGCGAAACATGTCGGGTTGGATGTCTACCTAAGCCACTATTTTTTATTTCTCCTTGCGCAAAGAAAATTGTTTTTAAAATACTTTTTAATAATAAACACCAATTTAAAGTTGGTATTTACACTATGAGGAGTTGCCTCCTTTGTCTTTCTCCTCCCTGCCTGAACCATCGTGGATGAGGATCCCCACAAGGACGCTGTTTAGCACTTTCCTACCGGGACCCCTTAACAGGATGTGGGTAAGTGGACATACTTACTTCAAGTGATGTCCCAGTCGATTTGACGGACTGCAACTCATCTGCCATCAATCCGGTGTATCCGGTCCAAGCCCTATCGACTCACCACCGAGAGGTCTGTGAGTCCACCAGCTCCGGTAAGGGTATCCATCTTTTGCTTCATTTACGTATAGTATCTATTAAGCCGATCGCAAACCCAGAGCACCCCCAGTGGTATACTGCACCCCTCTGAGGACTTTGTGAACACAGCTATATTATACCAGCCGAAAATTATATCTTGAGAACGAACTACTCATATGCTTTATTTTATCTATCCACTTTTTTTACCCTCAACTGTACTCTTAACTTCAGTAGGAGAGCGTGTCGTTTTGATACTAACATGTCATTACTGATCACCGGTTGTTTTTTTCACTTATGATCATAACCACGATATATTATGGTTTTTATGTTTCAGATTGTTGAGACATTTACAAGGAAAACACTTCACTTGCTTTATTCATTTGCTGTGGTGTCTAATCAAACATATGCCAAATGCTAAATACAGTGTCCTTATCCTAGGATTAATACTACAGCTTACGTTTATGCCATTGAATGCTTTGGGACTGTGAACTTTTTGAAGTTTTTTCGGTTGTAGTTCACTTTTCTGAATTTTTTTTGCATCTTGAGTGGTGTAATATTGCACCATAACTTTTGATGTGATTTTCAGGGAGCTGAACTCCTCTTACTGCAATCCTGGAAAAAAGACGCAGGCTGTGTAGAAACTTATCCTTTCTCTCCATATTAGGACATTGAATATATGCCTCTTTCAATCTAGGGGTTCAGTGCTGTTCCAATTTATGACTTGGCTAATGATTGGTTATTGTTTTCCTTTATTTTTATTTATTTTTGTTTTCACTATTACAACACTACCCTTCAGGGATGTAATTGCACATACCAGTGGATAAATTCCTACTGGCACTTCCCCCCCCCCCCCCTTTTTTAGGGGATACCCACCAAAAAAATTCCTGCCTCACAGCACTGCACACAGGCTATCCGTTTCTTGTGTGGCCGCTTGTGAAAATCAGGGACACTTGTGTGAATATTTGAGCGCTGCACTTTTCTTTACATATATATATATATATATATATATATATATATATATATATATATATATATATATATATATATATATATATATATATATATATATATATATATATATATATATATATATATATATAATATTAAATTTTTTTTTTTTTTTTTTTTTTTTTTTAAATATGAAAACTGAAAGCAGCACTTCACGTATTTACAAACAGAAAAAAAGCCTCTTGTATTTTATTAAATTGCACAACGTGCATTGTTAACAGTAACATGGAGAGTGTGATACATACAAAGTATACATGGGAAGTTGAAATGGAGAAGTTTAACTGTTGATCGGGTACATTTGATGTTGGATTGGGAAGTGAAAGGATAGAATTGGTTTGTTGTACTGTATCCTAAATTCGATTCATTGCTGTCTGTTTCATAAAAGAAATTCTAAGACATTTAGTATAGTAGATTTTAGACAACCTTGGAATTTGTTACTAGCATACTGACAATAGAGTCGCTTTATTTTATTGGTATGGTAAAGGATATAGGCTGGATATTCATAGACCCTGGCTTATAGGTTGCTACTCTAAAGCAGTGGTAAACCACACTTTTTTTATTTTAATTTTTTTTGTAAAAACCTCTGCAAGGGGTATGCATTGCATACTAGCACATCATGAAATACCTCCGAACGAAGCCCTCCAGCGGCGTGCTGTCACCGCTGACAGGGCTTCCATCTTCAACTGGTCTTCCTTCTGGGTTTGCGTGCTCGGGCCGTCTGATTGGCCAAGTCGCAATGACGTCTCTCGGCACAGAGCTCTTAAGGAATGGGGCAGGTATGCCGTTCCTTCAGCGCTTATGCGCTGGTGATATCGCCAGCTGCATGCAGTGTGAATATCTCCTAAACAGTGCAAGTTTAGGAGATGTTCACTGTACCTACAGGTATGCCTTATTATAGGCTTACCTGTAGGTACAATTTAAAAAAGAGTTTACTACCACTATAACCAGTTCGGCTCCAGAGCAATTTTTTTTATTTGTCGGATACAGGATAAAACGTCATTTTTGGCAATAATATTACTTAAACCCCCAAAACATTTTATATTTTCTCAAAACTGAGGCCCATTAGAATAATAAGGTAACAGTTGCAAATTCTTGTTTCACGTGATATTTGCGCAACTGTTTAATAAACGCAAATTTTCCGGAAAACATATAATAAAATAAATTTTAGTGCAAGACCACACCATATAATACCCATTTTTTGTTAAAATATAAAAGATGAGGTTGCATAAAGTAACTAGATACCAAACATCCCATGTCTTAAACATACGTGCGCCCACGATATCGCCAAAAACTATGATGCCCAAAAATCACCATAGGTGACGCTTTAAAAGCCTTTACAGGTCATCAATTTAGCGTTAACTAGGAGCTCTTGTGCTAGAATTCTTGTTCTCACTCTGACGTTCGCATCGATATGGCACATGTGTGGTGCGACCTTGGTTTACATATACGTGCCCACCCTGGGCATGCGTTTGCATTTGCACAGGTGTGCGGGGAAACGGGGGTTTCGTAAATTTTTTTATTTTGTTTTTCATTTTAATATATTTAATTATTATTTCATATTTTTTTTTCTTTTTACTTAACAGCTATCACAAGAGGTTAAAAAAAACCCTACCTATGTGATAGCATTGGGCAGGTGATAGGTACTCTTTATGGAGACATTAGGGGTCTAATAGACCCCAATGTCTCCCCTGCCCTTCACACCATTTAACCAAGCACAGATCAGCTTGGTTAGATGTGTCTCCTGGCTGTACTGGCCAGGAAAGGATGCATCTGAAACCGGAAATGACATCACTTCCGGTTTCATTGTTTGCATGTGAGATCAAGGCATGGATTTGCCTCGGTCTCACTGCAATCTCTCTTCCCCCAGCTGGCAGATGTGTTTTCCCGGGCACCACTAAGCACGGGACAGCCCAGGAACCATGAGGGGAGGAGGGGCTGCTGGCAGGAGGGGGAAGAACCGCGCTGCCAGTTGTGTGAAAGTGATCGGCAGCTACGGAGCTGCCGCATCACTTTCACTTTGAAGCTGAGAGCTGACTGAACAAAACACACACAGGCTGATGGCTGCTACTGCAAAAATTAATGACACAGATCTCCAGAATGGATCTCATTTCTATTTATATGCATGAATCTTATGTCTGAAAGCCTAGAAATCTGAAGCTGTCCTCATACGTATGCCCTTTTGTAGGAGAAAATTGTATTTGGTGAGGCATTTGACATATTTACCAAAAATGTTACATGGCCAAAAACAAACCAACCTAAAACCTCCTTAAAAGGGTTGTAAACCCTCGTGTTTTTTCACCTTAATACATCCTATGCATTAAGGTGAAAAAACACCTGACAGTGACCGTCCCCCCAGCCCCCCCCCCCCCGTTATACTTACCTGAACCCTGGAATTTCCCACGGCGGATACTCGCTCTTCTTCTACCCGGGGTTCTCGGCTCTTGATTGATAGCAGTGCAGCCATTGGCTCCTGCTGCTGACAATCGCATCCAATGAAGCTGCGCTGGGAGGCGGAGCCGAGTCCGGCATTCTGCATCTATGGGCGCAAATGCTGGACTCGGGAGTGCGCCTGCAATGTAACCCCCCGGGATAGTGCTGCTTCTAGGGGGTTATGCGATGCTGGAAGGAGCTTCCAGCGCCGCGGAGGGACCCCAGAAGAGGATGATCAATGGAGGTAAGTATGACATGTTTGTTATTTAAAAAAAAAAAAACTTTAAGCTTTACAATCACTTTAAGGACACTCTGCAGACTGCCCTGGACCATTTCTTGTCCCAGGAAGGGAATGGTTGTTCTGGGTCCTCTGGAGGACAGGTTCAAAGGATTCTATTCAAACCTGTTCACAGTACCACAACCCAACTGGGGTTTTTGTCCTATCCTGGACCCTAAAATCCCTAAACAAGGATCTTCATGTTTCAAAGGTTTTTTTATCAAATCGGCAAGGTTTGTTTTTGCCTTTGTGAGACAAGGGGAATACTCAGCATTAGTAAACATCCAAGATGCTTATCCATGTATACCCATTTACCCTCCATATCAGTGCAAAATGTGCTTTGCAGAAGGATACAGCCATCAGTTTCACACTGCACATTGCCATTTGGGCTATTCCCTATTCACAAAGGTACTTGCACCTCTTCTTGCCCTCTTAAGAACCCAGGGCCTTCAGATAACAGGATCATTTCTTCTGAAGGACTTACTGATTCTCTCAACCTCCCCTTTACGCCATGCAGTCAAGTAAGGAGCTCCCTAGCTTAGTGGATTTCCAATCCAGCCCTGACAATGGGAAAGTAATTTCCTTCAACACCCATGAAGGGTGATAACAATAAATGCCAGCCAGGGGAGTATGAATGACTTGAGTATGAATAACAGCGCGACTTGGGGCGACTTACAACATGACTTTAAGTCGCCCCAGGCCAGGCGACTTTGGCCGTGACCAATCAGAGAATAATCAGCTCTCGAGTGGGAACGCCACGCCAAATTTTAAATAAAAAACCGGCAGGGGTTTCCCCTCCAGGAGCATACCAGGCCCTTAGGTCTGGTATGAATTTTAAGACGAACCCCCTACGCCGCAAAAACTGTGTGGGGGTCCCCCACAGAATCCATACCAGACCCTTATCCGGGGGGGGCAGCCTGGCCGGTCAGGAA
This sequence comes from Lithobates sylvaticus, assembly GCA_028564925.1. Classification (NCBI taxonomy): domain Eukaryota; kingdom Metazoa; phylum Chordata; class Amphibia; order Anura; family Ranidae; genus Lithobates; species Lithobates sylvaticus. The sequence continues at coordinate 188,342,908 of CM053030.1, forward strand.
AGGGGGAGGGGACGAGCGAGCGCACCCCCCCCCCTCCTGAACCGTACCAGGCCACATGCCCTCAACATGGGGGGTGGGTGCTTTGGGGAAGGGCGGCCCCCCCACCCCAAAGCCCCTTGTCCCCATGTTGATGATAAGGGCCTCTTCCCGACAACCCTGGCCGTTGGTTGTCAGGGTCTGCTGGTGGGGGGCTTATCGGAATCCGGGAGCCCCCTTTAATAAGGGGGCCCCAGATCCCGGCCCCCCACCCTATGTGAATGAGTATGGGGTACATCGTACCCCTACCCATTCACCTGGGGAAAAAAGCATCAATAAAAAAAAAAACACAACACAGGTTTTTAAAGTAATTTATTAATCAGCTCCGGGGGTCTTCTTCCGACTTCGGGGGTCTTCTTCCGACTTCTCTGCTCTGTTCGGCCTCTTCTACCGGTGTCCGGCCTCTTCTCCAGCTCTCCGGCGTGGTGTCCTGCTCTTCTGCCGGCTCCTCCGCTATCTTCTTGCAGCTCTTTTACCAGCGGAGGAGCCCGGTCTCCTCCGTCCTTCTTCCCTCTTCTCTCTTCTTCCGTTGTTGACACGACGCTCTCTCCCGCTGTAATGCCATGTAAGCGATGCGCGATGACTTGTATAGGAATGGGGCGGGGTCACCGGGTGATGTCACCCGGAAGAAGACCCCCGAAGTCGGAAGAAGACTCTCGGAGCTGAATAATAAATTACTTTAAAAACCTGTGTTGTGTTTTTTTTTTTATTGACACTTTTTTTCCCCAGGTGAATGGGTAGGGGTACGATGTATGCCAGGACCAAGGATCCTCTAACACTAGCATTGGATGCTCTGATACTTTCCAGGACTCTAGTTAATAAAGGCCTTTCATCTGGTGAAAATTCTGCCTCAACTGCTCCACAAAATAGAGCAGGAGAAAAACCTGTGATTCTCATTGCAGCAAATTAGCCTGGGAGAACCTGGTAGACAAACATAGTCTGACTTCTAACCGATGATCCCTGGACTCTTCCAAACAGGCTAGACCTTCTGTCTCAGTGCCCCCTGTTCCATCCTGCTTCTCAGCCACTGGCTTTTATCGCATGGGTGTTGAAGACCAGATCTTGAGGGGTGTCTGTGATTCTGCCATTCCCACACTGCCCAAAGCCAGAAAAGCTTTCAGAAAAATGTACTATTGTACCTGTAAATCCTTCCTTGCCTGGGGTAAACACAGGAATTTCAATCCCAGAGTATCTAATTTCTGCAGTCAGGACCAGAATTTGCCTTACATACTCTTAAGGACAGGTTTTGGCCCTTTGCAGCCTGTTTCAAAAATCTCTTGCTTAATTTTCCCCTGTAAAAACCTTTATTAAAAGCGTTTCTTGTTTAAGACCACCTTTACACAGCACCCTGTGTTTGTTTCTTAATTTGTTTCTCTCTGCTCTGCAGAAACCACCATTTGAACCCAAACAGGAAACTTTTTTTTTTTCTTTTTTTTTTTTTAAACTTTCCTGCAAAGTTGCTTTTTAAATGGCTATCACATCTGTCAGACATGTCTCTGAACTACTGCTTGTCTCCTGTAGGGAGGTCTTCCTGATCCTTCAAAGACATATTAGACTTGCATCCAATACTTTCTTTCTACCTAAGGTGGTATCTTTGTGCCCCATTTCTAAGCACATCAGAGAGTATGCACTTCACTGTCTGGACATTGTCAGATCTATCAGAGTTTATCTAAAAGCTACATCTTATCAACAGGGCTTCGAAAAGGACATCCCTCCTCTAAATCCACTATTGCCAGGTGGATAAGACAACTAATCTCAAGAGCTTGCACTCTAAGGCCTCTTTCACACGAGGCGGACTCTGCTTCCACGGAGCCCGCCTCTGTCTGCCGGCTCAGCGGGAGATCTCTCCGTTGATCTCCGCTGAGCCGGCGGATGACAAGTCCCTCTCTGCTCACTGAGCGGGGAGGGGCTTGCGAGCGCCGCTGGTCTCTATGGAGAGATCGGATGAAAACGGACAGCATGTCCGTTTTCATCAGATCTCACCCGATCCGATCCGCCAGCGACGGATCTGGACGTAGAGCCATAAGTCTGCTTTTGGCGGATCGGACCGGGTCGGATGTCAGCGGACATGTCTCCGCTGACATCCGACGCTCCATAGACTAACATGGAGCGCCCGTTCAGATCCGCCGTCAAAACTGACAGGCGGATCTGAACGGTCCGTCCATGTGAAAGGGGCCTAAAAGATAGGAGAACTACAGTAATTTTACTCGCTCACTCCAGCAGAATAGTGAGTGTTTCCTGGGCATTCTGACATCAAGCCTCTGTTGCCCAGCTTTGCAAGGCCACCACCTGGTATTCAGTTCATACCTTTTTATAAGATCTACCAGAGGGACTTCTAAGCTTTTGTGCATGCAGTTTACAGCCACAAGGTTCTTGCAATAGCACTCTGAGTTGGGTCTGTTGGATTTGTTGTTGTCCACCCTTATTTATTGATTGGGATTGTCCCAGGGTCTATGTATATCCAGCCGGTGTTCTATACTGTACGGTTAAGATAGGAGGAATTTTGACTTACCTGTAAGTTCCATATCTTGAAGTGCAGTACAAGCCATAGGTCAGCCTCACCTCTGTTCCTGTGCTACTCTGTTTTTCTTGCTAAAACACTGAGGGTAGGGTCATAGGGGTATGCCCAGGGAGGCATGTCCAGCAAAGCTCTGCCAGTATCTAATTACCTGAAGGTGGCAACCCATAAGCCAGGGTCTGTGATTATGCAGCCTGTGTCCTGCACTGTACTACAAGATATTAATTTTACAGGTAGGTCAAAATTCATCTTTTAAAAATTATTTATCTGTTTTGTTGGTTTGGTCTTTATTGTTAAAATGATCTGTAGACATGACATGGCCATCACCCATTTCAGCTCACTACACACAGGCCAGAAAACTATTATAGTGTATATCACTGCACAATCTACATATACTGCATGGCTAACTGAATTGGGAAGGGTTGATTGTCTTGTTTGGACTTTCCATGCAATTTGCTATTGTTCTTCATTTATAAGGTTGGCTTCAAGGATGTTTAGTGCTGGGAGCGTAACATACACATTCAGACAATCAAGGATGCATTTTTATACCGCAGAGCTAAAGAACAATCTCATGAGTAATGACACCTTTGACTTTTTCTTTGAAGGATTTCTGCTTACTTAATACTGGGATTGCCTCATATAGTTATATACAGAAAAGATATATTAGTTGTTGGTAAATTACTTATTTGTTACTGTGGTTCATTATTTTTCCTATGTTTTTTCTTTAAGGTTTTATATCAGCAGTTCAAATTTTTCTTGAATCTGTATTTTCTGGTAGTTGCCTGCTCACAGTTTGTATCTGCTCTGAAAATAGGCTACTTATACACCTACTGGGCACCACTGGTAAGTACCTTTTGTCACTCTTTTTTCCCAATACATTTAAGGAATACTGAAATATGTTTTGAACCCTTGTTCTTGACTGGGGAACAAAACTAAGCAATTCACTTAAAATAGAAATTTAGGAAGGTATTCTTTTTTGCCTTGTTACATATTCCACTGTACAGAAAGTGCATAAATGATGATCCCTATGTCAATACTGTGTCCTGCAGTAACCTTTTATTCAACAGACCAGATGAGTCTGGTACTATAATTTTAAAGGTCAAGTCCAAACGGAACTTGTTTTTTTATAAGAAAGGCTTAAAGTGTATTCCTACTTCCTACTATACAGTGGGGGAAAAATGTTTTTGATCCCCTGCAGATATTGTAAGTTTGCCCACTTACAGAGAAATTAAGGGTCTTTAACCACTTAAGCCCCGGAACAATTTGCAGCCAAAGGACCAGGCCCCCTTTTGCGATTCGGCACTGCGTCGCTTTAACGGACAATTGCGCGGTCATGCGACGTGGCTCCCAAACAAAATTGGCGTCCTTTTTTCCCCACAAATAGAGCTTTCTTTTGGTGGTATTTGATCGCCCCTGTGGTTTTTATTTTTTGCGCTATAAACAAAAATAGATCGATAATTTTGAAAAAAATGCAATATTTTTTACTTTTTTCTATAATAAATATCCCCAAAAAATATATATAAAAAAAAATTTTTTTTCCTCAGTTTAGGCCGATACGTATTCTTCTACATATTTTTGGTAAAAAAAATCGCAATTAGCGATTATTGATTGGTTTGCGCAAAAGTTATAGCGTTTACAAAATTGGGGATAGTTTTATAGCATTTTTATTAATATTTTTTTTTTTTACTAGTAATGTCGGCGATCAGCGATTTTTATTGTGACTGCGACATTATGGCGGACACATCGGACATTTTTGACACATTTTTGGGACCATTGTCATTAATACAGAAATCAGTGCTATTTAAATGCATTGATTCCTGTGTAAATGACACTGGCAGTGAAGGAGTTAACCACTAGGGGGCGGGGAGGGGTTTAAGTGTGTGTGTGTGTGTGTGTGTGTTTTTTTTTTTTTTTTTTTTTACTGTAGGGGGCATGGCTTTGCGTCTGACGTCACTGATCGGCTTTCCCGATGACAGGGAACAGCCGATCAGTGTCAGTCGCACTAGGAAGCACGGGGAGAGGTTTGTTTACACAGACCTCTCCCCGTTCGTCAGCTCTGTGACCCAATCGCGGGACACCAACGGGACACCGGCGGCGGTGCGCTCGCGACCCGCGGCTAGGCTCTTACTGGGCCACGTACAGGTACGTGGTTGTGCCCAGCCGTGCCATTCTGCCGACGTATATCGGCGTGAGCCGGTCCTTAAGCAGTTAATTGTTATCATAGGTGTATTTTAAAATGATAGAGACAAAACTTCAACCAAAAATCCAGAAAAAACACATGATACAAATGTTATAAATTGAGTTGCAGTTCAGTAAGTAAAATAAATATTTGATACCCTACTAACCAACAATAATTCTGGCTCCCACAGACTGACTACAGTATGTGCTCATGTGGTACACAGATTTGTCCTGTCAATTTAAGAAGGTGCTCCTAACGTCAATTTGTTATGTGTATAAAAGACACCTATCCACAGAATCTCTTTTTTCCATTCAAACCTCACCATCATGGTCAAGACCAAAGAGCTGTCAAAGGACATCTGGACAAGATTGTAAACCTGCAGAAGGCTGGAATGGGCTACAAGACTATCAGCAAGGAGCTTGGTGAGAAGGAAACAACTGCTGGAGTTGTGCAATTATTTGCAAATGGAAGAAATACAAAAAAAACATTATTCGCCCTCGGTCTAGAGCTCCATGAAAGATTTTGCCTCATCAGCTCCAAACTAGACAGGAGGAGCTTGTGACTGATCTCAAGGCAGTTGGGACTACAGTCACCAATCAAACCATTGGTAACACAATACGCTGCAATGGATTGAAAGCCTGCACTGCCCGCAAGGTCCCCCTCCTCATAAAGGCGCATGTACATGCCCGTCTGAAGATTGCCAATGAACATCTAAATGATTCAGAGAAGGATTTGGAGGAAGTGTCAGGGTCAGATGAGACAAAAATTTAGCTTTTTGGCATCAACTCGGCAAATGCTGTCTATGACCCTAAGAACACCATCCCTACAGTCAAGCACAGAGGTGGAAACCGTATGCTTTTGGGCTGTTTCTCTGTTAAAGGTACAGACCGACTTTGCCGCATAGAGGAGCCAATGGACGGGGCCATGTATTGTAAAATCTTGGATGAGAACCTTCTTCCCTTAGTCAGAACACTGAAGATGGGTCGTGGATGGGTCTTCAAGCATGACAATGACCCAAAACATACCGCCAAGGCAAAAAAGGAGTGTCTCAAAAGGACGCACAATAGGGTCATGGAGTTGCCTTGCCAGACTCCAGGCTTAATCCTAAATAACCTTTATGTTAAGAGCTGAAACTTCCTGTTCCCAAGCGACAGCCAAGAAACCTTAAGGATTTACAGAAGATCTGTAAAGGAGAGTGGACCACAGTCCCTCCTGAGAACTGTGCAAACCTGATAACCAACTACAAGAAACGTCTTACCTCTGTGCTTGCCAACAAGGGTTTCTCCACCAAGTACTGTCATGCTTTTCTTGGGGATTATAAACTTTTTTTTTACTCACTGAACTGCAACTCAATTTATAAAATTTTTATCATGTGTTTTTTTCTGGATTTTTGGTTGATATGACGTCTCTATCATTTAAAATACACCTATGATAAAAATTATAGATCCTCATTTCTTTGTAAGTGGTCAAACTTACAAAATCTGCATGGGATCAGATCATTATTTTTCCCACTGTATGACTGTGTTTATATTCACACAGCATACCTTAAAAAAAAATATATATTTTTTAAATATTTCTTACCTTTTAGATCAGGGATCTCCAAACTACGGCCCTCCAGCTGTTGCGGAACTACACGTCCCATGAGGCATTATAAAACTCTGACATTCACAGACATGTCTAGGCATGATGGGAATTGTAGTTCCTGAACAACTTGAGGGCCATAGTTTGGAGACCCCTATTTTAGATGTTTTTGAGCAGAAGGTGTCAAGGCTGATTGAAAAAATTTCCTAAGTAGCTCAGCGTGATCTTTCCCCATAGTTGAACTGGGGACTGGTTGAGCTCAGTTTTTATACACATACAAGGGAGCTTTCTAGCTCCCACTTACTCCAAATTCTCTTAAAAATGGAATGCCTACAAGTAAGATAGTTAATACTAACTACTTCTGTTGGCTTTGCAACAGAAGATTTTTATATATATATATATATATATATATTTTTTTTGTTTATATTTCGATACGTTTTATTTCTATATTGATCTGGTTTAAGACTCTGTTCACATCATGGAGGTGCAACCACACAGCCCATTAATTTCAGCGCGCTGCCCTTGTGCTCGAAACGCAGAAAAAAGGTGCCTGCACTATTATAAAAAATCATTTTGCACCAAAACACATGATACTGCTCATTTGCTAAATGTTTGCAGTTGCCATCAAGAGCTAATAGAAAACGGGCAGTGCATTTTTGTGCTTTGTGGGAAAGTGCGCAATTTTGCATGTGGTCCTGCACTGGTGTGAGCATAGTCTTATATTTGTGGGCATTTGAAATGCTCAATTATATCGTGAAGATATGATTGGCTTGCTTTACTCTAATCAGTTAGCATTCTTACTGAAAAAGAGTGCTTTGGTTGAATGACTGGGTCTTTTTCATGTTAATGGTAACCAATAGAAACAAGACCATTGTCATTTTATCAAAGGACAATTTTTACATTGTATAGATGTTGACCGGGTACACTAAACCATTAAGGTAGGTGCTCAAGCAAACCACCCCTGTTTTTATGGTACAAACAAGAATCACAAGCAGCAATAAAAACGAATTATCTGCTAAGTAATATTATAAAGTAGAACGATAGGCAACACATTTTTCTCATTTTAGATCTGTGTCCCAATGGGGAGATTTGCCCTCACTTCCTATACCCATAGCCAAAACAGGAAGTAAGAGGAAATCCATGCAAAGTAAAATAATCTCTTGGGGCCCCCCCAGGTCACCAGAACTATTGTGCCCTTTGGAAGATTGCCCTTCTATTACTTTTCTGGGGACATCCCAAAATTTGGGATTTTCTTTTACTTTCACTTTCATTGATCATGGTAAACAGGACAAATAGAAAGTGAGAATCTCCCCAACAGTGGCAGAGGGAGCAGTAAAAACGTGAAAGGTATTCTAATTCCTCTCCACTCTGTCCAAAACCAAAATACATTTTTTGCCTTTAGATATAATTAAAATGATTGTCAGAATTCATTGTTTTGAAGAGAATTTCCCCTAATTTTCTACCTATGTGACAGGTGCTAGTCAGCACAGCCTTGAGGACGCAGATAGCATTTGAAATCTGTATAAAGTACTTACATCTTCCCCCAATCTAACCAAAAACGCAAACAAACATTTTGGCAAAGGTTGGATTTTAATCCATGACATTACTAGTATTTGTACTTAATGTATTTATTTACCTAGTGTTTAATCGTGTGGAATTTATTTAAAGTGGTTGTAAAGTCAGAAGGTTTTTTTTATCCTAATGCATTCTCTGCATTACGATAAAATGCATAAAAAATGCATAAAAAATGCATAATGCAGGCTCATTAAGCCTTCTGTGTGCAGCATCCCCCCTCAGCCCCCCTAATGCTTACCTGAGCCCCCTTTCTTTCCAGCGATGTCCACAAGTACCTTAGCAGTCCAGGACTCTCTCACCACTGATTGGCTGAGACACTGCAACAACTACATTGGCTCCCGCTGTCAATCAAAGTCAGTTAGCGAATCAGGAAAGAGAGGGGGCGAGGCCAAACCAAAGCTCCATGTCTGAATGGACACAGGGAGCTGTCGCTCGGCTCGGGTGACCCTATAGCAAGCTGCTGGCTGTGGGGGGCACTCAACAAAAGGAAGGGGCCAGGAGAGCCAAAGAGGGACCCAAGAAGAGGAGGATCGGGCTGCCCTGTGCAAAACCACTGCACAGAGCAGGTAAGTATGACATGTTTGTTATTTTTATAGAAAAAAAACAGATACATTACAATCACTTTAATTTATGTTTTTTAAGTAGTTTGTGATATGCTCACCAACATATTATCATATGTATTTATATTTTAGGGGTTTGTTATTGCTGTTACAATGGTAAGAGAAGCAGTTGATGAGTATCGAAGATTTAAAAGAGACAAAGAAATGAATTCACAGCTATACAGCAAGCTTACCATTAGAGGTTAGTAATGTGTTCTCTGGCTATTCTCATTTAAAGGAAGAGCTCCAGATTATAAGAATTGCACATGTAAACTAGCTGAAGGATCAGGAAAATAAATGCTTGCTATTTACAGGAAAAAAGTTATTAGCTATTTCTCAGCACAACATACTGTAGCTAAGAAAACTTGAACCGTTCGAAGTGCTGCTGTTAATGCAGTAGTAACTTTGCCTGCTTTGATTCATCCAATTGGTCTCATCAGTCAGCATTATGTAATAGATGCAAAATGTTTTAGTGTCATAAACTGGGCTACATGGGCTCCAATTTAGTCACACTCCCATTTTCTGGAAAGAAGGAAAGGCTTAATTTACTTTATTTTCTTTTTTCCAACCCTAGTTGGCAATCACAGACGTCAGACGTTTCTTGTACTTGGCCACCAGGTTTGCACACATCTCTTTGCAGATCTTCTCCAAGTCATTAAAGTAACTCGAACCTTCAGCTCCCTCCACATATTTTCTATGGGATTAAGGTCTGGAGATTGGCTAGGCCACGCCTTGGCCGTGTGTTTTGGGTCATTGTCATGCTGGAATACCCATCCACAACCCATTTTCAATGCCCTGGCTGAGGGAAGGAGGTTCTCACACAAGATTTGACGGTACATAGCCCTTATGGGGTCATAGGCGGAATTCCTCCTCCTCCAAACATGGCGAGTTGAGTTGATGCCAAAGAGCTTGATTTTGGTCTCATCTACCCATGAAACGTTCACCCAGATCTCCTCTGAATCATTCAGATGTTCATTAGCAAACTTCAGACAGGCCTGTACATGTGCTTTCTTGAGCAGGGGTACCTTTTAGATGTCCTCAGTCCTTCACGGCGTAGTGTGTTACCAATTGTTTTCTTGGGGACTATGGTCCCAGCTGCCTTGAGATCATTGACAAGATTCTCCGTGTTGTTTTGGGCTGATTCCTCACCGTTCTCATGATCATTGAAATGCCACGATGTGAGATCTTGCTGGGAGCCCCAGACCGAGGGAGATTGACAGGTAGTTTGTTTCGTCCAAAGAAAAATAAATAAGTTGCGCTAAACCAGTAACACACAAAAATCTTGAATGTGTGTGACCTCACCTTTGTACAGAGTCGCACTGTGAGAACTTTTATTCACTATCTATTGTTATCAATGTTGATATGATTTATTGTGTTCATTCATGTTTTGGGTTGATATTATTTAGCACTTTATATTTATACTCAGTCCTTTGGTGTATCAGAGTCGCACCATCCATTTCTGGTTACGGCCAGTGCGACTCTGTACAAAGGTGAGGTCACACACACATTCATGATTTTTGTGTGTTACTGGTTTAGTGCAACTCATTTATTTTTCTTAGTTTTTTACTGTAGTTATGTTATACAGCTGAGTTGCAGCTTCCAATAGGTCCTCATGTAGACCAATTTACAGCCCTACATGTACATTGAGTGTATTTACATACCGTGGCGCAGTTTCTTCCCTATTTTGCCATTTTGTTTCTTCCATTTGCGAATAATCGCATCAACTGTTGTCACCCTCTTACTAAGCTGGGGATCAATTACTTTTTTCCTTCACTGTATGTGTAGCTTGATACACAGACTTTTATGGAGTTGGGTTTAGGCGTGAAAGAAATTTTTAGGAGCTGTATTGTACATGAAGCCTTAATGAAGCCAGCAAACAATGCATCAGATTCATTGATTCGACATGTATGCAAACAAAGAAAGGTGGAACTCTAAACAGTGCTGCATTCTCAGGAATAAATTCACAACTTCAGGATATAGCGTAAAATTAAATTTTCGTGTTGTGGCACCCGGGAGCCACAGCTGTAGCATAATTATACCCATTGAACATGCTTTACAGAATATGCCGTGCATGATTATATGTCAGCACTTGCGTTACACATGCATATGTTTGGGCGTTTATGCGAGTATAGCTGCATATTCTGTAATGCATGTCTATAGGCACAATTACACTGCAGCTGTGGCTCCCGGGGTCCTCAGCAACAGGGGACTACTCTGTACGGTACTGTCTACTCTGTTACTCTGTACGGCCATATGCCCTAATCTACAACTGTATGTGGGAGTCCTTAAAGTGAAATTAAAATCATGTGTTATAAAAATCGCTGACTGGCAGGATTTTTAACCCTCTCAGTCTCTACTGTCATAAATGGTTCCCCCTGCCTGTCAGCTGTTATGTACGCTGAAATGCACATGCGCAGCTCACATTTACAGCACCGCTCTGTGCCATGATGATGTGATTCCCATGTGCATGCGTAGTGTGAGTGTGTGTCATGTTTGCAGCCCAGGATGCAACCCGGAAAGAAGACCAGGAAAAGATAGAAGTGCCCGGGACCAGCCAATGCACTGACAGCACAGCACTGGAGGGCATCATTTGATAGGTAAGTCTGTCCTAATGCGCTAATATGCAGTGCATACTAGTACATTATGGCATAAACCACCTGGGAACCCATTTAATGAAAAAAATAAAATAAAAGAGAGTTTAATTTCACTTTAAGGAGGTGTCCTTTTAATCTGCACCTGAGCTCAATGTTGAAAAAAGTTTTAATTTTCTTATAAATATTTTTCCTATTCAACCCCTTATTTGCCTCTATTTAAAGTAGTTGAAAGCACAGCATATCTCATCATCAACAGACCTAATTGTTTATATACACTGATTGGGTATAACATTATAACCATAACATTATGTCAGGTAGCGTGAAGAACATTAATTATCTTGTTACAGTGGCATATGAAAGTGAGTGGGAAACATTAGGCAGCAAGGGAACTTGTCCCTGAAATGTGTTAAAAGCAGAAAAAATGGGCATTTGAGTGACTTTGACAAGGCCAAATTGTAATGGCTAGATGACTGGGTCAGAGCATCTCTAAAACTGCAACTCTTGGGGGATGTTCCCAGTCTGCAGTGGTCAGGACCTATCAAAAGTGGTCCAAGGAAGGAAAACTGGTAAATCAGCGACAGGGGTGGCCAAGGCTCATTTAATGCACATGGGAGCAAAGGCTGGCCTATGTAGTCCGATCCAATAGAAAAGCTCAGGTTGCTGGAAAAGTTAATGCTGGGTTTGATATAAATGAACCTCTAGCTGATAGTAAATTAACACACTGTTCAAACACCGATCTATCTAGCTCTTTCGATATTATTTTAGTATCTTAAGCAGTGACAATGTTCTTGCCAAATCAACACGCTAAAATGTAAAGTAATGTATCAGAAATTTTAAAATTGCTCTCAGGTGCTCAAGTGGTTTATATATACAGTTGTGCTCAAACGTTTTCTTACCCAAGCAGAAATCGTGAAATTCTGGCATTGATATTGAAAACATGACTGATCATGCCAAAAATCTGTCTTTTATTTAAGGATAGTGATCATATGAAGCCATTTATTATCACATAGTTTGGCTCCTTTTTAAATCTTAACAACAGAAATTACCCAAATAGCCCTGAGTCTTGCCACAGATTCTCAATTGGATTTAGGTCTTGACTTTGATTGTGCCATTCTAACATATGAATATGCTTTGATCTAAACCATTCCATTGTAGCTCTGGCTGTATGTTTAGGGTCGTTGACCTGCTGGAAGGAGAACCTCGACCCCAGTCTCAAGTCTATTGCAGACTCGAACAAGTTTTCTTCTAGGATTGCCCGGTAATTGACTCCATCCATCTTTCCATCAACTTTTGACCAGCTTCCCCGTCCCTGCTGAAGAAAAGCATCCCCACAACATATTTCTACCACCACCATGTTTCATGTGGATAATGGTGTGTTAAGGGTGATGTGCAGTGTTAGTTTTCTGCCACACATAGTGTTTTGCTTTTAGGCCAAAAAGTTAAATGTTGGTCTCATCTGACCAGAGCACCTTCTTCTACATGTTTGCCAAGTCCCCCACATTGCTTCTTGCAAACCTGCTAACAGGACTTCTTATAGCTTTCTTTCAACAATGGCTTTCTTCTTGCCACTGTTAAATTAAGGCCAGATTTGTGGGGTGCACGACTATTAGTTGTCCTGTGGACAGATTCCCCAACCTGAACTGTGGATCTCTGCAGCTCTTCCAGAATTACCTCTTGGCTGCTTCTTTGATTAATGCTGTCCTTGCCCGACCTGTCAGTTTAGGTGGATGGCCATGTCTTGATAGGTTTGCAGTTTGCCATAGTCTTTCCATTTTCGGATGATGGATTGAACAGTGCTCTGTGAGATTTTCAAAGCTTGGAATATTCTTCTATAACCTAACCCTGCTTTAAACTTCTCCACAATTTTATCTCTAACCTGTCTGGTGTGTTCCTTGGCCTTCATGATGCTGTTTGTTTATTAAGGTTATCTAACAAACCTCTGAGGGCTTCACAGAACAGCTGTATTTATACTGGAATTAAATTACACACAGGTGGACTCTATTTACTAATTAGGTGACTTCTGAAGGAAATTGGTTCCACTAGATTTTATTAAGGGGTATCAGAATAAAGGGGCTGAATACAAATGCACATCACACTTTTTACATATTTATTTGTAACAAAAATTTGAAACCATTTATCATTTTCCTTCCACTTCACAACTATGTGCCACTTTGTGTTGGTCTATCATATAAAATCCCAATAAAATACATTTACGTTTTTGGTTGTAACATGCCAAAATGTGGAAAATTCCAAGGGGTATGAATACTCTTTCAAGACACTGTATGTCTGTATATTTGTTGTTTACCCATAGTAGGGACTAGGAACAGTAGTGTGCATTTTTTTTTCCTACCTACAACACACTAGCACTAAATAAAAAAGTTGTATTTTTTAATTTTACACAAAATATACTGACCTTGACTGTGTGTCCCTTACTTTGACCCTGACACTGACAATAACCTAGATCAAGCTCTGATATACAGTTCAGAAGGAGAACGAGAAAAAATCCAATCACATGCTTTTACAGTAATCATGTGATCAGAAGCCGGTTCTTTCAGCTCCTGGTTGTGGTACAAGACCCAAAGCTGTCATTGAGCACTCAGTGTCTGTGCTGGGTGTGTGCTTCCAGCACAAATGCAGTACGCATATATGCAGCGTCTCAAAAAATACTCACCTTCGTGATGCTGGCCCCAATGGGTTAAACGATAACTTGGAAAAGAAAGAGAGAAAGTCACCTTCAGATAGAAAAAAAGAAAAACGTTTCCACTGCATTCACTAAATATCTTCTACAAAACCTACTGTGCTAGAAGCCTTTATTCCTAATTGAGTTTTGTACTTAGAACTGTGCACAGAACAATTATAAAACAAAGCGTTTTCCAACATAGCTGTAACAAAAAATAAATAAGGTAACTTTACATTGAAGCAGGCATTGTTTGCATCTATGCATTGTTTAATCTACAGACAACACAGAACATATCATAGACCATATATGAGTCCATACACTCAAAGTGTTCTCAAATGATCTGTTTTTTTTAAGTGTTTAGATTAGTTTCACTGTTGGGAGCATTTAGTTCCAACAAAGTACAGCACTTATATCTTATCGGTTACCAAGAAATTGTGAACAATTTGCAAATCACAATTGAGACATTGTTTGTCGAGTAATTTAATCTAACTATATAGAAGTGATTGTCTTATGAAACACTGGTCAATTTAGTAACATCATTTTCAAAAGCAATTGCTTCTTTTCTTAAAGCGGTTTGGTACTCAAAATTACATCTATAGCTTCATAAAAAGACATTTCAAATGTGATGCACAAACGAGCATTAAAAAAAAAAAAAAAGCATTCGTTACCTTTTATTAGTCATTCTTAGAATGACTTCCGGTCTTTCCTCCCGTGGGAGTAGGCGGGGTTTTTGCTGCGCAATGACCCCTGGGAGCTGTGTGGGACGCCGTCATCCAGAAATCTCGAGAGATTTCGGATGACGCCGGTCACGTGACGAGGGACGGCGCTGCTCGCTCAGATAACTGAGCATGCGCAGGATCGAATGAATGAATGCTGGGAGCACAGCATTCGCCGCATCCCGGAAGAAATTGCTTGTGGGTTTTCAAATGCCCACAAGCAAAATGGAACCGCCCGGGGAGAGATTTTTATAAATTGGATTAAAGCACTAAATCGGCGATCCGGGGATGAAGAAACAGCAACAGGTGAGTGCTACAGTTAGTGGCTAAGGAGAAAACAATGGGAACAAAAAAAAAAAAAAAGATAGGTCAGCGGAATCCCGCTTTAATGGAAAAAGTTATGTAAACTTGATTATTCTGAATGCAAAATAGCATTAATTTAATTTGCATATGTTAGGCTTACATCAAAAGTAAAGGGCCAGTGTGAAACCATGAGTGTTTTTCCTAAGTACAGTCAACTTTTTATACAAGTTTCAGTATGTTCCAAGAGTGAGCTATCCGAAGTTTACATACTAGAAATAGAAAATGTAAGCTCTTTACTGGTCCGGGGGCTTTGGCAATGTATTTGAAAGAGGCAGGGATCTCAGCGTAACAGTCCAGGCACACCTTCTTTGCATTCTATGACTACAGGAACACACAGTTAAAGTGGTGTTAAGACACTCTAACCTGTATGCACCATCAGCACTGCCTCCTATTGTAGTGTCCCCCTCTGTGTATATTGAGAAAAATAAATGCTGCAAATACCTCATTTTAGAGCCAAGATCGCAATCACATAGCCGGCCGACTTTCTCCTTTCCCCCTCTGACAGATGCAGCAGGTGGGGCCGAGATTCCCCACTGACGTCAGTCGGGAGGAGAGGGGGAGAGAGGCAGCCTATCATGTGATTGCGATCTCGGCACTGAAATTAGGTATTTGCAGCATTTTTTTTTATAAATCACACAGAGAGGGGGATACTGCAATAGGAGGCAGTGCTGATGGTGTATATAGGTTAGTGTTATGCAAGCAGCAGAAGGGGGCGACACTGTCAAGAGCTGACAGGCAGGGAGGGAAGGGGGAGGAGGAGACAGATAGCAGGGCTGCGGATGACGGAGGCGCGTAATGTGACCACGGTGTCAGGACTTAGCAGCTGTGATACACCGTGGTCAGTTTACATAGGGGAGGGTAGAAACTGGCAGGATCAGCCAGGTTTTTTGGGTGTTACAGGGGGCCAAATGACACAGCACAAGCACCGTGTTATATAACATGCTTTAACCACTTCAGCCCTGGAAGGATTTACCCCCTTAATGACCAGGCCATTTTTTTGCAATACGGCACTGCATCGCTTTAACTGACAATTGCGTGATTTTGTATGAAAATTTCTGCGTTTTTTTATTTTTTTGCGCTATAAACAAAAAAGAGCGACAATTAAAAAAAAAAAAAATAACAATATTTTTTACTTTCTGCTATAATAAATATCCAAAAAAATGTATTAAAAAAAATGTATTCATCAGTTTAGGCCAATATGTATTCAGCTAAATTTTTTTGGTAAAAAAAAAATCGAAATACGCGTATATTGATTGGTTTGCGCCAAGGTATTAGCGTCTACAAAATAGGGCAAATATTTAGGGACTTTTTATAGTTTTTACTAGTAATGGCAGGGATCATCGATTTTTAGCGGGACTGCGACACTGCAGCAGACAAATCTGCCCCCAAGTGACACTTTTTGGTGACTAGTGACACCAATACAGTGAACAGTGCTATAAAAATGCAGCGTGTGAAGCGCCTGAGCCTCCTTGCTGCAGTATAAATGCGAAATGCGGTTGGCAAGTGGTAAAAGAAGCAGGGTCCATTTTTTTTTTTTGGGGGGGGTTAACCAAAGCTTGAAGTGCACATCAAAAAGTCAAATGGCTTCTTACCCATGTTTATTCTTTGAAACAATAACAGAAAGTAATCCTTCACAGAAACATTAGACAGAACATAGGCAGTTTTGCATTGAATGTTCCTGGCTTAGCCTTTCTCACCTCCCAGTTTGTCTGTTCCTCCCAAAAACGTGCAGAGGGCCCAACCCATTGCCCATTTTACACTTGTGTCTTCTCCACCAGGTGCAAAATTCTATTTGGGGAAGTCTTACAGGCATAAAAGACAATTCGCATCGGCAATATATTGCTCATATAATGAAATGCTGTTATTTCCTCCCCTCCACGCTGCACTTCTCGAGCAAAATAAACAGCAGTAGGTGTGAATGCATGTAAAAATGTGTTTGGGTCCTTAAAAAGGCCTTTATTGAACAAATGGCTAATTTTTGGTAAAGTGCGATCATAATAGTAAAAGTAAGTATGCAAAAGAAGAAAAAATATATAACTCATTGGAAAAGACATTTCCTGAAACCTAGGACACCTTTTTTTTTTTTTTAATGTCCTGTGGTATCTGCTTAGGATGTAAACCGGTCATTACAAAAATGTACATTTCCAATAACCTATTGTTTCTCTGAACTAAGGTTTTAGATCTATTCTCATAAACCTGTATGGCCAGAACATTCAAAACAAATTGGCAGTTAAAGTGTTACTAAACCCAGGACACTGCATTCACTATACAAACAAACAAGTGGCCCGTGGGGCTTTAACTAGAGTAAGTGCAACAAGGTTTATAAAAATACACAAATTTTTGGGAATTTGACAAAACATGTATTTAAAAAGGTAACGTAAAAATCTTTACTTATAAAAGGGCGAATGATATACAAGATAGTGAATCAGTCACCAGATTACATCCAAATTGCCTGCCTGATGACATACTGTGGCAATGCTGAAGCTGTATTCTCTATGCATTTCACAGGACAAAAATTGTTTCATCAGGAGACAGCTCACGTTGGTATATGTACTGTGGGAGAGCCATGTTATTAAATTCAATGATTCATAATAATTAGTGAAAAACAATCTCCAATATTGTCAGTGTATTATACTCACATAGGCATCACAGGTAGGATCTGTCAGCAACTGCAGAACCAAGGCCTGAAAGGTGATGGATAAAGGGCCCTGTAAAATATTTTACAACTAGTTCTTGGTGCTGGGTAACGGCAGCCCTAAAAAAGCTTCCCCCACGGGAGCTGAGGATCGGTGGGCAACCACACAGTGAGGTACACACAGGAGAGACCACCGCTGCAGACAGCCTTTGTATTGGCTGAGTCAGAGAAGTGGGCTGATGATGTCACAGTCTCCTACTTAGCCAATCAGAGGAAGCTTTTTATTCATTGATAGAATACTAAGCTTTTTATGAATGGCTGAGCGGTGCTCAGACCGACGCTAGTTCCGGGTGTGAGACAGAAGGTCTCCTCTCGCACCAGGAACATAGTGCTATATACTGTATATAGCCTCATCTACATACAGCAGGGGCGCCCAACCTTTTGAAGAGCGAGGGCCAATTAAGCGTCTTGGTAACCGGCCACGGGCCACAATGAGCGGAGCGGGTGGATGGCATGTGCATGTCCACTCTGCATTTGGAGAGCGGACGCGGATGCAGCCCACAATACTTTTTAGCGAATCGTATTGGAGGTAGAACACAAGTCGGTTTATGTCTGCCACTACTTGGAGGTGAATGGAGGGTACAATTGGTTGGACTGTCGGCCTGACCCTGTGAAAGGGGTCCAAGGCTGCTTTCACACTGATGCGCTGTGGTTTACCCGCACCACGTGTGCAACGCAGTGTACCTTTGGCTTTCCTGCAGTTTGCAATAGACTTCTGTTATATACTGCATGCATGTTTGGTGCACTTTTAGAAAGCTCACCAAACTCGCAGGTAATAACAGAAGTCTATGGCTCAGTGCAGGTAACCCGCAGGTAAACTGCTCTGCATCTGCAGATCAGTTTGAAAGCAGCCCAGTAACCACTGCAGAAAAGCTATGCCCATATATACCCTGTGATTTTAGTAATAAACTGACCTTTAATAACAGTATTCTTTCTATTCTATCCCAGAGCAGGAGGTCGCGGGCCACATCAGAGGGTCCGCGGGCCACATGTGGCCCCCGGGCCACTGGTTGGGCACCCCTGACATACAGTTTATACTGCACACCCAGTGGTCGCACATGTTAGTGACGGAAATGGTTTGTTTGGGCCAGCTTGGCCCAAACAATCTATTTAAACTGAAACTAAAGCTGAAGATCATCTTTAATTTTTGGGAGTTGCTGTTAAAGTAGCCACGTTTATTACTTTGAATTATTTCACAGAACCCCAAGCTTATAATTTTGGGATGTTATTTTATTTCACTTAAGCAAAATTATTAGGCATTGTTGTGGGGCTGTTATTACTCACTTTGAAATCATTTTTTTGCCTAATATTGAGTAACATATAAATCTCAAAACTTGTTTTTCAATACCTAGAGTTTGGGTGTAATTCTTCCAAGCACATAAGAAATATTTATTTGTTTTTCAAGCCACACTGTTGCAAACTGCAGTGCTTTTTTATCCAGTGACTGTAATGAATTACTATTGACGCTTATTTCAGTGCTTGAATTCTGCATATTGCTGTAGGCTAAAGGCCTACATCTTGGTGGACTATAAAGTCTGGATGTGCAGCTACCACTGACAGCTTTGAACTTTTTTTATTGGTAATTACACAGCTGGTGAAGAATGCTTTTCTTTTGAGATGTTTTCAAAGAAAAAAATATAGTTCACTAAAATCTTTGCACAGACTATATCTATTGGTTTCTTTTGCAGCACTGCTATCATCTAGTTAAAGTAACTCTGCATTTTTTACATATTTACTTTTACCCAAGTGAAGCTGCTTTCCTGAATTTCTAATTGGTTTAATATTCTAAAGAAATTACCCATTCTGTAATAATTTGAATATATTTGTTAAACATACTATGGCATACTGTGAAAAAAAATGTGTATTGTATAATATTCCTTCAAGGTAATCCGTATGTCCTTGGTTTATATGATTAGAATATAGAAACACATTTATATTTTAATTTCTCCTTCAAAAATGTCAATTAGGTTATTTTGCTTTCCGAGTATGGTTGAGACAGTTCATATTTATTTATTTTTTAATTTGAAAAATCTTAGAAGTTGTCTACTATTGCTTTAAACAGATTTTTTTTATGTGTAAAGTTCATTGTGTTTATTTTATATTGTATTTCTCCTTTTTTTATTTTTTTTTCTCTTTTATTGCATCTTTTTCTACCTGCTTATCCCTCACTGTACTTGTTCCGTCTGTCATTTGGTTTTAATGTTTATACCGAATAAAGTGGGTTGTTGGAGTGCAGCCATCGGGATCTTCCTTGTCTTTCTATCTTTTGCTTTAAAATATGCTATTAAAATAAAAATTACATTTGTATTTTTCTTTTTATGAAAAATATATTCTAAATTTGGTAATGGGGATCATGAAGTGTGTAATAGTGAAATTATTATTTTTATTTGTTATTATGTAAGTAGAAAATAGTAGCTAGGTGAAAAAAAAAATTAATGGGGTTTATTTTATTTGCTTGTTAATGTAAGACTATAATTATAAAATATATTTAACATTTTAATACTTCCGGGAATATGACCAGCATTGCAAAGTTAAGCAAAACAAATCTTGCTGCTGCATAGGAACCCTGTCACAATCACTTCTGGTGCAGGACTGCTGCTTGCGGCACATGCTCATGGATCCTCATGCTTGAACAGCAAAAGTCTGCACATCATCACTTCAAGGTTCCACGCTTATGCACACACACGGTCGGATATTCCGATGGAAAAAGTCTGATCGGATTATTTTGTCGGAAAATCCGATCGCGTGTGGGCTCTAGCAAGCTTTTTCCGTCGGAATTTTCCGACAACAAAATCCGATCAGACTTTTTCGGATCGTGTGTAGAGAACTCCGACGCACAAAGTGTCACGCATGCTCAGAAGAAATTTGGAGACGAAAGCTATTGGCTACTGGCCTCTACATAGTCCCGTCGAACGTTTTGTACGTCACCTCGTTCGGAACGATCAGATTTTCCGACAACTTTGTCCGATTGTGTGTGTGCAACACAAGTTTTGGACAAAATTTTGTGGTCGGAATGTCCGACCGTGTGTACGGGGGCTTAGTCTTTATACTGAGATATGTGCCCAAGCATTCTAATGATGACCTGCTGCAAGTGACTATTTTTACTTTCAATTGTATTTAAACCTAAAAAGATAATGTAATAACTTGTAGCTTATCAGTCCCTAGATGTGGTGGCTTCATTTTTTTCCCTTTTTTTCAGGCTTTTCTTTTTCACCTGGGGATCCTGTCACATAGGGCGGCAATGCTTGCTCACCATAATGTATATACGGAGGAGCAGTGTTGTCACCCTAAGTTGCTTTCCTGATTTAGATTACAGAAATCCTCTCCCTTCCTCATCTTAATTACATAGGAGGAAGGTGCTCAGCAGTTCACAGAAGGTAGCTGAGAAGGCTGAAAGAGTGTTTAAGATTTCATGCCCAGCACACAGGACGTTACAAGGAAACCAGGTTTCTGTCTGAATTAACAGATATTTTTCTATACTTGCAGAAAATGTACTTGACCTGAAAAAAAAAACAATGCAGCCTCAACATCTAAGTACTTGTGGGCTACAATGTGTTACATTTTTATGCTTGGGCTTAAATAACTTTTATAAATACTTTGGAACCTGTCAAATGACCATATGAAAATTTGCAGATGTATTACCTACACAGTTCTTATTCTGTGATTTGAATTATCACAGTGTAAATATTAGGCTGGCTGTACACGGTTCGTGTGTTTTTTTTTTTTTTTCAATCCGAGAACTAAAAAAAAAATCCCTCTATCCATACAAACAAGGTTGAAGGGGGAATCCCCCTTGCCCCCCCCCCCCCCCCAAATGGGCACTGTATTCTGACAGTCGGACCTATCTCTTTCAGTGATGATTTCTGCTCTCCATTCATGTAACCACTGGAAAAAGAAATTACAGTTGCTTTTACCAGGCAACCACTGCAAACGTTTAACTAAATCTTTGCCATTATTTCGTCTTTGCTTTGATGGATGGAGGTACCATTTAATACATAAAAAAAGAAAAAAAAGTCCAATAAATGTTTTTACCCCTTTTTAAATTTGTATTTTATTTAGGAGTATTTAAACAGGACTAAACCCATTGATTTAACTGTTTCCCAAAACAGGAACATTCAAGGCATGCCGCAAATAACTTTCACAGTTTGTGCTTTCAATTGAACTGTCAAGCTATCAAATGGCTGGTGTCATAACTAATAAAATGTGCACAATTGAGCTCCTGAATTCTAAACAATATGTATACTAACAAAGGTTGCACACAGTATTCTGCATATCACCTATATAATGTACAAGTAGTCAGAATTCAGGCCAAAGCATACATGTGTTTATAGAGTCTTGATGCTCAGGATATTGCTAGCTGCACGTTATAAGAGACCAGTTTAAATCATTGGTATAAAGTAAGGCTCTCTTTTTTTTATTTTTTTAGGCATTGTAAAAGGATTTTACTTTTAACAACCCTTTCCATTTATCCTAGCACCCCCTCCTCAAAAAAATTCAGATAACTATAGAGGAATGCCTATTATTCTAGACTTTATGAAACAAACATATTTGATTGCTAAATCACATTTTAAGAATGGGGATAAGGCAAAGTTGGTGTTTTAATATCAATGATAAAATAAGCATTACTGATTGGAATTTAAAATGTTTACTCCGTAAGTGTTTCAAATGCTCTTCGTTGCCTTTTCAACTTAATGTAAATTTGGAAAATGAACTGAAGACAAAACTTGAGCCAGTGTGATGTTTTATATAAACAGAATGCCACATAACCAAAGGGAACAATTAACATGATAAAATATGCTATATAAATATGTGAATTGTGCTTCTGCCTTGTCTTCCAGATACAAATGCATATTCATTAGTCGTTTTTGTCAGATTTTGTTTGTCTTCTTCCTTGTAGGTAAAGTGCAAGTAAAAAGTTCGGATATCCAAGTTGGAGATCTTATTATAGTGGAAAAGGTAATAACTGCAGTTTATTGTTCAACACATAGTATATTTTCTCAGATATTAGAACTTGGTCAGTCAGAGAAGTGATCAAATGATGTGTGGAGATTGTTGTCAAAAAATAAATACACAATTTTTATTCTGGAGCATATGTTACCGAATAGGCTTCAGCAAATATACCTTTGCATTCCCTTTCCAGGGTCCAGTGTACTCAAAAATGTAAAATTTCAAAGCTTTCTATGTCTTGAGTACTTGTCTGCTTCCTAGTGCAGGTTCATGTTGGCTTGTAAAACTTTCCATCATAATAATAGGCCAAAATCTTTAAAAAACTCTCAACCATGGAAGTATTAATATTTGATTTTGGTAATCCCCAAGGATGTTGGCATTCTGTAAGGGTATGTACTAGCATGACTAGGTGCCTGCGCTGTAGTGCTGTAGCTTTATTACCCTTAAAGGTTTTCTCTATTAAAATCACGATTTACTGAATGCTTTATAATTGTTATTTTTCAAGGAAGCAATATTTGGGGTTTTCCTAAATTTGAGATCCAGAAATAACTGCATTGCAGTTTAAAATCTCAGCAATTTAACTTTCTAGTTGCCCGATTATCTATGGTGGCTGTAGTGGCTATACAAATACATATAGTTATTTGGGGTAGCAGGCTGAAAGCTCATGTGAACCAGTTCAAAACTCTGAAATAACACACGTTATGTTTTTGTGCAAATACCTGTGATGGGGATGGTAATGCTCATGATTAGCAGCAGGTTGATCAGACACCAAACACTGCATTCTCTCAGGACTGGGTCTATCTAATCTTTTTATCTTAGCATTTTGATGGGGCTAGGATAGTACCTGAGCAAAGATGAAAGCATGAAATGGCATTTTAGGACCCGTTCACACAGTATGTTTTGGGTTGCACTGGGCAGCCTTGCCCAATGCAGTCCCAAGGCATAGACAATGCAATTTGTGCTTCATCACAACATATCTGCACTGCTCCCTTCACAGTGTATACCAGCGACTGTGGTATAGCATGCCTGCTGGTAAGAATGAGCCCTTATAGTGCCTGTTAAATAGTAAATTCTATTTCTTAATCATACAGTACATGCCACAAGCTCATTTAAGTCTTAATCATGGGTTATATTCTGCCAACTCCAGATGAGGACAAACAAAGTGGTTAGGATAGCTAATATAACCCTTCCCACACCCAGCAATCCTCAGTTGTTTGCTAGAGTCCTTTAGATGATAATTGACCTCGCTCTACTGAAAGCACATTTCTGGCTTGTAATTTCAGATACTACTGGATGATTGAAGAATATGCTTGGTCCTGCTGTAGAGAGTCCTGTGCTTTGCCCTTTTCTCTCCCTGTCCTCCCCCCGCAGCCTGGGTGTACTCCATAGACACCAAGTGCCTTGCCTTGAGCACAGAGGGGTGGGTAGCGGGAGTACCTTAGGATGGGAGTGGTGTATCATGGCCTACTCCCAGGTGAAAATACATTTGAATAGTTTGTAGCAGCCATGGCTTAGCATACACCACTTTAAATGGTTTGTTGTAGCCAGACATGCTAGGGTGATTGTGAAGTAACCCCTGTGACATATTCTGAAGGGCAATTGCCTGTTCTATTTGCTTCTGCCCTCTGTAGGGGGTTCTCAGCCTTCTCCCCAACTCCAAGCACCATCGTTAGTGCATTATTCTCTAACAAACAAGCACAGAACAGCTCTGGATTGTGTTCCAAGTCTCTGCATTAGCCTTCACCAGGTTATCCAACAGCCTTTAGTCATGGGACACAGGACAGCTGCCCCACTTCTTCTCTCCAACAACTGTCTCTGCGCTAATAACTTTTGTGAGGATCATCCACCCTCAATGCACATGTTAGACAGAAAGGAAATTGGAAGGGGGCACACAGCACACAAGGTGTACAGAGCCATGAGGAGGTTTTTCAGAATTCCTCTCAAAATTCTGCACCTGGTCACAGTTTCTACCCCTTGGATCCCACCTTATCTCTATGGCTACTCCCCATTCCTCTTTTTTTTTTTTAACTAGGGAGAAAATATCAGCTTCCTTGGCAGACCTGATTAGGAAAGTTTCTCTGCTCTGATTGTGACCGCAAGACACACATAGTGTAAGTGCCGCAAGAAAAAGTCCCCTACTGAGTCATTGTCTGACAAGTCCATTGCGGCAGTGTTGCTACCTGATGAAGATGAGGAGAGAGAGGAAGAGGTGGAAGGTGAATCCTTGAATTCTGGGAACTCCTACCGACAGGATTGGCAGTACTTCTTAATCACTGCTAAACTGCTAAGAACCCATTATGTTTCTGGTTGATGATGTGCGTTCCTGTTTGAAGTTTGATCCTTCATCACCTGCTGGACCTAAGGTCACTAGTAGGGATGAGCCCGATTGTTGTAGTCGAACGAAAGTTCGACTCGAACACCGGCTGTTCGCCGAATAGCGAACAATTTGGGGTGTTGGCGGCAAATTTGAAAGCTGCGGAACACCCTTTAAAAGTCTATGGGAGAAATCAAAAGTGCTAATTTTAAAGGCTTATATGCATGGTATTGTCATCAAAAGTGTTTGGGGACCTGTATCAATGCAAAAAAAAGTCTTAAAAACTGACGTTTTTTTGGGAGCAGTGATTTTAATAATGCTTAAAGTGAAACAATAAAAGTGAACTATTCCTTTAAATTTCGTACCTGGGGGGTGTCTATAGTATGCTTGTAAAGTGGCGCATGTTTCCCGTGTTTAGAGCAGTCCGAGAGCAAAATTCAATTTCTAAAGGAAAAAAAGTAATTTAAAAGTACTAATTTAAAATGGCATGGGAAAAAAAATTGTGTGGGGGTCCCCCCAAATTCCATACCAGGCCCTTTAGGTCTGGTATGGATATTAAGGGGAACCATGCGCCAAAATAAAAAAAATGGCTTGGGGGTCTCCCTCAAAATCCATACCAGACCCTTCAGGTCTGCTATGGATTTTAAGGGAAACACTGCACCAAAATTAAAAAAAAAAAAAATGCCGTGGGGGTCCCCCCAAAAATCCATACCAGACCCTTATCCGAGCATGCAACCTGGCAGGCCGCACGCAGGAAAAGAGGGGGGGGGAGAGTGCCTTGTAGGCACATGCGCGTGCCCTACTCAGAAGAGCTGGATCACATATATATACCTGATCTGGTGCTGCCCTGTATCAGTAAAACTGCTATAGGGTGGACTTGAACTGGTTAAAGTGATATTAACCGCTTTCAGACCGGACCATTTTGCTGGCTTAAGACCAGACCACTTTTTGCGATTTGGCACTGCGTCGCTTTAACTGACAATTTCGCGGTCGTGCGACGTGGCTCCCAAACAAAATTGACGTCCTTTTTTTCCCCACAAATAGAGCTTTCTTTTGGTGGTATTTGATCGCCCCTGCAGTTTTTATTTTTTGCGCTATAAACAAAAAAGGAGCGACAATTTTGAAAAAAAAAGCATTATTTTTTACTTTTTGCTATAATAAATATCCCCCAAAAATATATAAAAAAAAAACTTTTTTTCCCTCAGATTAGGCCGATACGTATTCTTCTACATATTTTGGTAAAAAAAAATAGCAATAAGCGATTATTGATTGGTTTGCACAAAAGTTATAGCGTTTACAAAATAGGGGATAGCATTTTTATTAATAATTTTTTTTTACTAGTAATGGCGGCGATCAGCGATTTTTATTGTGACTGCGACATTATGGCGGACACATCGGACATTTTTGACACATTTTTGGGACCATTGTCATTTATACTGCAATTAGTGCTATTTAAATGCACTGATTACTGTGTAAATGACACTGGCATTGAAGGGGTTAACCAGGGTGTGGCAGTGTAGGGGTTAAGTGTTCCAAGGGGCGTGTTACTAACTGTGGGGGGCGTGGCTGTGTTTTAGTGAACACAGATCTCTGCTCCAATCACAGGGAGCAGAGATCAGTGCCACTAGTTGCTAGGCAGAACGGGGAGATGCTGTTTACTTCCACATCTCCTCGTTCATGCTTTCCCGTAAGACGATCGCGGGTATTGCCACAGCGATCGAGTCCGCGGGAACGGCGACCGGACTCACGTGGGTCCCGACCGGCGCGCGTGCGATGGCACGGCGGCAATCTTAAAGGGATGTATCTGTACGCCCTTTTGCCTGTCCGTGCCATTCTGCCGACGTACACCATCGTGCGCCGGTCGGGAAGTGGTTAAAGTCTTGTTTTTTAAAAAAAAATAACAAAACCACTGCACAGAGCAGCCCAGATTCTCCTTTTCTCGAGTCCCTCGCCGGAACTCCTAGCCCCCTTTCCCACATAGCAGCTTGCTATGGAGGCACCTGAGCTGAGACGCTGTTTGTGCATCCATTTAGACACAGAGCCACTGCTCGCCCCGCCCAGTCTCTCTCCTTATTGGCTCACTTACTTGGATTGACAACAGCAGGCGCCAATGGCACCTGCTACTGTCTTATCCAAGGAGGAGAGAGAGAGAGTCCCAGACTGCCGGGACTCTTGTGCAACATCGCTGAATCGAGATGGGGCTCAGGTAAGTATTGGGGGGGGGGGGGGGGCTTCTGCACACCAAAGGTTCTTTTATCTTAATGCATAAAATGCATTTAGATAAAAAACCTTCTGCCTTTAGAACCACTTTAAGGGCCATTAGCCTATCCATGCTGTGGTGGACCAACCAGATTTAGAGGCGACTGAGAGGGTTAGTCTGACAGTGCTACAACCATGGCTTACATCAGTTATCAAGGTGGCACCAGAAGCCACGTGGCTCTACAATAAGTGGATCCAATTCTGGCTTGGGCCGTAATGCATTTTCTAGTCCTATCCGCAGTCCATGATCCTGAAGTAGACAATTGGCAGGTGGACTTTGAGTCATCAGCACCAGGATACAGGTGTATAGTTTCTTCACTCCTATGTTTTTTTTTTTTTTTTTTTACATCTGCAACCACTGGGGGACAATGGACGTAGGTATTGGTCAATTTTTTTAAACTATTAAAAGTTTGTGAACTAATAATTTTATATTTGTTTTAGTTATTTGTAAAACGTTTATTTTTCTAATACAAATTAAAACTGAATACAGAGTGCTTCCATGATATATTGTTTGCAAACATTGGGTCGCTTTTAAATAAGGATGCCTACCACTGTCTGCTTTGACCTATCTGGAGCCTTGTATGAGTCTGTATTTTTTGGGAAAGATCAGAAAGGAGGGCACATCCTTATTTATTAAGCTGTATGTCTAATTTGATTTCCTGCTATTCAATTCTGTTCCCAATTGTTTTTTTTTATTTTTTTATTTTTTTTCTTCAGCCACTTCAGGAAAACTAGTATGTAGGGCTAGGTCAGCAAGGCCTTTTTCTCCGTCCCTACTCAGTTTTATCATCATTGTGGCTTATATTTTCCTCTTGCATTTAATGCTACCTTTTATTTTTATACGTTAAAGAGGGTTACACCTTTGTATCAAAAAGAAGAGATAAAGAGAAAAAAGCCTTTGTGGACAAATTATACAGTTTACTCCTTAACTATACTAATACCGCCTGCTGTCATATTTATCGCTGCTGGCTACCTTTACCCCCCCTAGTCTACCCCCTCCCTCCCACCCCAGGTTGAGAGTTATTTTCCCGTGTTGGTATCCTATGATAGCCATATCCTATATATGGAGAGAAGCAAAGCAAAAAGAGAAAGCAAAAACAAGAAAGCTAAAGAGAAGAAGAAAAAAAAAAAAAGAGAAAAAAAAAAAAAAAAAAGACAGAGGGGGAGTGGAAGACACATCTCATCGAGGAATAAGAGAGAGAGTATTATATCCCCTAGTCTTCTCATTCTGATACATTTTCAATCCAAGGACCCCACAGCTTCTGAATTTTTTTGTGGTTACCCTGTTTAGTAAAGTATACTCTCTCATTACCAATTATTGAATTCATGTTTCTCAGCCAGTTCTCCGATGTCGGGGGAGACTGGGACTGCCAATGTTGAGCGATAAGCTTTCTGGCCTGGAATAAAGCCCTTAAAGCCGAGTCGACGACATCATTTGAAGCAGATCCTTGTTCAAACAGACCCAAGAGGCATGTTCTAACCGTTGCCTGTAGATTTAGATCCACTCTTTTATTGATTTCTTTAATTATATTAGTCCAATATCTAAAGAGCTTTGGACATTTCCAAAGCATATGTATAAAGTCTCCGCATCTGGGGCAATGATCATTTTCCCGCCATCCCAATCTAAGCATTTTTTTTGGGGTATAATATACTCGGTATAAGAAATAGAGATGCGATATTTTATGTGAAGGAGAAATTGAAACCCGCTTTACTTGGCCTAGGACCCGATCCCATTCCGCTGGGGAAAAAGGGCCAACCTCTCTCTCCCATATTAGCCTAATCTTGCTTGGTCCGCTTTGATCCATATTTTTTTCCCCCAGCTTGGCATATAGCCCAGAGATTGCCCCCTTCGATGATTCTGACAGCACCATTTGTGACAAAATAGTAATTTGTGTCCAATTAGGAATCTGTTGTCCGAATTGCGTCTGGGCTGCGTGCCTCACCTGGAGAAATTTATAAAATGTTTTATTAGGGAGGGAGAAGTCCTGCTTTAACTCAGCAAATGATTTCATATTGTCGTCGGTGAACAGTTGACTTACTCGCGTGAGGCCCCGATTCACCCATTCCCGAGGCACCTTAATTTTAGCTAGTTCTTGTAAATTGTTGTTGTTCCATAGGGGAGCTAGGTCTGATATGCCCTGATACCCTAAGATAGTCTTTGCTGTTTGCCAGGTCTTTATTACTAACTTTGCCGTTGGACAACATATAACAAAAGAATTAGCCTCGAGTGCTTCTAGAAGTGTGCCATGTGGGCATCCTATCAGCATCAGGTTTGGGGCTGTTCCCATAGATGAACCTCTCCCTGCTAGGTGCTGTAGCTGAGACGCCAAAAAATACCGTCTAGGGTGTGGGACCGTCAACCCCCCCCCTTCGAAGGGTAACTGGAGTGTGGACAGTGCAATCCTAGGCTGTCCCTTTTTCCAGATCAGGTCCCTGAAAGGAGAATCTATTCTTTTAAACCATTTCTGTCCAATCCACACAGGTGTATTATGAAGGAAGTATAAAATCTGGGGGAGCCAAATCATTTTAAGGAGATTACAACGTCCAGCAACCGATAGAGGGAGGTGGCCCCACACCTCGGCCTTGTACTTCAGCTTTATTAGTAACGGGGCAAGATTATTTTCAAGGTACATACTTGTATCTCTGGAAATCCAAATCCCGAGGTACTTCAATTTATCAACTATATTAAGGGTAATTTCATGTGGCCTTATGTCTGGTGAAATTGGATCTATTGGGAGAAGGGCCGATTTTTCCCAGTTGATAGTTAACCCGGATATCTTACCAAAATCTCCCACCATTTGCATTGCTGCTTTGAGCGAAGTTTGAGCATCTGCCAAGTAGAACAAGACGTCGTCTGCAAATAATGCTAACTTCTCTTCAAGTCCACCCCTCCTAAAACCTTGTATATCCCCATTGGCCCTTACTGCGATAGCCAATGGCTCTATCGCCAAAGAAAAAAGAAGAGGGGACAGGGGACACCCCTGTCTCGTTCCTCTTTCCAATTTAAATAAGTCTGAATGTTCATTATTTATTTTTAATTTTGCTCTTGGTTTTGTATAAAGTAGTCTCACCCACTTGATAAAGTTTGGTCCAAAACCAAACTTTTCCAAGGTTTTAAAGAGAAAAGCCCATTCAAGGCTATCAAATGCCTTAGCTGCATCCAATGCCATAATGGCTCTTGAACCTGTATTGTCTATTGGCAGTTGTATATTCAAGTAAGTCCTGCGGATATTGATGCTAGTTGATCTCGCCGGGATAAACCCGGACTGGTCCGGATGAACAAGATTATGTATGCAAGTGTTCAATCGGGCAGCCAAAACCTTGGCCAAGATTTTAACATCTGCACACAGTAAAGAGATTGGACGATATGAGGCGGGGTCCATAGGGTCTTTTCCCTCCTTCGGGATGACAACAATAGTTGCCTCCGTCATTGAAGCAGGAAGAGATCCCATGGAGAACGCCTGGTTCAGTGTTTTGAGCAGTTCCTGCAACACAATATCCCCGTATTTCTTATAAATCTCAATTGGGAGCCCGTCCGGGCCGGGCGACTTCAGATTTGACATCCCAGCAACCGCATCCGTTAACTCCTGTAACGTAATTGGGGCATCCATTAACTGTCGATCAGAATCAGGTAGAGTTGGAATGGTTATATTATCCAAAAATAACGCCATTTCCCCCTCATCAACAGCTATCTGAGATTTATATAGAGACATATAAAAGTCGCTAAAGGTTTTCATTATGGTAGTAGGGTCGGCGGAAATGTCTCCCCGAGCAGTCCTAACTGCCAGTACCGCCGAGGGGGACATATTCACTTTGACCAACAGGGACAACATACGGCCCACCTTCTCCCCCTCGCCAAAATGTGTTTGCCGCTGAGTTATACGTTTATCCTCGCTGATCCTAATAGTAACTAATTTATACTCTTGTTGCTTTTCTAGCCACTTGCTCTGGGTTACTATATTTGGATTAAGAATATATTCTTGTTCTGCCAAAATTACGGCCCTTCTTGCTTCCTGCTCCTGCTCCCTCGTCTTACTCTTGATTCTTGCAATTTGTTGTATAAGAAGGCCTCTGAAATGGGCCTTCAAGGAATCCCAGACCACTCCCATGGGGGCCGTTCCCGTATTGATAACGATAAATTCTTTTAGGGCAGACTTTAATTCCTCGGGGTTATCAATTAGCTCCAGCCAGGATGGATCTATTTTCCACTCCCTGCGATAGAACTTTCTTCCCACTTTCATTGTGAGAATCAAGGGTGAGTGGTCCGAGACCCCTCTAGGAGCATAATCTATTGCATCTATCAAGGGAAGGGCGTTGGAATTGACAAAGGCCATATCCAATCTGGATAGTGTCTTAAAGGAACTTGAGAAGCAGGAATATTGACTTTCCATAGGATGCCGTAATCTCCAAGCTTCAATTAACCCAGTTTCTCGTAGAAACCGGGCTAGTCTACCCTCCTCTCCATAGGGTAGTTGATGTGGGGTGGGAAACCTATCGATGGATTTATCTAGAACCTCATTATAGTCCCCCATAGCAATTACTGGGACCCCTACTTTGTCTATTATAAATGCAATTAATTCATAGAGGATCTCTAATTTAAATGGTGGAGGTACATAGATACTTGCCAAGACCAATGATTTATCTTCGATTGAACAATGTAGAAAGACGTAGCGTCCCTCTGGATCTATTTGTACTTTATAACAAACAAATTGTATTCCCCTTCCTATTAAAATACTCGCTCCTCTTGAGTATGAAGAATATACAGAATGATACTGGGCCTGGAGTTGCCGGCCACGCAGCATTAGGGCTGTCTCCCGGGTTAAATGTGTCTCCTGCAAGCATAGGACTCTCGGCCCCCCATCCCCCAGAAGTGATAACACCAAAGCTCTTTTGGCCGGGTCCCCCAGACCCCGGACATTCCAGGAGATTAAGTCAAGCTTTTTCACCTGCATCTGTAACTATTTTTGAGTATGCAGTAAATAGTGAATGAAGATCAACATAGCCAGATTTCTGGCTGAGGAACATGAATCCATCTGAGGAATTAATAAATAAAAGAGAGCGATAGAGAGAGAGAAAAAAAAAAAAAAAAAAAAAAAAAACAATAACAAGAAGAAGAAGGCAACAATAAGGGAAAAAAAAAAGGGAGACAGAGCCGGGGCGGGAGGGGAGGGAACCCCAGATCCCTGGTGGTCCGTCCCCTTCCCCCTTAACTCCTGAAAGTGTATTCTATAAGTGAAATTCCTATTAGACCCCCATAACCTGGGATTCAATTTTGGTACCGACATATGTAGTAAAAGTTTGCTCCAAGGAGCATAATAATGCCCAAACAATTTTGATACGTAAAACACCATTGCTTGTCTTAAATTATTACAACCATATACGTGCTTCCCCCTATCCATAATCTTGTTCAAATCTCTTTTAAATAACATTTGTGTATTCAGAATCTGTGTCTCGTGCTCAACCTTTAAAGCTTCCCTTCTTTTAACCCTTAACCCCTTCCCACCCTTCTCTCCCCTCCCCCCTACCCTCTCTTCCCTCCTTATACCCCTAATCCCCTGCCCTCCCAAATCATCCCTTCCTTTACCCCTTAACCCCTGCCCACCCTTCTCGCCCCTCCCCCCTACCCTCACCTCCCTCCCAATACCCCTAATCCCCAACCCACCCTTTCCTCCCCTCAGCCCATCTGGGCACCCCCTAGGGGGTACATTCGTGACCTTTCCTACTCCCACTCTTCTACCCCAAAACAATATTTTTATTAAAGTGATTAGTGCCAGTGCAAATAGTCTTAGGGATCCAAACTGCCCCTTCTCATCCATACCTATATTCATATAACCTCACCCACAAAAAGTGGACTCTCTCTACTCTCCCCAACACCCCCAATCTCTCCCCTAATTATTTAATTACAGCCTTATCCAGGAGAAGCAGAGAACAAAACGAACATATCAAAAAAAAAAAAAAAAAATAAATAAATAAAAGGAAGGGGGGGGGAAGGCCCCCCTAAAGCAGAAATGAAGTATCTCCCTCTCTTTATAAGTCCTTTCTAACATCTTCAAACCATTGCAAAGCCTCGTTTGGGGAGTTAAAGAAGAAAGTCTTATCAAAAGCCGTAACTCTCAGCCGAGCAGGATATAAAAGTGCATAGTGCATCTTATGATTCATCATGATACGCTTAATTGGGGTAAATTCGGCCCTGCGTTTCTGGAGATCCGGAGAAAAGTCTGGATATAATGATACTCTTACGCCTTGAAACCTGATGTCTCCCACTTCCCTTGCTCTCCTTAGTAAAGTAACCTTATTGTTGTAGTTTAGAATTTTAAGTATTATTGGTCTAGGGCGGTCTCCTTCGCGTTGGTTTCTTGAAAAAATACGGTGTGCGCGTTCAATGGCAAATAGGGGGGTAAAAGAAGATCCTCCAAAAATCTCCCCAAACCAGGCCTCCAAAAATTTGATTAGATTGGGACCCTCACTGCGCTCAGGAAGTCCAATCAGTCTGATATTATTTCTACGGCTTCTATTCTCCATGTCATCCAGTTTAGCGACTTGTGCGTTTATTGTATCTCTAAGCCATTCAATTTCATTTTTAGCAGGAATCAATTCATCTTCTATGGAGCTTACCCGCCCCTCCAAGTCTACAATACTTCGTGCCATTTTACTTAATTCCTGTTTTATGGAAACTAGTTCATCCTTAATGCTCTTTAGTTGGATATCAAAGTTTGAAATTGAGGTTTTACAGTCGTTTATTGCGTTCAGTACCTCCCTTAATGTAGGTTCTCCCTCCATAACCACCGCGGCCTTTTCTGTAGGAAATGTAGTAATTGGTGTGGGGGTCAAGGGTATATTTTCCTCTGGATTGATAATAGCTGCTGAGTTTTTGGATCCCCCTGAACCCTTGTTTATAGATTTTTTGGGGAGGATTTGAGAGGATGTATTGAGAGCTGGGCTGGGAGCTATACCCCCCTGACTCTTTCTATCCAGCGTGGGTTTTTTTT
The DNA here is from genome assembly GCA_028564925.1 of Lithobates sylvaticus. Taxonomy (NCBI): domain Eukaryota; kingdom Metazoa; phylum Chordata; class Amphibia; order Anura; family Ranidae; genus Lithobates; species Lithobates sylvaticus. The sequence continues at coordinate 188,376,953 of CM053030.1, forward strand.
GTTCCTTAGCCAGTTGGGGTGCTTGATGTAGCTTCAACCCACTGGGAGAGACTGGTGCTGAATGTGCGTACTTCTCTAGCTTAGTCGCAGTGGCCGATGCGATTTGGTTATTTTTTTCTTTTGCAGACCGTGTGTTTTGAAACCCTTCCTGGGATAAATGCTCCTCTGGGGGTTTTCTCCTTGACATAGCAATTTTACTTAGCAATGTGGGGCTCCCCCCTTAACCACCCACCGAGAATGATAATCACACTATAGGGATAAAGCAATGGACAGCGCTGACCAGTAAATAGCAAGGGGGTTTTGTATCTTGTATACTCCCCCGTATGGTAACAGTTTCCCCCTGAGAAATCGCTCAAGGGGTTTTAATGAGGGGCCCCCGCCGAGAGGGGATGCTACAAACAGGATCTATATTGCAGGTAAATTCCCCCAGATATTGTAAAGGTTTGATAAGATACAATAGGTCAGACAGGCCCAATATCTTTTATCTCCACAGTGATAGGCTTAAAGATGACCGTGGGCTACGGCAATTCAATCCGGTCAGATGCAATTATCAATGCAGTATATCTCACAGATCCAAGCAACTGGGTTATGCAAAAAAAAAAAAATATATACAAACGACAAAGCAGGAGATGGGAAGATACTATTTCCTTTTCTTTTCCCCCCTAATAGCCTAGGGGGATAAATATGCTGTATTACACAGTCCAGAACCTTTTATCTCCAATTCAATTGGGTCACGAATGGTAATACCGTAACACAGATCTGGCAGCAGTTTGATCATTGAGATTACACAGCTCACCCCCCCGTAGCTGACCTCGCCGCGCTAGTTGACGGTCGGCTTGATTTTCAAACCCGGCTCATACCTCACAGGTGGAGCTTATCCTTTCGTTGGAGCGCCTCGCGCTCGGTTCCCGCCGAGTCCCGCGCTGTGCCACAGTATCACCGGGTGGACAGGTGACGGTGGAGGGCAGGTGGCTCGCAATCTCGAGGCTCAGGAAGCTGCCGTCTCCCTGCTTCTCACTGGGAACCAAAGCCGCCTGGTAAGTTTAAGCGTGTCTTCCGTAGTCCCGCCGGAAAAACAGAGATGAAACAGAGAAACAGAGATGAAACAGTCCTCTATGATGCACTATACTTAGCGGCGGATCAGAGAACAGCCCCCTCTGCTAGTACCAGCTCTATCCGAAATGATTCTCATATGGTTTAACTCTAGAACTTGAGCTACTGGCACACACTGAAAGAATTGCATCACTCACCCCCCTCCATGGCTGTTGGTTCTCCGCTTGATGGAAGTCCACCTGATGCTCCAAGAACTTCTCTGGGCTTCGCTATGCAGGGATGTTTGTCCTCGCGGGGCACAGCGCGCTCCTGCTGTGGGACGGGCTTTCCTAGCGAGGTCAGATGATCGCAACGGTCAGGTGACTCTCCCCGACGCACGGCGAGATTAGGAGGCACCCAGGCAATATCCTCCCCGCTCGATACCCGTAAAGACCTCTGTGCAGGTATTTGTAGTGGCTTCTCCGCAACAAGTCAGCGGTCGGCGGCCCCAGCGCGGTCTGCTAAACTGCATATATAGTGCAGGGCATCGGGTGATTCCGAGGGGAGAGTCTGGGAAGCTGGAGAGGGAGCCCACTCACATCCTCACTCCTCACTCGCACTCACACTCCTGTCTCTCCATACTCCCAAGCCTCACACATCCGGTCACGCCCCCCGGCCAGTCACGATTCTGTTCCCAATTGTAACGTTTAACATAACAGTTAGATGGCTTGGAGAAGGCCTACATTCTTCTGGTTGCAGGTGGTACAATTTGAAATATGTGTATGTATGTTTTGCATATTTATACATCTAAGAACTATTACCTAATAAAAAATAGGTTAAACACTGTACAACCCCTTTATGGATTATTTAATACTTTTTTTTGTTTTTGCCTGTCCTACTTCAGATGAACTGGCAGGTATAAAGACCACCTGATCATATTTGGTGCCTCATGCAATGTTAATGCGCCCAACAAAAATAAATCATTTAGTGAAGTCCCTAGTAATACCTTGTTTTCAAAAGTTCTGTTAGCATATCTATACGGTAGTCTGCAGGTATGGCTACAGTTGTATAGAACAGTGGTTGGTAGATACATGTTTTCTATTATAAGAGTTCCATTTCCTGATTATTGCAATGGCAAAGGAGCTGATCTTAGCATTTGACTAGAAGATGCATCAACAGCATTTCAACAGTGAAATTAATGAGTCATTTCAGAGGACGATCCATATGTTTACAACTAAAGCAAACAGTCTGTGTGAAGTGTTCAATTTTCATGCCACAAAGAAAAGACTTTAGTTTAAGCACCTGGTTATTTTTCAAGCCAATCTAACATCCTAATTACTAGGGGAAACATAATAGTGCATGGCTGACTTTGATTGTATATTAAACAGACAGTACAGTATTTAAAATTCAGAAGAAAAAAATATGCTAACATATAAGTTGGACTTGTATATGTCGCAATGCTTACTAAACTATTTGTAAAAATCATGAAGAAGTTTGATATGTATATTTTAAGTAACTGTATTGAAGCAGTTTTGAATTTCACCCCTTTTACCTACATTCAGAATTATTTTTCTTAGGTGCATGCATTGTCCAAAGCTTACTGAATAGCCAATTAAGGGTCACACCACCCAAAGGGGATTTTTTTTTTTATTTTTTCTTGAATTTGGAGGGTTTAGCCATCCACAGCTTCTTGCAACTCTTTCAGACTGCAATGATACCACTGCTTCCCCACAGAGGGCAAAGGTCCCACAGCAGCTACTGGAAAGGGTTTTCTACTTAGGATCTGGTTGCTCTGAAAGGAAAACAAATGACTAAAACACAAAATTATTGAAACCGGTATGGAAAAAGAATGCAATCGTTACCTACCTTGTGGTGTTGCTCTGCCTTTGGCATTTAAGACGGCCTGAATTCTACTAGGAATTGACAAATATAAGTCTTGGATGGTGGATAATGGAACCTGGTACTGGAATCTTCATGCAAAAATCTGGGTCACAATTCTGTGCAATGTCCTTTTGGTCTCTTTCGGTAAGTTGACCATGTCAACTTCTTATGCTTATCAGAGGACGTTTTTCCGGAAACGATATACGCCATCATAACCTTTTGATACTCTACCTCGCAACACCACAAATAAATTGGCAACTTCAGTCAGAGGCACCAGCTAAGCTGGCACTGACAATTTGCCCTCTTTGAAACTCTGTAAGCTCTGACATGACTCTGTATTACTAGCAGCGCATGCAGTGAATGATGAAAGTGAGGCTTCTCACCTGTTAGCTAGCTGTCTCATCACACAGCGGAAGTGAAAGAATGTTACATCACTTCCACTTTCAACGTAAAACATGTCTTCACTTTCACACTTGCAAATCATGTTTCTATATTTTTTGCCCAACCCCTGTACAGTATTTAGCTCATTTAAACTTAAGATTCACTTGGCTTTAAGTGCGTTTAAAAAGTAGTATGGAAGCAGGATATAATTTCAGATTTATATAGATTTTATTATTATTTGACTTCAATTGATAAAAAGTGTTACAATATATGTATCATTTGTCAGAAACTAGCTGGATCATAACTGACTTCTTATACAGCTCTAGCCTTATTTTGTGTGGTGTTTAGTTTGCATGTTTCAGATGGATGTTTCAAGTTGTGTAGGTAGGTTCATTATCCGTTTCTAAAATTTATGCTTGTGTAAAAATTGTTTCAACAAATTTGAAAGTTATTCTTAACATTCTCTCCCCTGTTTAGTTGCATATGGGATTAGATTGTCTTTCAGATTTTTTTTTTATCGTGTCACAGTTAGCGCTACAATCAAAAAGAGCTTTACTGAAAAGAACAGATGTATAAAACATCTGTAAATGGCTGAATGCACAGTGTGCTTTTGCAGCCTTAGGTCAGCCTTTTGCACTCTCTATGAATTGGCTCTGCTAAATAAAAATACACAGCAAGAACATCTGCTACACTTCTGCTCTCTAGCAGAGTTTTATGGTAGTTTTCTTATGATGTCATCATATAGCTTACCAGCAGATTGTATTGTCTACTAGCCTGTGGCACTTTACTTCAATTATCTACATATGACATACTATATCAAGTGTTATATTTCCTCTTACTTCGGCACCTCAGCGCTCTTGAATTGAGGGTGTAAGTTACGGTAGATGGTGAAGAACAGCCTTTGTAAATTAATGGATGCTAAATCTGCCCATATTTCTATAGACAGAGACTGCATTTTTAACTTTGTAAGAAAAATCACCTATGCCCGAGCACATCTTTTTTTTTCAAATGCAGCAAAAGCGCTAATTGTTTTTCTTTAACACCGTTTCTGATTTCCAGATGGGGTTCGACAGTCAGTTCTCCCACCTTTTAGTAATTTTTCTTAATATGTTTTGAGCTAACATATTTTAGACCTTATCTATTCTTTTTTGTGATGGATACCTGCACAGTGGGAAATCATTTCTGCAACATACCCATTTTCTATTTTTGGAAACTGCAGTTGGCTCTGCAACAGCAAAAATCTTTTAATCTAAGTTTATCCAAACCCGAGAACAATTTTTTTTTTTATTGCAGCTTAGCAGTCCTTAGATGTGTTGGTTGCATTCTTTTCACCTGTGATCGTGCCAGTGCCTTTTTTAGGTTGACAACACTTACTGTATTATATCTTTGGAGAAGCACAGTAGGCTGCTTACTTCTAATTTGGACCACAGACCACCTCCCTCTCTCCTTCTTTATACAGTACTTAGGAGGTGCTCTGTAGTCCAAAGAGGTACACTAAGCCAAGTTGATAACACTGCTTGGGATTAAAGTGCAGCAGAGGCAGAGTGCACAGAAGTTAATGACTCGCTGGATTTCTGGCAAGATCAATAATGTATTTTTCACTATTTCAGCATTTTTAAAGAGACAAAATAAGGGGGAGAATGTACATGTATTCAAGATATTTTCCCATTAGGAATCAGTGTGGAGATGGTGAAACAAGCAGCTGCTTCTTCAGACCAGTAGAGATGTAAAAGGACACTTTGCCTTCCCACGCCAACCCAGTCAGTTTTCTGGACAATCAGTGGAAATCTCTTTATCGCTTTGTGTTTGGATGAATAGATTAAATTCCTCAGGGATTGTAATAGTTGCAAGCGCTGCGCTTATAAAACTATCCAAGGTGCAATGGAGGAAAATTCCAGCACTGATTTGCACGTCCGACCACCTTCATTCTGAGGGTAAGAGGCAGTGTGTTTGGGTGATGGTGGCGGTTTCTTTACACCAATGACATCCGATCTCAACTGCAGCAATCATTCCTCTGACTAATTTATGGACCCGTTTGACCTATCTAATTAGCACTGCACCTTTTCCCATATTCAAGATATGACACAGGGACACTGGATCAGTGGAAATTCATAAACAATAAAATTAGGCTACTTTCACACTTAGGTGCTTTACAGGCACTATAGCGCTAAAAATAGTGCCCGCATAGCGCCTGTAAACAGCCTCTCCTCTCACTCCAGTGTGAAAGCCCAGGTGCTTTCACACTGGAGCGGTACACTGGCAGGACGCCAAAAAAAGTCCTGCAAGCCGCATCTTTGAGGCGCTAGCGCTCCTGCCCATTGAAATCAGTGGGCAGCGCCGCTGAAGAGCCAGCAAAGCGCCACCGCAGCTGCGTTTTTCGGGAGCATTTTACTCTTTTTCAGCCGTTAGCGGGGGTGAAAAACGCTTTACCGCCAGCGCCCCAGTGTTAAAGTAGCCTAATACTTTCACCATAAAAAGAAATTGACACTGGCAAAGAAAAAGGTGTTTGCCAGCCAGGTATAACACCTCCCACTATTATCATGCATCGGATTTTTGCTAGCATCCAAAAGTTTTGCCATTTTTATTTCCTCAAAATACTTCTTCCTTTAATCAAGACTTCACCGTTACGCTTCTGGACTGAGCTTTTTTTGCAGCAACGTCAGGGCTAATCCGTGGCCATACCTTGGAGGTCGTACCCAGACCCCACTAAACCAAAGATAGCGGAACCTGCCTGTAAAACAGTCTTCGGCCACTGGGCTCTGATTGTGGGGTCTCCCAGACCTATCTGTACTGTGTTAATTAGCCACAGAGTTCTTTACACATCCATAGCTGTGGCACAGTCTCTAGTGGTCCTTTACATACTGTGTTTGTTAGCCATAGAGCACTCCGTAGGTCTTGAACAGTGGTAAGTCTCTGAGTGCTCCCCTGTTCTATGTTTGAGCACTGGGAACTATTATTTTACTTACTACTTTTAAGCGCCAATGTTTTCCCCTGTCAGATTCACAGAAAGAGTTAATGCACTTGTGGATTTCATGCTGCAGCATTACTCATGCGCTCTATATACTGTATTGCATTGCTTCCTTTTCCTTCTAAGACAGAATCTCTATCACTGCTTTAATTGCAAAGGACATGCGGTTTTCACCTCCCTCCATTGTCTTAGTTACCTCTTGCTATTATCCTCTCCTGCTTTCAGCAGCGTGTTTGTTGGTACCCAGCATGTTCTTGATGTTTTAAATTAAAGCATAAATTCACCTTTATGTGTTACATGTTATACACATATTTAGGGAGTAATATGTAACATGCTCCTATCCACCTACCTCCAGCCGCCAGTGCTCTCCGCTCTGTGATAGCGGATGGGAAATCTTCTCCCTGCACCTACCGCCACAATTTGAAAACAACACGGCCATCCGGGGCTCTGTTCACATGGCTGCATCACTCATTCACAGTTTTCTGTGAATGAATAGTACCATCAGTAATTGCGGCTGATGGCTTTAAGTTCTCAATAAACTGCGCGGGCACTGAATTTTTCTGCCATTCAGTAACTGCCTGCCCGTATCGGAGGTATGGCCAGACAGCTGACTGAGTCTGCAAGATCCAGGCATTGCCCCCACAACCTACAATGCTTTACAGGAGGTAATGTAAAAAAACCTTAAAGATACTCTATTGGTTCTGATTGACATGGTGCAAACATGTATAAAAATGGAACAGCTCACTGCTGATACTATTGTTTTTACCAGTCTCTGTACCCTAAAAGGCCCCAAAACTATCAAACTTTTCCAGTCCATTTCTCCCAAGGAACGGAAACCTAGGCCTCAAGATGGGAAAACTCCTCCAGTGAAAAGGGGTTCCTTTTGTTATTCCTAACCTCTAACTCCAAAGCCAGACCCAATTCAGGGGCCCAATTAGATCAAAAACCTTTCCAAAGTGGGGAAATGTATGTTAGCCTCTGTGGACACCTTTTGTAAACCTCTTGGATGCATGAGTAAAAGATGTGGTGTCCTTGGGCTACAAAATAGAGTTTCATGCTCTACATATACCCCACTTCATGTTGTCTAACCTACCTGTGTCTCCTGACAGGCTACCAAACCTTCATGCCGCTCACAAATCTTGTGTATCAATGAGTTATTGCCATTGTTCCAACTATGGAATGATTCAATGTCTTGCTGCTCCAGACCAAAAGATCTTAAATCTGTCTTTATTCAATCCCCATAATTTTGCATAGAATTCACCAGTTTTCCTCAATCAGGGGAGCATTTATAACCTCTTTCGATATCAAAGACGCTTTTTTGCATGTCTCCATTTTTCCAGCACATCAACAATACCTTTGATTTGTTGTGAGCAATCAGCACAGTGCTAGCCTTACTATGCTCTTAGAGCATTCCTATTGTGGGATACCTGGATAATCTCCTCTTGAAAGAACAGCTAGCTTAGACTCACTCCAGCAATGTGCTGCAGGATGTCTAGATCCTACAAAGGTTGGTTGGATCCTGAATCTTCAAAATCAGTGCCAAAACTGACTCATTGCTTGAAATATCAGGGGTCTCATTCTGGACACAGCTCAAGCCAGAGTTTTTCTTCCACCAGAAAATCTTCACTCTCCACTCCCTTGCTTTGACTGGACAGTCCAAGATCTGTCCAACCATGCAATGCTGCATTGGAGTTTTGGGCTTGATAGTAGTCTAATTTGAGGCAGTCCCATTTACTTGGGTTCACCCCAAACCCCTAGAACATTTTGTTTATGTGGAACAATCCTAGAGTCAGGGAAATCCTTCCTTCCATTTATCTAGATAGATACTTACAACCGATGTTAGCCTGAGAAGGGGTCCTAGACATCCTATCGGTGTGGAAAACTCATCTCACAAACAACATACTGGAGCTCTGAGCAATTTGGTTGTCCTTGCAACAAGGGATCTCTTGACTTCATGGCCGTTTGATCTAGACTCATTTGGACAATGCCACAAAAGTGTCTTATGGGAGGAACCATTAGTCTTGCTGCAGATAAGAACCAATTCCTAGGAAGAACTTAAAGTAGAATTAAAGCCATTTTTTCATTTTGGATAGAGTAAGGGAGGGTTATAACCCCTGTCAGTTTGTTTCTGGGGATACTCATACCGCCAACTGGCCCAAACGAATGGGATACTCTGACCTCCTCTGTCTCTTGGCAGACTCTTTGTGGGCTCTTCCAGATTGATTTGATCTTCTGTTCCAAGGACTGATTTACCAGCCTGATTCATGGTTACCTTTCTTGTTGCCATCACCTCTGTGAGATGTGTTTTGAATCTGCATTTCCTACACTGGTAAAAACTAGAAAATCCACCTCTTGCAAGGTTTTCACCCCCAGGAAGTACTCTGGGAATAATCCTGACTTTTATGCAATCTGACCTGGATCTACATTTGGCCCTAAGTGCTATCAGTGAGCATATTCTTGCTCCATGGACCACTAGCCTCCTATTCCTTGTTAAAGACTTCTGTGCCTGGCAGATCTGAATTTTGGTTCTTTTAGCTTTTTGATTCCACCTCTTTAACGTATAATTTCCCTTTCTACCCTGTGCCCCTATTAACACTTGAGTGTAGCATACAGTATATAGGTGATTTTAAGGTATTTTTTGGTGTGTTCTTTGTGTGTTTTAAGCATACATTGCTATATAGGAGTTTCTTAGAGGTAGGATGGTGAGTTATTGGCACCATAGACTGTTGTATGTGAGTGTGATAAAAACACACATAACACATGCTTTTTGGTATGCTCCTTTTGAAGTCAGTGGTTCCAAAAGTAACTCATATACTGTACCTTTTTAGCTTCAAGGCATTGAGCCACAGGCATCTGCCTGCTCATATGTGAAAAGGAACAATTTTAAAGTATGGGATTTTGGTTGTAGAGCATTTTGGAGCTTTGAGCTTCGGGGTCACAAAATGCTCAGGTGTGAATGCAGGCTTACTCACAAGGTTACCTTTCCTATTACCATCACCTACTGTATATGAGGTGTGTCTCAGGTCGCTGTCCTGTCTTGAAAAGAGGAATTGATTTTTAAACAAAGACACATTTGTGTTGAGGCCCTGAGCCCTCCTTCCTTCCTAAGGTCATTTCAGCCTTTCACGCCACGCAGGGAATTGTGTTCCAGTCCATCAGTCTAGCACTAGTAAATCCTTAGCACTTATTTACACTTGCTTCGGCTTCAGCACACAATAACGGCTAGTTTACACTTGCTTCAAAACAAGGCTTCGGACAGGTTTCGTTAAATCTCTCGCTAGAACGCTAGTCAAAGCCCCTGTCACTAAATAAAATGGTTTGCTTACAGTCCTGCTTACACCTGCTTTTGCTTTGCTTCGACTTCGCTTATTATACCCCATGTAGTTTTAGTGGTGCTTCAAAGCGTCTTCAAAGCCTCCATAGAAGTCTATGGCAAAGCTTGCTTCAAGCCTCACTGAAGCCCCACCAAAGCCCCACCGAAGCCTCATTGAAGCTCACCAAAGCCTCATTGAAGCACCAAGCAAAAGCAAGGTGTAAACAGAACTGTAAGCTAACCATTTTATTTAGTGATGGGCTTTGACTGGCGTTCAGAGAGCTTTAACAAAGCATGTTCGAAGCCATGTTTTGAAGCAAGTGTAAACTAGCCCAAAGAGATTTCTCTTCTCTTTTTAGATGTTAATGCGTTCAGAGAGCTTTAACAAAGCATGTTCGAAGCCGAGTTTTGAAGCAAGTGTAAACTAGCCCAAAGAGATTTCTCTTCTCTGTTTAGATGTTAATGCTGTTGGTCTGTCTTACAGCTGCTCCTTCTATTAGAAAGTCTAATAATCTTTTTGTCATTCTTTGTGGGAAGAGCTTCTCGATCCATGATTTCTAGGTGGCTCAGACAAATTATGCTCCAGGCCTATTGCCCTAAGGATAAAACTCTACCTTTTCCTATTAACTCAAGTTCTAGATCTGTGTTTGTATGACAGTCTAAAAAAGTACCAAAGCTAGTAATTAGGTGATGCATAAGTCTCACAATGTAAATAAAAAACTTAATTTACCTTACTTGTGTTCTGTTCCTAAACATCCTAAAGAGAAACTACAGTCTGCTCACATAATTTGTAATAAAAACATCATTGCCAGTCTGAAGCTTCCCTCCAACCACTTTGCATATTATTTTATATATACTGTGATTCTGTACTTTGCAAATTTGCTGCAGAAATCTCCCTCCAATGAGTCTGGCTGCAAACATTTTTTTTAACTGTGGGCAGGTGAAGCTTTTTACTTCCTGGATTTACACAGACACACAGAAGCACACCTCCTGCTCCACAGCTCTCATTAACCCTCTTATGACTCACCCCCCTCCCTTCCTGGCAAACTCTCTCGAGGCTGAGAGAGAGAGCTGTGCATGATGTCATAAGCCTAGGCTTTTTACCGGACAAGACACAGGAAGTGGGCTGTATAAGGTATTTACTGGCATAAAAAAAATGTTTTACTATCCAAAGTTTAAACAACAAGGGCAGAGGATTTAACCACTTGCTGCCCACCCAATAGGCAAATGACGGCAGCAAAGTGGTTTCAAAATCCTGACTGGGCGTCATATGACGTCCTCAGGATTTTGAGCCGATGCGCGCCCCCGTGGGCGCGCATCGCGGCGATCGCTGTTGCGGCGTGTCAGTCTGACACCCCGCAACTACGATCTCGGTAGAGTCTCCAACGGAGACTCTTTACCATGTGATCAGCCATGTCCAATCACTGCTGATCACAGTGTAAATAGGAAGAGCCGGTGATCGGCTTTTCCTCACTCGCGTCTGTCAGATGCGAGTAAAGGAGAGCCGATCGGCTGACAGGGGGGGGTCTGTGCTGATCAATTATCAGCGCAGCCCCCCGAGGATGCCCACACTGGACCACCAGGGACGCTGCCAGACCACCAGGGATGCCGCCAGACCACCAGGGATGCCCAGCAGCAGGTATGCCACCTTAGACCACCAGGGATGCCAGTCAGTGTCCACAATGGATGCCAATCAGTGCCCACAATGGATGCCAATCAGTGCCCACAATGGGCATCACTGATTAGCATGCATTATTGTTTGGCACTGATTGGCATCCATCAGTACAATATAAAAAAAATACAATGCCGCCTATCAGTGCCCATCCGTGCCGGCTATCAGTGCCCATCCGTGCCGGCTATCAGTGCCCATCCGTGCCGCCTATCAGTGCCCATCCATGCCTATCTGTACCGCCTATCCATGCCCATCCATGCCGCCTATCCATGCCAATCCGTTCCAGCTAGAAGTGTCAATTTGTACCATCTATCAATGCCACCTCATCAGTGCCACCTCATTGGTGCCACCTCATCGATGCCGCCTTATCAGTGCCCGTCAGTGAAGGAGAAAACGTACTTATTTACAAAGTTTTGATACTAAAACAAAAAAAAACATATTTTCTTTCAAAAATGTAGGTCTTTTTTTATTTGTTTAGCAAAAAATAAAGACCGTAGAGGTGATCAAATACCACCAAAAGAAAGCTCTATTTGTGGGGAAAAAATTATACTAACTTAATTTTCGGTACAGTGTTGTATGACCGCGCAATTGTCATTCAAAGTGCGAAAGTGCCGAAAGCTTAAAATTGGTCTGGGCAGGAAGGTGTTTAAGTGCCCAGTATGGAAGTGGTTAATAAATGGAAAGATTAAAAAATGACTGAAGCTCTGCTTTAAGGAATTGCCTTTTGTTGCTTGGATGTAGTCAGAGTTAGCCATGTCTATCTGAAAGCCACAGCCTATATCTGAAAAACTTTCTTCTTGAAAAGTACACCCTTATTCCAAGTCCACTATTACTAGATGCAGAAGACAACGCATTGTAAGAGCTTACTCTTTAAAGGATCAAGTACCATCAGTACCCTTATGTACTCCCCTTAATTGACTCCATTATATGGGATTGACATGTAAGTCTAAATTCTTTTTTTCCATCCACGCACATATTGGAAGTGCACTCCTTCTATGCGCATTTCTAAAACTTATCTGGTGACAAGGAGCTTCAAGGAGAAATTAGCTGTTCCAGTAGTAGATTCTGCCATTTTAGTAAGTGCCGTCAGTTCCTATGGAGGTTGTTCTGTCTTTTAAGGATTCTGTTGTATGCATTTTAAAGCGCTCTTAAAGACTTCAATTTTTCCTAGCAGGTCCAGCCCTGCAACTGACTATTGCTGACATGTATTTTTCCTAACTATTGAAAAACGAACAAGACAGTTGAATAGAGAACACAAACCTGTCTTTGACATTGTTCTCTTTGAACAATTGCAGCTAATGCTCTCAATTTTTTTATTTTTTGATGCTATAGAGAATGTATTTTGCCAAGTCTTTAGTATGTTTTATCTCTGTCTATGTGTGCATTATTTTGTGATTAAAAGCTTAGTCTGTTGAACCTACTTGTAAGCGGTGCCTTATACACATGCCTTTTGATGGTGAATGCCTGTTTGTGGCAATCCTTGACAAATTCATCAACGAAGTCATTGGGGTAAGGTAGTCTTACCCTACAAGAAAAAGGATAAATCTCCTACTCCATCGGCTACTGCCTTTTCTCAAAGAACGGGACCTTTTTGCTCTGCGCAAGCATTAACCTCCAAGCCAAGGCCTAGTACCCCCTTTTAGTGCCTTGTCCAAAAGCCCCCCTCACACTGAGGGGATGCCCCCACTGTTCAGAGTGGTGGGTTTCTGTTGGCAGTTACCTCTTGGTCAAAGCTGTCATTTACAAAAATTGCATTTTTTATCTTGGCCTGATTTTTACTTCCTACCCCCAACTCTGCCAGCACCAGCCTAGACATTAGCAGATTTACTGTTTGTCTTGCACCAACCTCAGTCACAAGCAGTGGTTGTGCCAGTCCACAGACATGCTCCAAGGTTTTTATTCAAATCTATTCTCAGTCCCCAAACCAAAAAAGAGGCATCTGCTCCATATTGGACTTTAAATCGAAAAACAGTTTTCTTTGGATACCTAAATTCCATGTGAAATCTGCAAGATTTGTCATTGCTTCTCTCAGAGAGAGGAATCTCTTGCATCGGTAGACAAGATGCCTATCTACACATCCCCATCTTCCCCTAAGATCAACGCTTCCACCTTTGTAGCACTACTATGTGGGCTTTCCTCTGCATCCTGAGTGTTCACAAAAGTGCAAGCCCCACTTTCTTTTCCTTTGTGAACCCAGGAAATTCATGTGACAGGGTACCTGAATTAACTTTTGCTGAGGGACTCCTCAGACACAACCTTGTCCAACAACATCCAAAGACGATTTAGTTCCTGCAAACCATTGGCTGGTTAAGCGACTTTTCAGTCTGCCCTACAGCGCTCCCAAAACACAAAAACATATTTGGGAAGCACTCACCAATGCGTTTAAATTCAAGATGGTGCTGCCATAAGACCAACAAGCAATAGCGAACATATTACAGCGCACACATTCAAGAATGACATTTCCTGCAGGGCTAGTTTGGCTCCCATGGTTGAGATGCAGGATCTTTCATTCTATTACTAGGGTAGGACCCACTAATTCGGGGTACTTTGTCGCAGTAAGTGGGCTTAGCACTATATAACCATATAGTGTGACCAAACCCCCGTATTTTTTGAATATGTTCAGGTGTTTTTAACTAGCCCTGCAGGAAATGTCATTATTGAATGTGTGCGCTGTAATATGTTCGCTATTGCCCTACAGCGCTGTCACTCTCTGGAGTCTCTGACTCCAGTCTTAGACACAGTCCAAGACAGAATTTTCCTTTCTTACAGAAAATTGCCTCCTTAAAGTGGTTGTAAAGGCTGAAGGATTTTTACCTTCCTGCTCCCCCCTCCAATACTTGCCTAAGCCCGATCTATCGATGTGCAGGAGACTCGAGACTCTCCTGGGTCTCTTCCTCCTGATTGACTGAGATGCAGCAGCAGCCAGTGAGGCAGGAGCAGGGGGCAGGGCTTAGCAGCGGTCTCTGTGTTTTATAGACGCAGAGAACCGGCTCAGGAGCAAGCATGCATGAGTGTCTCCATAGCAAGTGGCTTGCTATGGGGGACACTTGGCAAGGGGGAGGGTCCAGAGCACTGGTGGTGGACCCGTGAAGAGGATCGGGGCTGCTCTGTGCAAAACCACTGCACAGAGCAGGTAAGTATGACATGTTTGTTGTTTTTTTTTTTTTTTTAAATACAAATTTTTTCTTTACAATCACTTTATGGTCCCACATATGGACCCTCAGATGCATACAGCATTGCTTCTGTTCTGAAGCTCTGCTTCAGTTTGCTTCTAGTAGACTCCTTCCAGGCAGTTCCCTTTACTCAATTTCACTCAAGGCCACTTCATCTCAACAGCCTCATGTTGTGGGACAAGCCGTGGATCATCCTATGCATCTATCCAAGAAGACAAATCTTTCCCTTGCATGGTGGATCTCATCCAAGGAGTCAGGGAAAGTCATTCCTCCCAATGCTTATGCCGCGTAAACACGGTCGGAATTTCCCGACAGAAAAAGTCAGATCGGAGCTTTTCATCGTATATATTCCGACCATGTGTATGCCCCATCAGACTTTTTACGTTGAAAATTCAGACAGATTTAGAGAGAGAACATGTTCTATATTTTTCCGACGGAAAAAACGCTTGTCTGTATGCTGTTCCAATGTACCAAAAATTGACGCATGCTCTGAAGCAAGTACGAGACGAAAGCTATTGGTCTGGTAAAACTAGCGTTCATAATGGAGATAGCACATTCCTCACGCTGCAAATTCTGTGATCTTTTAATGCAGCGCATTCTTTTGTGCTTATTTCTTTATTATTTCTTGTGATCTCATGAATAATCTATTATTTTTTTAAAGCCAGATCTCCATAATAATGTTTAGAATAATTTTTTATAGTCACAAGTCTGAAAAGCGAGAATCGTCTCTCACCAAACTTCTACTAACATGCGATAAACACAAGCTTAGCAGAAGGAGCCCAAAGGGTGGCGCAGTGGCTATTGAACTTCCTTTTTATAGTGCCGTCATACGTGTTTTACGTCACCGCGTTCTTGGCGGTCGTAATTTGGTGTGACCGTGTGTATGCGAGACAGCTTGAGTGGAATTCCGTTGGAAAAACCTTCAGAGTTTATTCCGACGGGAAAAACGGTCGTGTGTACGCAGCATTAGAAGGTGGTGACAATGGGGGCAGTTTACAATTCCTTAACGGTTAAGGTGACCTGGTCTTCAGAGGAGACAAGACTCTACATAAACATTCTTCAACTGGGAGCCATCAAATTAACTCTACGTCTTTGGACCCCTCTTCTGCAAGGCCACTCAGTTAGTGTGCAGTCAGACAGCAGTGGCCTACATGGACCATCAGAGCAGCACCAGAAGTTGATCGGCCCTAAGAGAAATTTTTTTAATACTTTGGTCAAAATTTTACAGTACAATTCTCTTTGCCGTCCACATCACTGGAGTGGACAATTGTCAGGTGAACCTTCTAATTCGCCAACACCTAGACCCTGGGGTAGCCTGCATACAAATCATTGTTTATGAATACATGTCCCGTGCTGTACTCCAAGACAAGGAATTTACAGTTAAGTCAAATTTCCCATTTTTGCTGGAGTTGGACTTTAAAGTATGGTTGTTTTGTATGTATCCTTGTATGGTAAGCTTTAGTAAAATACTTAAAGACCTGTTTTATAATAGTGTGCATATTATATAATAAGGAACCTTCTAGGTCAATTCGCTGAAGCATAACTTCAGATGGTTATTTCAATTTGCTAAAAGCTTCTAATTAATATTATATACGTTTTTTTTTTTTTTTTTTTAAATGAGTTAGTGTGCTAAAACAATTTCATGGTTTTTTTGCTTAATAAATGTCTAAAGTCAAAACTTGTTTTGGATAGTGTATTGAAGAGCTAGGACCTCTGTCAGGTTTTCATCGTCTTAATTTAACCACTTCAGCCCCGGAATAATTTACCCCCTTCCTGACCAGAGCACTTTTTGCGATCGGGCACTGCGTTGCTTTAACTGACAATTGCGCGGTCGTGCAATGTTGCACCCAAACAAAATTGACGTCCTTTTTTTCCCACAAATAGAGCTTTCTTTTGGTGGTATTTGATCGTCTCTGCATTTTTTATTTTTTGCGCTATAAACAACAAAAGAGCGACAATTTTGAAAAAAAAACACTATTTTGTACTTTTTGCTATAATAAATATCCCCATTTTTAAAAAAAAGCTAATTTTAGTTTAGTTTAGGCCCATAAGTATACTTCTACATATTTTTGGTAAAAAAAAAAAAAAAAAAAACGCAATAAGCGTATATTGATTGGTTTGCTACAAAATAGGGGATAGAGTTATAGCATTTTAATAATTCTTTTTTTAACTAGTAATGGCGGCGATCTGCGTTTTTTATCGTGGCTGCGACATTATGGCGGACACATCGGCCAATTTTGACACATTTTTGGGACCATTGGCATTAATACAGCGATCAATGCTATAAAAATGCATTGATTACTGTAAAAATGTCACTGGCAGTGAAGGGGGTTAACACTAGGGGCGATCAAGGGGTTAACTGTTCCCTGGGAGGTGATTCTAACTGAAGGGGGAGGGGACTGACTAGAGGAAGTGACGGATCATGGTTCCTTGCTAATAGGAACACACTATCTGTCACTCCTGTCAGAACAGGGAAGTGTGTGCAGCGAGCGTGCGCGCACCTGCTATCCGGAGCTGACGTATAGCTACAACGGCTCGCGCAAGGGAGCCAACCTGCCGCAGTTATTGCGGCGGTTGGTCGGGAAGCGGTTCATTTTAAAAGTCTTTTTCTCCCCTGAGCACATTTTAAGGGATAAGTTCAGCACCTTCTGCCCCTGATCCCCCCCCCCCCCCCACACCTGCTGCTGCTGTCACTTTTAAAAGTAGCATGGCTTTGTGGCCACACAGCCATGTCCTTCATTCAAAGTTTCCTGTTTTCCTGTTTTCCTGTTGATGAATAAACTACAGATACCATCATCCACTGTGGCAGACGTACTTGTAGTTTGAATGAACTGTGGGTGTGCTGATTCACACTAGTTCATTCGCACTGTCTACGGGAAACAGAGCTGTAGGCAGTGTGTGCAGGAGCCTGACATTGCACCCATGATCTGCTGATTTTTTTTATATAATGGTGAACTTAGCCTTTAAACTGTCACCAGAATAGAAACTTTTAATCGTGCACTTATGACAACTGCCTAGAATAGGATTGTCCTCCATTTGGACAAACCTCTCATTTCTTTTACTGTCTTTGACACACTTTTGTTCAACAATTCTATGCAAAGACATACTGATTCTACCCCACACAACAGTTATGCCGTGTACACATGATCGGAAATTCAGCCAGCAAAAGACCGATGAGAACTTTTGGTCGGAAAATGCGACTGTGTGTATGCTCCATCGGACGTTTGCTGGCCGAATTCCAGCCAGCAAAAGATTGAGAGCATGTTCTCAATTTTTTGGTCGCAAAAAAGGTTGTCTGTATCAATTCCGACACGCAAAATTCCTACGCATGCTCAGAAGCATTGAACTTCATTTCCTGGGCTCGTCGTAGTGTTGTACGTCACCGCGTTTTTGACGGTCGAAAATTCAGCGAACTTTGGTGTGACCGTGTGTATGCAAGCCAAGCTTAAGCGGAATTCCGTCAGAAAAACCTTCCAAGATTTTTCTGATGGAAAATCCGCTCGTGTATACGTTGCATTAGACCCCTTTCACACTGGGGCGCTTTTCACGCGTTTCAGCACTAAAAAAAGCGCCTCTCAAGCCACCCCAGTGTGAAAGCCCGAGTGCACTTGCAGGACGGGGAAAAAAGTCCTGCAAGCATCATCTTTGGAGCGGTGAATTTAGGCGGATGTATACAACATCCTGAAATAATTGCTATTTCCTATTGAGATTCATACTGAATTTAAATGGTTTACCAATGGGAAGAATTTGAGAGGCTTAACTGTTACTTAGTTATTGTATAATTTTTTTTTACAATATCGATTGCTAAATTGGAAATGCAGAATATAAAGTACTGAGAGAAATCCTATTTTAATTGCATTTCAATCCCATTTGTGACCTTTTGTAGCTTGTACTATAGAACATATCTTGATAGGAATTTTTTTTTAATACGTACATTTATTTATTTACAGAATCAACGAATCCCAGCTGACATGGTCTTTCTTAGAACCTCAGAGAAAACTGGTATGTCAAATGTTTTGGCTGAATGAAATGCGGAAAATTAGGTTTGTTAGCCATATTCTGCTTGTTGCAGTCTTGACAGATTAACAATTCAGTGAGAACTGACAAAGTTTTGTATGTTGAAACTGCACTGACATTTTATAAGATATATATATATATATATATATATATATATATATATATATATATATATATATATATATATATATATATATATATATATTTAATCAGGCAAAGAGGAACGTGTAGCAACCCATCAGATATAGCCTGTTGTTCTGAATGCTGTAAATGGATGAAAGGTGATGCCGCACTGCTATGGCTACTGCACTTTTGCATATAATATTTATACAGGGTGCTTGTTTTTTAAAGTGACACTATCACCCGGACCTTGTAGGGCAAAATGACAGTGTCTCTGCCAAGAGCCCCCTTATGATAGTCACCTTACCATCACTGCCTCGCTGCATAGCCACTAAAAACAATACTGATGTCAGGTATACGGAGGGGACATTAATGCCACCCCCCTAGGACAAGTGACCGTTCTGAGGCCTAGCGATCGACTAGCAGACCTGAGCAAAGGAGAGGAGTTCACATATTTCTTCATACCCAGAAGTGCCGGATATTGTTTCTGGCTGTGGAGCAGAAAGATTTGGCAAGAGAGCATTGGCAAGGCTAGTATAAAGAGCTTTGCATAGACAAGGTGAATATTTCTCTTTAAATAATCCTAATAGCTGTTTTTTTATTTTTTTTATGTCACAAGCATTTGTAGTGCAAAGTAGTGTATAGATGTACTTTTTTGGCCCTAATCCTGTTTATATCAATGTTGTAGTTCAATATTTTTTGGATAACATACTCATACAGTCCTTTTTTTTAGTAAATATAGAAGATAGGTGTAAGTTTTCTGAACTGGCTAGTAAAATACAAGGTTAAATTGTATCATTACTGTCCAGAAACCATTTTTACCTCCAGAAATCATTTCATATTTCTGTCGTTAAGTCAAATACATTGTCCAAGTGCCCAATGGAAGGGCTTCTGGAAAGGTACCACGCTATATTCTGCAGCCTTGCAAATTGCTACCGCTAAATTTCGATACTGGATGGACAGAAATACAAATCAATTGACAGGTAAAACAGCTCTCATGTATTTCATCTATGTATTAAGCCAGTTTCTGGATTTCAGCTTAAAGCAGAACCAAGGTCAAAATACTTGGCTCTTCTCTCCAGGTACTGGTTTTTGGCTACAAAAACAAAAGAGGGCGCACCAGCCTTGCGCAATATCCCAATAAACTATTTTTTGATAAAGCCAAAATAAATACTCGCAAACAGCTGTGATATACAAAGCTGATCAGAATAGTCATCAATGACAATATTGCTCAATCCACTGCATGTACTTCTTGGCTTGGGAAGACGCTACCTGGATCTTTTGTAGCTCATGCATTTCAGGGGTGCTCCCTTTTCCTCAGAGCCAATTAGCTTGGACCCTTACGGCTTGACTTTATATATCTAACTAAAAATGACCTGAGAATCCTTTGCTCCCTTCCAATAGGAATAACATCCAATTTTCATTATATCACTGGAGCACCTGAGGCTTTTACAGGGCAATGGTTATGGAACATTATTCTGAAAGGGCAACCACCCAAGACAAAAGAAAAGGTCTGGTATGTGCCATTTATGAGTAATAGAAATATATTTTGGTATAGAGATGCCAAATGTCATTATCTTTATCCATAACATCATTATCACTTTTAAGAATTAGTTGTAGTCATCTGCCTCATGTCAATTGATATTAACAGTCAGAGTCACATTACTTTAGTGGAACTAAGCCCACCCTAGTAGTGGGAGGTGCAAAAGATTCTTATGTCAATTTTAGTTAGATATATAAAGTAAAGCCGTAAAGGTCTTAGCTTTTTGGCTCTGAGGAAGAGGGGACACCCCTCAAAACATGTAAGCCAGCAAAGATCCAGGTGCCATCTTCCCAAGCCAAGGATTCTGATGAGCTTTGTATATCATAGTTGTATGTGAGTATATTTATTTAGTTTTTTATCAATAAATGGTTAATTGGGATAATGTGCAAGGCTGGTGCGCCCTCTCTCTTTTGTTTTTGTAGCATGTTATCTGGGCATCCCCAGTCCTGGGAGGGCAGCAAACTGTGGCACTTCATTCTCCTCCTTTTAAAATTGGATGTGTGAGAAGCATTGGTGTCTGATTACCACACTCTTATGCAGGAGGTGGTTTGCATTGTTTACACTGATCTTTGGCTCAGTGTACATGCCCACAAGACTGCAAGTTTGTGATAGTGTCTAAAGGTGATGAGAATATTTTCTTTTTTAACCTTGTATCTCTAAGCCTGTTCCTTACACCCCTTCTGGCGCAGAGCTGGGCTATATCTGAACCGGTCACTACAACCAGAAAGCCAAAAGAGACTGTATTCTTATCCTGTGTGCAAGAGAATGCAGCCTGTAATGTCTGCCATTCAGGAGCAGCAACCGCTGGTGTTCAGCATACCCAGTGCTCTACAGGTCCAGGGCAGTGAAGTCAAGTCCCTGAAGGCTCTGCAGAATGCCTGTCGTGATAGGCGAAGTTTGGGCCTGAAATGACATACAGGAGAAACTCCTGTTTTATGGGCAGTCTCTTTAATAAAAAGTCCCACCTCCTATGATGGACAGAACAGTCATCCAATGGCAGGGCAGGAGACGGGACTTCCTTTTACAGAGGCTGCCGTGTAAACAGGAAATACTCCTGTATGTACGGCACTGGTCCCACCCCCTCCCTGTCCCCTCCAAGGCAGCCAGCATGTATATCTTTTGTGGCTCCCACGCTTGGGTATTCGTTGGGGGCCACAGAAGATATACATGTCAAAATTACCAGGTGGGCCGTCCGAAACCAGAATGCGGGCTGCGATTGGCCTGCGGGCCGGACTTTGGACATGCCTGCTGTAAAGGATCAATAAAATAGTGTGGCTCTAAATCAATATGTAATAAATCTGCAAACTTATTATATCTAAAAAAAAATCAATAAATAAAATAAAAAAAGTCCCAATTCGTAAAGTGCAAAAATAATGAAGAAAAGTTAATAAATGGTGTAAAATCTCCAACACGATGAGGAGCATATAATCCCATGCCAAAGTGAAAGTGTAAGTAATGTACCAAGTGTTTGTCACCATTGTGATTTCACTCCATGCCAAGTAGCTGAATCAGCCGATTACCAAACAATTTGGACCGTTAAAATAAAATGGGCAAGAGTGCTTGTTACAGTCTCCTCATGCCGCTTGTCTTCCCATTATTGCTGATAGAGGAACAATAGATCCAATCTGTATTCATTGAATGATGGTCTTAGCTTCAAATCACAAGTCTGTGAATCTGCTAGCCTGAGACCAGAGTACTCCAAACACGTTTCCGAAGCCCCGCCTTCTTCATCATGCAAGCTCTGCCTGAAGAAGCAAGCCTGAAGGCTTTGTGCAAACACGTTGCGGCCCGCCCTCTCCCGTTCATCTTGGTCCCCTGTCAGCGGTGTTGTGAAGGCTTATGATGCCACCGCCATTCTGTCCTTGCTGCGGGTCTGTTCTTCACAACCATTGTCCAGTCCATCCTGACAGCTGAAGCTGTTTCTCTGCACATGCCTACATTCACCACTGGAACATGGGATCTGAATTTTACATATAAGTGTGCCTTTGAATAAACAATGTTGCTTTTATCCACACTGAGCTGGTGCCCCGTTCAATTCTTTTGCATCTCTTTTTGTCTTGCCAACAGGGTCTCAAAAGAGACACCCTGCTTTCAAGTCCACTATTGCCAGGTGGATAAGACGTCTCTGAAGAAGATGGTAACTCTAGTACCATTATTTGCTCACTTCACCAGATCGGTGGGACATTCCACTATCAAGCGTCTGTTGCATGGCTCTGTAAAGCCGCCACTTGTTCACCTGTCTTCAGTTCATACATTCTCCAAGTTTTATCAGGGGAATGTCCAAACCTCTGTGACACAGTTCTGTTTAAACTCAAACTAAAGTATTTCTCCTCGCCTTACATCTTTAAAATGAAAGGAGTGAAAACGGAAAAACGTAATGCCTGGAAAAACCTTCCGCTCTCACTCATTGGTAAGATCAATTTTATCAAGATAGAAATCTTGCCCTTATTTTAATATATCCATAGAAACTTCCCAGTGTGGATCCCTAAATAAATCTTTAAATGGATTGACAGATTGCTTTCTTCCTTTTTATGGCACAGGGGAACCCCTTGCCTTAAATTAGCCATACTGCAACAACTGTGGGGGGGGGGGGGGGGGGCTTGGCGGTTCCTAATTTTTATAAATATTTTCTTGCTGGCCAATTGAATTTTGCTCACCGCTGGCTGACAACTCGCTATGATAATGCCTCTGTGTCCCTGGAAGCGGCCTGTGTGGGATCATACAAGGCTTTTTCCCATCTAGTTTACAGAGGTTTGAAATCCCCTTATTCCCCTACCTCCTCTATGCGCTCGATTTATAAAGGCATGGTGTGTGGTGCAGGGGTCTACACCATCTATCCTTGGTCAGCTGTCTCCCTGTGTTCCGCAGTGGAGAAATCCAAACTTAATACATTTTTATGATTATGCTGATTGGGTAGTTTGGACCAAATATGGCATCAGGACGTTACAAAATATAGTATCTAATGGTTCCTGAATGGCCTTTGATGATCTTAAAGAGCGATACGAATTGCCTAATGCACCATTTTTCAGATATATTCAATTGAGACATGCCTTTTTGTCCCAATTTGGATCTGACCCTCTTAATCTCAAACCTAGTGACATAGAACTTCTGACCCACAGTGACGCGCTAACCAAACCAGTATCCACTATATATAAGTACCTCGTTCCAGGGACGGTTCAATTTCTAGAGCCCTGTAGATTGGCTTGGGAGGCTGCAGCCACTGGTTTGGATCGTGATGACTGGGATGATTGGGAAGCTCCATTTAAAGTGGTTGTATATACCCTTTTTTATATTTTTACCTGTAGGTAAAATGAATATCTCCTAAACCTGTATTCACTTTGCATGCAGCTGCTGACATCAGCAGCGCATGCGCTGTGATTGTCCAGTCCTTGCCGGAAAGAAGGCTCTCACAAATTTGTAAGACGCATGGAGCAGCTCCAGCATAAAGAGGATTGGCCCCTATATATCCTAGCCAGCCTAGATGGGTTAAAGTAAACTCTATGCAAAAATTTGTAATGAATTAAGCGGTGTCTAGTGAAAACAAGGCACTTAACGCGGTTGTATACCCGCACAAATCTTTTTTTTTTTTTTTAAAACCTGTAAGGGAAAAGGCATAATGAGCTAGTATGCACCGCATACTAGCTCATTACGAAATACTTACCTCAGAACGAGGCATCGGCAGCTGATCCCGGTCACTGCCGTGGGAGCTGACATTTCCCCTCGGCGTATCTTCCGCTGTGAGTGGCCGGAGCCGCGAACCAGGAAGACACGCCTCTGGCAAATTTCTTACAAATTTTTTTGGGAGAGCCCTAACATTAAACCCTTTTGGCAGGAAATTGCTGCGTGTATTCAGGCAGTTACTTCCATCTCAATTCCCCTCTCATTGAAGCCTGTTTACTAAGGCTGGTTGAACCTCTGGCTTCCACTAGAGCTATACGCACCCTTCTCACCCTTTTACTGTTTTATGCCAGGAAAATTTATAATTTTGTCCTGAGAGAAGTCCTCTGCCCCAACATTGGCATCATGGAAATCACTGGTTAATAAAGCAGTCCTTTTTTTATAAAGCTACTTATTCAAGTAGAGGGGTCTTGGCCAAATTTGAAAAGGTATGGGGTGGCTGGACGTCATCTACAGACACAGTCTCTGATTTTCTATGAATGTATTATTCACTCCATGGTACTGTTCAAATAACTGTATGCAATGCATTTCAGGGGTGGTGTTAGCTTATCCTATTCTAATGATATATTCAGATAGGTGTTTTTCTGGGATTCCTTCTCCTTTCAGTGGCTGAGATCTCCCAACCTCCCCCATCAGGAATGTTTTACCACATATGGTTGGGGGGCATTGCATCCACTGGACTTGACATATGCTTGCCTCCTGCTGGAGGTTCTTAAAGTGTGCATGTTTGACAGGGCAAATGGTTTTGTTTTGTGTGTTTTTTATTTTTATTTTTCTCTTTTTATTGTAAGTTTTTCTCTTGTTTCCGCTACCGCGGTTTATACTGTTGTGTACACTTTCGTTGTAAAATTCCAATAAAAAGTAATTTCAAAAAACAAATCTCAACCTAAAGTGCAGGACTAATATGTAGATCACGTTCGGATTTTGTAGTACGTGATGTCCTCAGGAGTGCGGGCTCTGCCCTACATGCTTTGTCAAAAAAGTACATCTTCTGAGGCTCCAAGAGCAACTGGCACACCATGTATCAAATGCATCTGAAAACCAGAAGCAGGAAACGGGTAGCACTGATTCCCTCCCCTCTTGCTTGTGCTTCTCATTGCGTGTTACACAACTGAGGCTTCATTGAGCTGGGTGGGAATTACTGCTTTTTTTTTTTTAGGCATTGTCTATTCATATGAATGTGGCAACATAACCCAAGTAATCATGCATATTAACCCATTTGGGTCCTGTTATGTACTCTCTAAGAAAAGGATTTTACAGGTAAACTAAAAATCCTAAATTATTGCAGAAGAGACAGGTGCATGTCTCTTCTGTGATAAATACCCTGCCTGCTCATAAGTTTTAAAATTTTGAGTTTAGTTCCACTTTGAAAGTGTAAGTCCACCCTAACACTAAAATCCCTGCATCTACAGACATCCACGATCTAACACTAACCTATTTAACCCTGTAAAGAAGAAATCAGTATACCTACAGTATTTTACAAAAGTAAGTACACCCCTCACATTTTTGTAAATATCTTATTATATCTTTTCATGTGACAACACTGAAGAAATTACACTTTGCTACAATGTAAAGTAGTTGAGTGTACAGCTTGTATAACAGTGTAAATTAGCTGTCCCCTCAAAATAACCCTCTTGGGCATGGAGTTCGCCAGAGCTTCACAGGTTGCCACTCGAGTCCTCTTCCACTAATGGTTGTCTTGGAGGTGTGTTTGGTGTCGTTATCATGTAGGAATACTGCCCTGTGGCCCAGTCTCAAAGTTGGGGATCATGCTCTGCTTCAGTATGTCACAGTACATGTTGGCATTCATGGTTCCCTCAATGAACTGTAGCTCCCCAGTGATGGCAGCACTCATACAGCCCCAGCCATGACACTCCCACCACCATGCTTGTCTGTAGGCAAGGCACACTTGTCTTTGTACTCCTTACCTGGTTGCCACCACACACAGTTTATCTTGGTCTCCTCAGACCACAGGACATGTCCTTAGTCTGCTTGCCTTCAGCAAACTGAATTTCTTGTGCATCATCTTTAGAAGAGGTATCCTTCTGGGACGACAGTCATGCAGACCAATTTGATGCAATGTGCGGCGTATGGGCTGACCCCCCACCCTTCAACCTCTGCAGCAATGCTGGCAGCACTTATACGTCTTTTTCCCAAAGACAACCTCTAGCTATGACCCTGAGCATGTGCACCCAACTTCTTTGGTCGACCACGGCGAGGCTTGTTCTGAGTGGAACCTGTCCTATTAAACTGCTGTATGGTCTTGTCCACCGTGCTGCAGCTCAGTTTCAGGGTCTTGGCAATCTTTTTATAGCCTAGGCCATCTTTACGTAGAGCAATTCTTTTTTTCATATCCTCAGAGAGTTCTTTGCCATGAGGTGCCATGTTGAGCTTCCAGTGACCAGTATAAGAGAGTGAGAGCGATAACACCAAATTTAACACACCTTCTCCCCATTCACACCTGAGACCTTGTAACACTGAGTCACATGACACCAGGGAGGGAAAATGGCTAATTGGGCCCAATTTGGACATTTTCACTTAGTGGTGTACTCACTTTTGTTGCCAGTGGTTTAGACATTAATGGCTTTATGTTGAGTTATTTTGAGGAGACAGCAAATTTACATTGTTATACAAGCTGTACACTCACTACTTTACATTATAGCAAAGCATAATTTCTTCAGTGGTTTCACATCAAAAAATATAATAAAATATTTACAAAAATGTGAGGGGTGTACTGATTTTTGTGAGATACTGTACCTTTTTTGAACCTGATCCGATCTGGATTTTACAGCTGACAATGGCTGTGAAATAAATGGGGAGTGACATCACCCATAGAGTTAATATGGGGCTTCTGGTGTAGGCTGGCTCCTCTGCACCCGCCTCCACAGCGAAGCAGCACCTGACAGCTCAGCGTTGGATTGGGTCAGATCGTCTTCAGAAAAGGTATGTATAGCGATTTCTCCTTTACAGGGTTAGATAGGTTGGTCTTCGATTGTGGATGTCTGTAGATGCAGGGATTTTAGTGTTAGGGTGGACTTCTACTTTAAGTCTAAACTATAAAATGTGTACCTATTGCCAGAATGGGAAGTATGAAAAAATGGTGTTAACAAAAAATTTGCAAGTGCTCGTTTGGAGTTGAGGTTGGTGGAAGGTAAAACCAGGCAGATGAGCTGTGTTTTTACAGTATAATGGTTAAATATGTGGTGTCTGTTGATGTACACCTTAGGTTTACTATAGTTTTTCAGCTATACTATAAGGTATGCAACTCTCCGACAAAAAAATCACCGTGCTCAACCCAGGCGTATCCAATAATACGTGTACTACGGCTGAGACTCCCGATTGCCTCTACTTAGACTGTGTACAAAAGTCAGCATTCAACCTTGGGCTGTTCTATCTTCTTTATTGAATCATAGTGTAAAATACACAGATAAGACAGAGCTAACGTGTTTCAGCCAGGAAAAGCCTTAGTCTAATTTGGTTTACCAAAATGAAATGAGTAGAAGGAAATATGAATCTTATCTGATGTGCATTGTAGCAGTGCTGTAGTTGCCATAGCAGGAGAGACTACAGTATAAGGGTAATACAAGTGGTGTCTTTTGATGTACACCTTAGGTCCACTATAGTGTTGCACCCACCTTAGGCCCCATGCACACGAGACGCAGTTAAACGCGCGATCAGAGGCAGTTGGACACTTTTTTCAACTGCACCTGAACGCATGCAATGTTATCCATGTGTCCATGCACACAGTCTAGTTTTTTCCCGTTTTTATGCAGTTGCGTTTAACCTCGTTTTTCCAGAAGCAAAAAAATGCGTTCAGACACTTTGCTTTTCCACGTTTCAGATGCAAAACGCGTCTAAACGCGTCTAAAAGCGTCTAAACGCAGGCACCTGCGTTTAGCCGCGTTTGCGTTTATAAGCCTTTTTAAAGGAACCCAATTTTTTTGACCAGAAAACTCAGAAATATGATGGTAAACCATAAAAAATACTAGAAAAAATTGTTTAAAATGTCGTAATTAGTTTAGATAGTTCATAGAGCATATATACTCACTAATGCACACATGTTTGTGAAATATCCAACGGACATTCGCTGTGCCATCAACGGATGGGTCCAATATCGACAAGCTCTGATTCTGGACCTCTCATACAAATTTGCGATGACATTGCTGCCTCATGAAGAGAACATCAGGAGCATTTCCTGACATATATTCAATATGGGATCCATTTAAAAAAAAAAAAAAAAACACAGAAAGAGAGGCAAATGCAAGTGTACAACTGCTCTCTCTGCTGCTCACTCTGATCAGAATGGCAGAAATAGTTAATAATACATGCTTTCTGAGCTTGGGGAGGGTCTGTATGATGTTATCTTTACAAATGCTTATAGACGCAAACGCGTCTAAACGCGTCTAAACGCGGCATGAAAACACAGCAAAACGCGCGTTTTTAAACGCAGGTTTCTGCTTTTTAAAACACGCGTTCAGCAGAGTTTGCATCTGCGTCTCGTGTGCATGGGGCCTTAATATAAGGTATGCATCTTCAGGTACTTGCTTTATGTACCTTCAATATACTTTTTGTTATAGCTGCTGTCAGTGAACTATGTTCACAGAACACAGTGCATGTGAGAGCTGTAAAACGATTTAGTTATGCACACATAAATCATATAGTAATGCCATTGGTTTTGATTTACTCAAACTGGAGAGTGCAAAATCTGGTGCAGATCTGCATAGAAACCAATCGGCTTCCAGTATATTTTTTGTCAAAGTTTAATTGAACAAGCTTAAGTTAGAAGCTGAATGGCTACCATGCACTCTCCAGTTTTAGTAAATCAAGGCAGCTTCCGGCTCAGTGTCCGCACTCAGGATTGTGGAGGAGAATATTCTGTAAGGCTCAGAAGGATTGAGACAGATTGAGTTCTAGTGGAAATCCTGGGCTGGAGAGCGATTGTGGCTACACCAACCCTGGAAAACGCAGTTTGACCTAAAATTAGAGGTGAAAGCATATATGCAAGTCGGTGAATGGGAGTGCACAGTATTTGGTGGAATATGCACATGGTTGAATATGAGGATTGCACAATTAATTGATTGGTTGGTTAACCAATTGAGCTCCAGAAGATTGTACCCCCTTATGACCAGGCCATTTTTTGCTGTTTAGCACTGTGTTTCTTTAACTGGCCATTGCGAGGTCCCTAAACCCAGGAGCAGGCAGCGGCGCACATGGCAACCTGTCTGAAGTACATTGCGGGTGATCAGTCTGCAAGTGGTTAAAGGACAGTCGTTCATAAATAATGACACAGACACTGAAATTTGCACAAATTTATACCTTAAGGACTCACTTTACGTATATTGATTTGATTATATTGATTATTGGTGATTTATTTCATATTTATCATGGTCATTTGTATGGGAAGGTTTGGATTTATTTTATTCTTTTTTTTATATATATATATATATATATATATATATATATATATATATATATATATATAATCTCTTTTATTGGTGATTTACTATAATATTTGTCACATTGTTGTATATTTGCACTGGAGGAATTGTGTAGAAAAAATACTGTGCTTGCACTCGTATAGTATTAAATCAACCACATTGTCACCATGTCAAAGTAGAATGAATATTCTTGTCCTGTGGTGGGTGACTGTCATACAGTGTTAATTTCTTCGACTAAAACCAACTACCGTATATACTCGAGTATAAGCCGACCCGAATATAAGCCGAGGCACCTAATTTTACCACAAACAACTGGGAAAACTTATTGACTCGAGTATAAGCCTAGGGTGAGAAATGCGCAGCTACTTTAAGTGGAAAAGAGGGTCAACAATGCCCATTTGCATGCCTCACTATGCCCATTTGCAGCCATAGGTCCCCCAAACTTCAAACTTGGTAGTTAAGGGTTCCTAAATGCCCCCCTAGCTGCAGCCAATTTGGGGTCTCTGAACCCAAAGGGTTCCGAAATGACATTGCTGCATATGGACACAGTTGACCGACTTTGGGGCCCTGTATCTCGGGGTCACTTGGTGCTAGGAACCCCATCATGGATATGTTGTAGTGCTAGTTCCACTGGTTTTGAATGCCAAATTTGGGGTTCCTAGCACCAAGTGTCCCCGAGATATGGGGCCCCAAAGTCGGGTCGGAAAATGTCAAGCACTTTTCTGCAGCAGAGAATGACATATTCGGAACCGACTTTGGGGCCCCGTATCTCTGGGCCACTTAGTGCTAGGAACCCCATCTTTGGATATGCTGTAGTGCTACTGGTTTGAATACCAAATTTGGGGTTCCTAGCACCAAGTGGCCCCGAGATACGGGGTCCCAAAGTCGGGTCGGAAAATGTAATTTTCTGCTGCAGAAAAGTGATTGACTCCAGTATAAGCCGAGGGGGGCACTTTCAGCACAATAAAATGTACTGAAAAACTCGGCTTATACTCGAGTATATACAGTAAAACATTTTAGTCAACTAACTTAATACCATTTTAGTAGACTAAAATACGACTAAAACTAAAATGCCATTTTAGTCAAAAGACTAAAACTAAATTGAAAATTGACGTCAAAATTAACACTGGTCTGTAGTGTAGTAGTTCATACCTCAGTAACATAAGTAATAACATATTCGATTTTTCACTCCAGCAGTATATAATGAGTTTGCAAATTGTAGAGAAATGCTTAAATAATGCATTACAATTTAACTGCACCCCTTCGATTTGATGACTAAAATTAGTTTTAGTCGACTAAAATGTCCTGGAGATTTAGTTGACTAAATATGACTAAAACTAAAACAATTGCAGAAGACTAAAATGGGACTGAAACTAAAATGCCATTTTAGACCTAAGACTAAGACTAAAACCAAATCGAAATTTGCTGCCAAAATGAACACTGCTGTCATAGGAGTATTGGTGAATAGGACTGGGCTCTCAGGAAGGGGAAGGCTGGATTGTTAGGCAGGAAGGAGGAGGATTACATGTGTACAGCCATTCACATGACATCAGTGTGCCCCATTCACATCAGTGAGCACACAATAACTCACATGTGCTGTGTGCATTGTGTGCAAGCGTTGCAGTGCATTGTTACAATGTATCACATTGCTTGATTTTGTTTATTTTTTAGAGTTTTTAAAATTATATTCAATCAACTCTGTATGTGGTAGTGTGCTGAATTGCAATAAATGTCGTTTTTTTTTTGCTATTTTTCAGTTTTGCTTACTGTAAATTTTCAAAAAGGCAAGATTTAAAATGTACAAGTCTACAATATCAGTAGCACCATCTCTTCACTCTGCTAGTCCTGTGCTTTTAGAAAATGTGTGGGAGAAAAAAGGTGGAGTACTTGGCCTGGCAGGGAAAGACTGAAAGTGATTGTAAAGGTTTTTTTTATTTATTTTTTTAAATAACAAACATGTTATACTTATCCTCTCTGTGCAAGGGTTTTGCACAGAGCAGCTCCGATCCTCCGCTTCTGGAGTGCCCCGGTGACACTCCTGGCCCCTCCTCTTCATCGGGTGCCCCCACGAAGAGCCGCTTTCCATGGGGGTACCCGTGCGAGTGTTCTCACGAGTACCGCTGCTGCATCCATTGACACAGACAGCAGGACCCGGTCCTGCCCCCCGATCTCGTGTCACTGGATTTGATTGACAGCAGCGGGAGCCAATGGCTCCTGCTGCTATCAATTGATCCAATGAGGACAGAGACAGTGGCTAGATCAGCTGGGCTTGTGCTCATTGCTGGAATGAATGGGTTTAGTTAAAAAAAAGGACAGCTGCACCACAGAAGGTTTTTCACCTTAATGCATTTCATTGGTACAAAAATGTAAAAGAGTGCCTTCTCCTCTTGAAAATAACCTTTATCTACTGAAATAATACAAACAGATTAATAAAAATGTTCATAGAAAATATGACAACTGTGAACTGGAGATTGGCTTCACTTTGTTAGTGTATTTAAATCTGCCAGTACATTTGACACTACTACCTCCCCTCCCCAGACTGACAATGCTGCTGTGCTCCCTAATAAAGAATGGGGGTACTCTAGTACAGGAGGTATGTTACTGGCCCGATCACCCGGTGAAAACAGAAGAGGAAAAAGTCTAAAAACAATAACTAAAAAAAGGAAAATGAATGCAGCCACCACATCTAATGCTTAGTAAATTGCAATATATTACATTTTTAGTTTGGGGTTTAATACTGTTTTAAGTAAGTTCCTTGAAACAGGATTTGGTTTTATCTAATCATAATGCTGCATGAACAATTATTACACAATCAGCTGATACTTCTGTTCTAAAGTAAAATAAATCTAATACAAAAATATAAAGTTATGTTTTTTTTTTTTAACTTACACCCTTATAATTTACCATTAATATTATCCTTCTTCCTTTCCATTATGTTTTTAGAGATTCAACCAATGAGGTACTATGTAATTAAAATTTGCTTTGCTGCCCAATATATATTAGAGTCAGGATTTACCAGATCATTGGGTTTCGGTAATGAATTATACTTTTCTGTCCTGTATATTAAAGATTCAAGTTTAACCAGAACCCTGGGTTGCAATAATTAATCATTCTTTCAATAATATCCCAAAACCCCTAAGTAAATTTTGCATTAATGCCTGTTCTGCTGCCAAGTGGGTGACTGCTTCTAACTGGCTTTTGTCCATCTTGCCCATTTCCATGCTACATAACAGACTTAATGAAAAACTCACAGCATGGCTCAAGGATTGTATACCAATTTTAGAAAGGTTTGGGATCTTTGGATGTAACCTCCAAACTCATGCTAATAATTTTTCTTTCATTTATTAAGTGGCATTGTACCTTTTATTTTGCACGTTGTTGCACCCTGTTTTTACATTTATCTTAGATTGTTGTGCAGTTACTTCTATCTTCCTACTTCTGTCTCTGTTTTAGGGCAAAGCAATCTTTATTCTAAAGGGCAGTGATAGCCAGAAAGAAGATAGTATGTTCATTTCCCAGCCACTTTAATGTACCATGACTATTGGTAAAACCATGGTTACTGCAAGTGCATGCAAAATTCTATGTACATTCGTCTGGATATTCGGAAAACTGCATGCGTGTGCTCTCTCATGTGTGAGGCAACATACATTGTGTAATATTGAATAGAAATTGCTAGAATACATTTATATCACTGGCACATCACACTCTTCCCACCCAAATATAGATTTCCCAGCAAACCCAAAAAGTGGAAGCTCAGCTTATCTGCGGGAGTGGGTACCTGTTTTTGACCGGTACCTGCTCCCAGTTCCAGGTGATTTCGCCATGGCAAGATCACCCGGAAGTTTGGCCCCCTCCTCCTTCCCCTGCCACTGGGCCATTCACAAAGCGCAGCTCTTTGTGCAAGTGCAGTAAGAAACTTGCTGTGCAGCCGCAAGGCTTCACTGCTGGTTTCCCTTACAACCAATGGCGGAGGCAGCACTCGAGAGCCGATGGAAAAACCGGCTGGGGTACTGACAATGCGTGATTCCTGGACAGGTAAGTGTCCTATTATTAAAAGTCAGCAGCTACGTCATTTGTAGCTTCTGACTTTTATTTTTTTCTGAAGGAGGCTGGATCTCGTGACCCAGAAAACTGCTTAGTGTGTCGCTCAGGCTCTCTTGAATGGGGTAGAAGTCCTAGACATCCACCACTGGGAGTGCTGGTACTGAAGGGAGCTCGTCCTGGCTCCTGTAATGGCTCACGGTAGAAAAAAGTCTCCCTGAAGCTGCACATCCGTGTTATGCCTGGGGTGAGTGTGTGAGAGGCAACCTCAGTCTGGACTCCGACCAGGCCATGTCCCAATGCGTTTCGCTTTGCCCTTTGGAGCTTAGTCATGGAAGCTTATTCATTATCTTTTGTAAAGTACCATCAACTCAGGTCCGGGTTCTAGAAACTTGATGAATGAAAGATCTAAAAAGAAGTCAGTTTTGTCAGTTTTGTACTAGTCCAGATTGATCCTCCAGTGTCATCCCCACAGCTGTAGTCAATGTGTAGGATGATGAGTGCCTTCCGACCTAGGGGTCTATCTTCCAGCACTACGACCATTCTTTGTTGTTTTCATCATCATCAAGTGTTCTTGACATAATACAAAGGTAAATTGCTGGGCCTTTCTTCTGCGTAGTGTAGTAGATTATAAAACAATATACAACAAGTATGCAGAATTTAAGGGTTTATTTATATTCAAAGAGAATGCTAATTCTTTAAGGCATTTCTTTTTTGGTGAAAATTTGTAAGTGTTTTGTGGCACTGGCTGGCATGATAATGGACGGTGCATATGTGTGACCTAGGATTCTCACCTACATATGGTAAGGGCCCTTTTTAGTTTTTCTAGATCAGTGAAGGTTCTGGTTTGGTCCTGGAACTTTATCTCATCCTGTGGATGAGATAAAGCGTCCATGCCTAGGTCCACTTCTCCCACATGTCATATTGGAACGTCCCAATAGACATCATTGGGATGCTGGCACAAGATGCATGCATCACCTGTGATTCCACATTCCAGTAAAAGACAGACCTGCACGGGCATACAGCTTTTCTCCCTGTGTGAATGGGGCTGTCTCCGCTGTCCACAGACATTTTTATGTGTAAGCTAAATGGTGTTAGTGAATTTTTCTCTCCTGAAAGAACTTTACAAAGGTACATGTGTTGCCTGCTTTGGGGAACCCATTAGGGGGTACCCTGTTAGTGAGGAAATGACAAACATTTAGTTAGTAGCTTGGACGACCAGATGTTTTGTTTTATGCCATGGACTGGCTGTGCAAAATCTTCCTGCACCGAACATTTTTTTTTCTTGTTCTTGGACTTCCTTGTCTAGAGTACAGTTGCTGTCGCCACTACCAGCTGAGCATGTCCCCTTTAGGCTGCATTAACGCACATGTTTTGGAAACGAGCTGCAAAAACGCATCACGCTAGCAGTGTCATTAATGGTTAATAACACCCCAAACGCTTTTAGCAGACACGTTTTTCTGCACGTTTTATCGCGCCAAATGCACCAAAATGGTCACTCCAAAAACACGCAACTCTCCTCACCTGAAAATGTTCTGGATCTTTTTTTGGCGCTTTTGTTGCGTGTAGAGCAGCCTATTCAAGTGAATGGGCTACACTCTATAAAAAAAGCACAAAAACATATGCTAAACCACAAGTGGGAACACCCTTTTCCGCTATGCAAATTGTGAATGGGGCCTTACAGTGTATATTACTGTGCTGATTCACACATTGATCTTAGTGTTAATCAATTAAAGGAATACAATTTGTTGAGGCTGGATTGATTGTGGCACTAATGCTATCCCTGCAATATGCTGCTTTTATAAAGTACATTTTTTAAATGACCGATGCACTCTTTCAGTAATGAATACATTGTTTAGACAGGAATACAGAATCCTGCATAAATGCTAGTTATAGTCACGTCCTTAACTTGTAAAACTTCCAGGAGTCGGATATCCTATCAATTCTGCTTCTGTTTTCATTGTTTATGGTATAAACTCAGATCCAACTCTGTATAGTTTTTAATGGTTCATCAATTTTCTTAAACCTAATATGTATATGTTTTTGTGCCTTGGGCATTTGTGCTTAAAGAGGCACATGTATACAGTGCCTTTGAAAAAGTATTCATACCCCTTGAAATGTTCCACATTTTGTCATGTTGCAACCAAAAACGTAAATGTAATTTATTGGGATTTTATGTGATAGACCAATACAAATGGCACATAATTGTGAAGTAGAAGTAAAATGATAAATTATTATTATACAGGATTTATATAGCGCCAACAGTTTATGCAGCGCTTTACAATATAAAAAGGAGACAATACAGTTATAATACCATAAAATACAAGAGGATTAAGAGGGCCCTGCTCAGAAGAGCTTACAATCTAATAGGGTGGGGCAGGTGGTACATAAGGTTGTAACTGTGGGGCATGAGCTGATGGAAGTGGTAGAAGATTAGTTGGATTAAATGGTTTTAAATTTTTTTTTACTAATATGTGAAAAGTGTGGCATATATTTGTACCCAGCCCCCTTTAGGCCTTGTACACGCTATCGGATTTTCCGCAGACAAAGCGTCAGACTTTTGTCTGTAGGGTGTCTGCCTGAGTTTTGTCTTGCATACTCATTCACATAGGGTGGGGGGCTGGAATCTAGGGACCCCTTGTTAAAGGGGGCTTCCACATTCTGATAAGCTCCCCGCCCGCAGACCCCAGCAACCAACGGCCAGGGTTGTCGGGAAGAGGCCCTTGTCCTCATCTACATGGGGACAAGGTGCTTTGGGGTGGTGGGGCGCAGAGCCCCCTGCCCCCAACGCACCCCCCCATGTTGAGGGCATGCAGCCTGGTATGGTTCAGGAGGGGGGGATGCTTGCTCGTCCCCACCCCCTTTCCTGACCTGCCAGGCTGTGTGCATGGGGGAACCCCCATGCCATTTTTTCAGCATGGGGGTTCCCCTAAAATCCATACCAGACCGAAGGGCCTAGTATGCTCCTTGAGGGGGAACCCATACCGTTTAAAAACAAAAACTGCTGTGAAGTTCCCCCTAAAGATTCATACCAGACACAGTGCCTGGTATTTTCAGGGATCAAAGTCAGATCCCTGTTCATTGAAGTCGGACGCATGTCGCAGGTCAAAGTTGGATCCAAAGTGGTACGACTGTCGTGTCGTACCAGTGTTAACCCGGCCTCAAACAGCATGGGGTTGATTTACAAAAACTGGAGAGTGCAAAAACTGGTGCAGCTGTGCACGGGAGCCATTTAGGTTCTAACTTCAGCTTGTTCAATTAGGCTTTGACAAAAAAAAAAAAAAAATGGAAGCTGATTGGTTTCTATGCACAGCGGCACCAGTTTTAGTAAATCAACCCCACTGTCTCAGTAAATCAAATTGAAGAACGAGAGAAAAGCTGCAAGCTAACCATTGTGAGCCTTTACAAATAGGCCCCATTGTATGAAGCTAAGGATTTAGAAAGTTGTCTAAAAAGTAGGCATCTGTAGAAGTCCAATGTTTTCCTGTGAAGAATGACAAATGACTAGAGTGAAGTTTAGCACATACGGCCAGATAAACTTTTATCTTCGGGGCATGAGCAACTGCCAGCAATCTGTCCAAACTACTTTAATCTGTTTCCTTACCTCGATTCCTATTCCAGTTTTAACATTTTATTTAACTCAGGCTGGAAATGTTTTGACACCTATTTTACGCTGCTGAATAATATTGCCCTTGTTGTCACCCAGACATTGTTTAAAACTGTAACCTCACTCAGACACCAGCTAGGTAGAAAAAACCCTCACGCTAAGTTTGTCTTTATCACAGTAAATCATTTCGGTAAAGGGAAAAAAAAGTCTTTGAGTATCAGTCAAAGAGGCAAAAACAAATATGCAATTTACATAATGCCACAGAGCAAATAGCGCATTAAGCGTTACTGAGAGATAGTGACAAGCAGCAAAAACTATTGAAAATGGCAGTTTTCAAATTGTGCTAGGGCATGTGTACGTGTGTGTTTTTCTTTTTTTTTTAGTTATATGTAAAAAGTTAGAGACGAATGACAAACTGCATTGATGCTTTCAACTCCATCTTTCTGCTTCTTCTGCTGTTTTGTTATTTCTTTCAGGATTTCGTTTAGTTATGTAAGATTAGACCATGTCCGTATTTCCTCTTGTTTCACCTTCATTCATTTTTTATTTCATTACTACAAGAGCGGTTGTAGATCATGTGCTGCTTGCACGGATATATTTAAAGAACAGGATTTCTTAAAATGAAGACGTGTTCTTCATCACTGTAATACAACAAAGTGTTATTTTTACCTACCTTGCTTTCAGTGAGAAAGAAACCTTCCTGCCGCACAAAAATTGTAGTGTGTGTGCTCGGTACTATTGCGATTCGGCACTGTTGCTTTAACTGACAATTGCGCGGTCGTGCAGCGCTCCACCCAAACAAAATTGATGTCCTTTTTTTCCCACAAATAGAGCTTTCTTTTGGTGGTATTTGATCATCTCTGCGGTTTTCATTTTTTGCACTATAAACAAATAAATGTGACAATTTTGAAAAAAAAAAAAACACTATTTTTAGCTTTTAAATATCCCCATTTTTTTTTTTTTTTAAAAGCAAATTTTTTTTCTCAGTTTAGGCCGATATGTATTTTTCTACATATTTTTGGCAATAAAAATCGCAATAAGCGTATATTGATTTTTTTTACTAGTAATGGCGGTGATCTGCGATTTTTATCGGAACTGCGACATTATGGCGAACACATCGGATACTTTTGACACATTTTTGGGACCATTGGCATTTATACAGCGATCAGTGCTATAAAAATGCACTGATTACTGTAAAAATTTCACTGGCAGGGAATGGGTTAACACTAGGGGGCAGTTATCTGTGTTCCCTGTGTGTGTTTCTAACTGTAGGGGGAGGGGGCTGACGTAGAGGAAATGACAGATCATGATTCCTAGCTATTAGGAACTCACGATCTGTCTCTCCTCACATAACAGAACAGGGATTTGTGTGTTTACACACACTCATCCCTGTTCTGCCTCTCGTGCCCGCGATCGCGGCCGGCGTTCATCGCGACTGTTGACCACGAGCATCGGCACCCCCGCAGTGCAGCGGGCTTGTGCGTGCACCTGCTATCCCGCTTAAAGGAGCCAACGTATAGCTACGACGGCTCGCGGGATTGTGCCGACCTGCCGCTGTATAATGCGGCTGGTCGGCAATCGGTTAAAGTCCAGCCTATGTGACCACCATGGCTCCTTCCATAGATACAATTAAGAAATGAGTGTGGATATGAAGGAACAGGAAGTATCTTATTTGCAGGATCAACGGGTGAAGATAAAGTACAAAGAGAAAAATTGCACAGCCACCAAATTTGAGCACTTGACGCTCTACCCAAATTAAATGTTTTTCACACAAATAGAGCCCTCTTTTGGTGAAATTTGATCACCACTGGGTTTTTAATTTTTTTGGTATAAATGAAAAAAATACTGAAAATTTTGAAAAAAAAAAAACACTATTTCTTACTTTCTGCTTTAAAACATATGCAATTAAAAAAAATCTAATTTCTTCATACATTTTGGCCAAATTGTATTCTGCTGCATGTCTTTGATTAAAAAAATATCCCAATACGTGTATATTGATTGGTTTGCATGAAAGTTATTGCACCTACAACCTATGGTATAAATACTGGATTTTTTTATTTTTTTAAATACTACTAATGGTGGTAATCAGCAACAGGGCTGCGATAGTGCGGCAGGCAATCTAACGTGAACTGACACTGGGGGGCACTGATTGACTACCACTGACATCACCAGTGACACTAATACAGTAATCAGTGCTAATACTGTACACTGTCACTGTACTAATGACACTGGCAGGGACGGGGTTAACATATATGGCGATCAAATGGTTAAATGTGTGCCGAACAATGTGTAATGTGTGCTGCTTTTTACTACAGATCTCTTTGTTTCGTATCCCTGCAGACCTAAGAAACAGAGAGATTGTTCCCTTTGTAGAGAGCCCTGTGTTGATTGTCAACACAGGGCTCTGGGATGTAATTGGACACAGCCGATCAGCAGGTCCTGGCCATGACTCATTGGCTGGTATTTGCTGACAGACTTCCACTTTGTACAATTACAGCAGGTGTTGCATGCGGCCCATTCGCAGTTCATTACGGGTGGACAGTCCGCAAGTGTTTAAAGGGTAAGTTCTCCGTTTAACAAAAAAGAATAAATGCACATTTTTTTGCAGGTAAAAAAATGTGC
The DNA here is from genome assembly GCA_028564925.1 of Lithobates sylvaticus. Classification (NCBI taxonomy): domain Eukaryota; kingdom Metazoa; phylum Chordata; class Amphibia; order Anura; family Ranidae; genus Lithobates; species Lithobates sylvaticus. The sequence goes on from CM053030.1 coordinate 188,416,439, forward strand.
ATTTTTTTTTTTTCTGGAACCTCTAAAAAGCATTGCACCAGTGATCAGCAGGTCTCCAGTAGATCTGTCAGTGTATCCATGTACCCATACACCATGTACGGGCACACAGATACAATCTGACAGGAAGAAAGAAGGAACAGCGCTCCACAGTGACGTGGTCGTTCATTGAAAATTACAAGCCGACAGCCGCAAGGGCTGCTGGACATTGCAGAGCACTGTGAATAAGTGACATGGCTGGGCGGAGCCCCGATCTGACATGTTTTTTTAATATTGTGACAGCTAGCAGGGGGGGGGGGGTTCCCCGCTAGTTGTCAGATCTGGGAATCAAGGAGGGGAGGGGAGTTTGCGGGGGCCGGTCTGTTCGTAACTTGTTACACTCTGAAAATGAGTGTGACATGTTACAAAAGGTGAACTTGTCCTTTAAGGACAGGTAAGCTGCAATACATTACATTTTTGGTTTTGGGTTTAAATGCGCTTTAAAGGGGTTGTAAACATTCTATGCATTAAAGCGGTCCTGCACACATTTCATTTACTAAATCTCTTTGCCTTCCAAATCAGGCAAAGAGTACGAAATGAAGTGTTTTTTTTTTTTTTTTCCACTTACCTTGTAATCGCTGACTTCCTTTCCTCTGTCTCTGCGGCGGTGGACGGGGTCTCTGCGTCGATCGTCGTCATGCCGCACTGTCTCCTGGGATCTGGTGTCTTTGATCCCAGGAGTCAGTGCGGACATCTTCCGAAATCTCGCGAGATTTCGGCCACATCTTCGAAATCTCGCGAGATGTCGGCCACATCTTCCGAAATCTCGCGAGATGTCGGCCACATCTTCCGAAATCTAGCGAGATGTCGGCCACATCTTCTGGAATCTCGCGAGATGTCGGCAGATGTGCCGACATCTCGCAAGATTTCGGTGAACGTGAGCTGCACTTCGCCGTTACTGCGCACGCGCGAGATCGGCGCAGTAACGGTGGTGCATGCTGGGCCATCTGAAGTGCCTGTGGGGTTTCACATGCCCACAGGCAAGATGGCACCCAGCAGGAAGGATGTTTCTAAATTATTTTACAGGACGAAAACCGGCAGCAATGACTTGGTGAACATGAACACGCGAATACTTAAATAACATCTTGCAATCCATTGCATTGCACAAAAAAAAAAAAAAAATACAGACAGTGCAGAACCGCTTTAAGGGGAAAAACCTCCTGTGATGCAGCAGCCCCCCAGAGCCCTCCTTTTACTTACCTGAACCTGGTCTTTCCAGCGATGAGGACGAGCACCCCAACTCGTGTCCTGATTAGATAGATTAATAAGCCAATGAAACAGGAACTGGGGGGGGGGGGGCGAGTCCTGCTGTCTGTGTCAATGGACGCAGCAGCAGGACACGGGAGCACGCCACACGAGTGCCCCGAGTGAGAGCGGCTCTCCAATGGGGCACTCAAGAAGAGGAGGAGCCAGGAGCGCCACTGAGGGACCCCAGAAGAGGAGGATTGGGGCCACTCTGTGCAAAATCAACTGCACAGAGGAGGTAAGTATGACATTTTTTTTTTTTTTTTAAACAAACCTTTACATATCCTTCAAATACCGCCAAGCAAAATTTAAAAATAGCACCTCTATATTTGTTAAATGAAAGGTCTTTTTTATTATTTATTTTATGTCTCAAAATACAGCAGAATAAACCTTTATGGAAAAACTCAATTGAACAAATTTGTTATCTAAAATCATAACTGCAGCCTTTTCTGAGATTGCAGTCTTTCATGTCTGTGTGCCATTCATGCTTACAAGGATTTGGATCTTTACTCCTGTGTGTGCCTGCACTTTCCCAGCATTGGCGCAAAGTAGGCCAGAAACAAGGCAAATACTTGTCTCTCAGAGGCAGCAGAGGCTTTGCTTGTATTATCAGTCATTAGGATATACCGTAGTATATTGGTAAGAATGAACATGGATGTATCATTTTAAAGGATATCTTGGTTGCAAAGAGTTCATTGATAATATTTAGTTCTTTTACTAAGCCCTTGATTTAAAATAATCCTACTTTTAAATTATACCTATTTTTAGTTGGCGTTCTACGTTATTGCAAATTGTTGCAGAAACCGCAGTCAAATGAATGTGTTTGCAGTTCTCCAATATTTACCTAAACCAGAATCAACAAGTACCTTGTATATGTGAAACACGTATCTGTTTTAATTAAACTGTACCGTTGCTGCATTTTGATATATTCCATAAAGTATTTGATACGACGGCATATTGCTTAAACACAAAAGTCAATATAGAAATCCTCAAATATATGCAGTGTGATCAAGCTCGGATTAAAAGCATCTGTGTGCTTGTCAATAAAGAATTGTGATGAGTTCAGTGGCATCATATTGAAGCTGTATTAATACGCCGTATCCTATTGGCTCATCAGCTGATTGTTTAGAATGTAAATGAATCTGCTGATGGATCCAGTGACTGATGGCTTAAATTCCAATTAATCAATTGCTTCATCAGTTTCTTAATTCAGATCAAATATCTCTTGAGTGCACATAGTTCCTTCTGTGGTATTAGGAGAAATGAATGCTTTAGAACTAATTTTCATCAATCTCTTATAAATGCCAATATGTTTTTCTCTTTTGTCCCAGGTGATGACATTATAGCTTAAATGTTTGGGGATATATTACAGTGCCTTTTTAGTTAGTATGAAAGCTTAACTTTGCTTTTTGTGTTTTGAACCAAACTGTTTCTCTAGGGCAAATCATTCTGTTCTTTTGTTCCTACGCATCTTGTTGTCTGCTTAAAATTTTCATGCACTTCCATTTAAATGATTTAAAAATAAAGTTGCTGGCATTTGATATACGTAGTTGACGTCTTTTTTTTTTTCCCCTTTGTTTGGTGAAGGTTTGTATTCCTTCTGTCAATGATTCTTCTTGCGTCCAACTATTTATGACAGGAATGTGCCCTCTTTCACAAAAGCCTATCAATTAATGTATCAACAGTCTTCTGTGTGACACTCATACCAGCTGATCTTAATTTGATTGCCACGAAAAACTATCGTTTCCTGACAACTCTTGTCAATTATACAAAATAAAATCAAGTATTCATAAGCAGACTGTAACTGGATAGCGCCAGGCAGATTTAATAATTCAGTTTTACTGAGGATTAACTGGCATTTGTTGTAGCTAATGTTCGCTTGTGTAAAAAATTTATTGAAACAAGCCTTTAGAGATAAAGAGAAGGTAGACATAATATTGGTTTTCTGCTTTTGCGAAGAGGGCGTGATACAGGATAGTGGCGTTTGCTTTTGTTACTACATTTGGGTTTACAGATTGGAGAATACTCAAAATTAATTACTAAAAAATATTTTTTTAGTTTGTGTCTTTTACTTGTATTTGTGGTTTCATCTATTAATATATGATCCTTCATTAGTTAATCAGGGCTCAAAATTTCAAGTCCTGAGCTACTAGCCAGGCCTCAAGGGTTACTCGCCACCAGTTGCCCCGCCAAACCCCTACCTTACCCGCCCCTAATCCCGCCCCTAAACACGCCCTCATAAATTATCTCCTGAAATGATACTTAAATGATTTATGCAGAATTAAGTTATAAAAAAAATAAATATTAACAACAACTTTGTTCACCAATGCAGCCAGCCTGTGTCCCACCCCCCCAGTGCAGCATGTGACCCCCCCAGTGCAGCATGTGACCCCCCCAGTGCCGCATGTGACCCCCCCCCAGTGCCGCATGTGACCCCCCCAGTGCCGCATGTGACCCCCCCAGTGCCGCATGTGACCCCCCAGTGCCGCATGTGACCCCCCAGTGCCGCATGTGTCCCCCTGTGCCGCATGTGACCCCCTGTGCCGCATGTGTCCCCCAGTGCTGCATGTGTCCCCAGTGTCCCCCCAGTGCCGCCTGTGTCCCCCCCAGTGCCGCCTGTGTCCCCCCAGTGCCGCATGTGTCCCCCAGTGCAGCATGTGTCTCCCCAGTGCAGCATGTGTCCTCCCCCCCAGTGCAGCCTGTGTCCCCCCAGTGCAGCCTGTGTCCCCCCAGTGCAGCCTGTGTCCCCCCCAGTGCAGCCTGTGTTCCCCCCCCAGTGCAGCCTGTGTTCGCCCCCCCCAGTGCAGCCTGTGTTCGCCCCCCCCAGTGCAGCCTGTGTTCGCCCCCCCCAGTGCAGCCTGTGTTCGCCCCCCCCAGTGCAGCCTGTGTTCGCCCCCCCCAGTGCAGCCTGTGTTCGCCCCCCCCAGTGCAGCCTGTGTTCGCCCCCCCCAGTGCAGCCTGTGTTCGCCCCCCCCAGTGCAGCCTGTGTTCGCCCCCCCCCCAGTGCAGGTTGTGCCCCCCCCCCAGTGCAGGCTGTGTCCCCCCCCAGTGCAGGCTGTGCCCCCCCCCCAGTGCAGGCTGTGTCCCCTGTGTCCCCAATGCAGCCTACCTGTGCAGGGGAGGAGAGCCGCCGCCTGTCTGATTAGAGTGCCAGGGAAACATAACAGCTTTCAATTCAATAGCTGTTTGTTCCCCGCCACGCGCCATCATATACAGCCCCTCCCCCTTGTCCGAGTCACTTTGATAGACCGATCACCCATCCAATCCTGGGTCAGGTGATCTGTCGATCTGTCTATCAAAGTTCCCTGGACAAGGGGGAGGGGCTGTATATGACGGCACGCGGCGGGGAACAAACAGCTATTGAAACGAAAGCTGTTATGTTCCTCTGCCGCTCTAATCAGACAGGCAGCGGCGGCTCTCCTACACTCGCGAAACCTCAAAATCCAGTCGCATAATGCGAGCAGGCGAGTGGATTTTTTGAGGTCTGAGTTAATGATCTTACATGGTCCCATATTTGGTAGAAATTCATAATACTACAAGAGACTAAGTAAAATTAGTCAGGTCAATTAGGAGCTTTTTCTGTGTTATTTTTGTGTGAGCTCTTGTTGGTCGAATCCAAATGCTTGTCCTCTGTGAATTAAGTTTTTTTTTTCATTTTCTTTGCTTTCACTGGTCAGTCTGTGTCCTGTCTACAGGTGTCATGAGCTGTATCCAAAGAACAAGTACAAATGGTGGAAGAGATTGCTCCAGCTATCCCCAATTCTTTCAAAAGCATGATCTACTCAAGATTTACAGTCCAACTCTGTAATAAAATGCATATGGTTTTCTTACAAGGCTGTTGTTGGGAGTGTTTTGGGTTTGCTTTGTGGTTTGGAAAACCTCCCCAATTAGAAGGGCTTGGACCACTTCACCTATTTCTTTATAGTTAACCTGGTATAAACCTGAGCAATTCACACTGAAGTTGTGAATAAAACATGTATAAATTGAAGCCACCTTTAGTGAAAATTGCATGTCAGACATTTAGTAGATCCATAGACAGCTAAAGTTTATACACAAATCAACTTTTCCTGGAGATGGAAAGTTTGTGCTATCCCTTCTTTTTCTAAAGTTTCCTCCATGTCGGTAAATGAGGCTTTCGTTAATTAAAGTGGATGTAAACACGAAAATTATTATTTATTTATTTTGATGACATAATGTAGAGTATAAGATTTCCTATCATTTGAGCCCAGTCTTGTCACAAAGAGTTAATCCAGCTCTGAGCAATCCTCTTTTATTGTTCAGTGAGATAAATCTTGACAAACAGAGAAAAACTTTGTCAAATCCTCCCCCTTGCTGTGAGTGACAGGTGATTTACATATCTCGTGCACTAGCGTAAGAGACATGCATTATTTTTTAATTCCCTCCCACTCCTTTCTTCTACTGCTCTGCAAGGATTGGCTGTTCCACACCTCAGCATGATTTGTCATGCTGAAGTCATGTGGGGACTTTTCTGGGTTTTGTCTGGATGTTAGTGATCATAGCAGAAGTTCAGTGTTAGAAATACACAGGAGAAAATGCATGTTGATTAGGGGAGTGTAGAGGTGGGTGGGGAGTCTGACGTTACGACTCCACCCACTGAGCTCTGGGAAACAGACCCACCCACAAAATCTGCAGTTTTTCGGGTCTCATAGTAGACAGAGGGGGGCCATTTGACAGATAAGTATACATGCAGGAGGCATGTATATTCTTCTAGATAACCAATATTGCAGTAGTTTAGAAAGGATTAGGGTGGGTTTACATCCACTTTAAAGAACTATAATGTAAGCATATTAGGTGGAAACATTTGGGGCCCATGGTGCCGTAAAGTGGTTATAAACCTCAGACGTGAAATGAACAAAGCCTATCCCTCTATAGCAGGGGTCTTAAACTGGCGGCCCTACAGCTGTTGCGAAACTACAAGTCCCATCATGCCTCTGCCTGTGGGAGTCATGCTTGTAACTATCAGCCATGCAACGCCACATGGGACTTGTAGTTTTGCAATAGCTGGAGGACTGCCAGTTTGAGCCCCCTGCTATATAGTGTGTACTTATCCTAATCCAGAGCACTAAGTGTAATTTCTCTCTGTGTTTTTGTTCCTCTGCTATATGCATGAGTCACTTTTGACAAGTTTTTCTGACACCAAGAGAAAAATGGTGATGGGAGGGACCTCCAACTGATTGACAGCCTCAGCTCTGTTCCTATGCGCTGTGTGAAGGGGGGGGGGGTGTTACTTCCCTCCAATCAGCTCTCTTCTCACTGAGTTCTGCAGTGTGTAATTTCAGCTCTTCGCACCATTTTCTGACAGCTCAGATAAGCTTTATAAATTCTAGACTTTGGACGTAGAGAAGACTGCAGATAGACAGGTCCAACCTATGTTAGAGGATTTGTTTCATCTCTGTGTATCACCTAAGATCAGTCACTTCACTAGGTATATGTAAGGGTTCACAACCACTTTAAAGTGACCCTATCACCACAGGGTCACTAGTAAACCAATCACACCCTGTAAAAGAAGAGCATCTTTACTGACCTTTTCAGTGGCCCATGTCTTCATCACTGCCACTTTGATGCTTCTGGTCACCACAGGTATTCCCACTTTTGGTTGTCTAATGCCTGCTCCCACACTACATATTTCAGTTTCTTCTGGCTTGTAATTTCTGTTGTGACGTATGAAGCAGTGAGAGAAAATACAGTGTATGGGGACACACACTTTCATTAGTAACCTTAAAACTTTCATTAGTAACCTTAATGCGGGACTGTACTGAAAATAATTTTTTTTTTTTTTTTTAAAAGCCAGCAGCTACAAATACTGCAGCTGCTGACTTTTAAAAAATGGACACTTACCTGTCCCTGGTTCCAGCGGTGTCGGCAGCAGAGGGCGATCGCTCGCTCGGCTCTCTGCTGTAGCCGGCGCCATTCTCGGTGAGGGAATCAGGAAGTGGCTTCACTTCCCGATTCCCTAGTGCGCATGCGCGAGTCGCGCGGCGCAATGAGAATCTTCAGCGCTGTCTGCCGGGACACGTGTGTGTCCCAGCAGACAGCGCGCCCGCACAGGAACTTGCGTAAACTCCCACGGGAGTTTATGCCGGAAGTGGGTGCAGATACCTGTCTTAGACAGGTATCTGCACCCCCCTCCCCCCTGAAAGGTGCCAAATGTGACACCGGAGGGGGGGAGGGTTCCGAAAAGCGGGAGTTCCACTTTAGGGTGGAATCCCGCTTTAAAGCTCATCTGCAGGTTTAAATAGTTTGGACCAATGTTATCTTCTTCTGGGTGTGAGACGGAAGTAAAACATTTTTCGACAAATGATCTGCCGATTTTCTGATCGTTAGTACGGTGCTTTCGACAGCCGATTCCAGTTTTTCGTCCGACAAAAGCTGGATGTGCAGACTATAAAATTTTTGTCGTACATAAACGCAACATCCGATTTTCGTTTAATTTGTACGGTTTTCACCCGAAAAAAAATCATAAGAGCAAGACTACACATGCTCAGAAATGAAAGAATACATACAAAACTATTCAACACATTAAGTCACTTCTGTAGTTGAATTCTGTCGTATGCGAATTTTCGTATGGTGAGTAACCGCTTCATTTTTGACATGAGACTAGCATGCAACAAAAAACGGTCGAACTGTCGTCCGAAAATCTTATGTGTACGAGGCTTTATTGAAGGAAAATCGTTTGTTTGGACCAGCTTGGTCCAAACAAACTATTTAAAGTGAATAGATATCAGTCAGCGCTTGCTTAAACTAATGAATTATACAAAAGATATTATAGTAACTACTATAAACATTAAATACCAAATTGGTGATGTCAAACGATGCTTCAATCTGTCCATCAATAGAAAAAGTGACAGTGCAACAAAAAAAGTCCTTTTGTGCAATATAAAGTGCTTTATGCCTTATTCCCAGGGTATCCCCTGTGCTTCCACCACGTGCAATGGTATGATCACTCCGCATTTACCAGATGTTGGTGACTTTTTTGCCATATAGTAAGGAAAGTCAACTGAGCTTGTAGGTCTTTAGTTGGGGGACTTATCCCACTCTCCCTGGTGACTCCTACAGGTCCTGAACTCCTTCCTGTTATGGTCTCAGGGCTCTTTCAGAGCGTTGTTCTGCAGGTAAAAAATATAGAGGCAGCCTCTCGTAGTGTAAAATCCTTATGCCCCGTACACACGATCAGACTTTCCGGCAGACTTAGTCCGGCGGACCGGAATCACGCGTTCATTCCGATCGTGTGTGGGCACCAGCAGACTTTTTCTTCCTAAAAGTCAGACGGATCTAGAAATAAAATGCTGGACCCATCAGGAAGTCCGCTCGTCTGTATGCTGGTCCGACTGCTGGTACAGCACCTGCCCACGAGAATATGTTTCCAGCGCGATCCTATCGCGTTGGTTCTCGGCTGCTAGATACTGTATATCTCACGCTCGCTGCAATAGGAGAAACACATTTTCCTATTGCAGCGAGCGCGAGAGATGGGCGACAATGTCCTTTAGGTCTGGTATGGATTTTAAGGGGAACCCCCCTACACTGAAAAAACGGTGTGGGAGTCCCCCCAAAGTCCATACCAGACCCTTATCCGAGTACGCAGCCCGGCCGGTCAGGAAAGGGGGTTGGGACGAGCGAGCGTCCCCCCATCCTGAACCGTACCAGGCCGCATGCCCTCAACATGGGGGGGGGTGGGTGCTTTGGGGAAGGGGGGCGAGGGCATCTTTTCGACAACCCTGGCCGTTGGTTGTCGGGATCTGCGGGCGGGGGGCTTATCAGCTCTTATCAGTGGAAGGAGATACCGGAGAGCGTGGAGAAGAGCCGGAGAGCAGGAGAAGATACCGGAGAGCGCGGAGATGAATCGGAGAGCGGGAGAAGACGGAAGAGACCCCCGAAGTCGGAAGAAGACCCCCCGGAGCTGACTAATAAATTACTTTAAAAACCTGTCTATTGTGTCCCCATACTCATTCACATAGGGTGGGGGGCCGGGATCTGGGGACCCCCTTATTAAAGGGGCTCCCGGATTCCGATAAGCCCCCCAACCAACGGCCAGGGTTGTCGGGAAGAGGCCCTTGTCCTCATCAACATGGGGACAGGGTGCTTTGGGGTGGGGGGGCCCGCAGGGCGCCCCCCTTCCCCAAAGCACCCACCCCTGTTGAGGGCATGCGGCCTGGTACGGTTCAGGGGGGGGCTCGCTCATCCCCACCCCCTTTCCTGACCGGCCGGGCTGCGTGCTCGGATAAGGGTCTGGTATGGACCTTGGGGGGGACCCCCATGTTGTTTTTTCGGCGTAGGGGATTCCCCTTAAAATCCACACCAGGCGACGGGGCTGGCAAGGTGTCAATCTCACAGATGAAAGCGGCGAAATTGACTTCCTTCTCTAGTCTTGTCGTACCTGGAGTCACGTTCAAAATGAACGGACTCTAGTCCATGTGTGGGCAAGTCCGTTCATTTGGAAAGTCCATCGGAACTCCGCGTAAAGTCCGTCGGATAGTCCTCCAGACCAAGTCTGCCGGAAAGTCTGATCGTGTGTACGCGCATTAGCGTTTATTCATAAAAACGTACAAAATTTGCCATGCATGTAATAATAAAAAAACGCCACTATACAGTTACAAAAATGACATTTTAAGTGTGTGGAGAAGTGGACGCTACCTGCGGAGTGATGATTCCATTGTGTGGTGGAAGCACAGGGGATACCCTGGGAATAAGGCACAAAGCACTTTATATTGCACAAAAGGCCTTTTTTTTTTTTTTTTTGCACAGTTTTTTTTTTTTTGTCACTTTTTCTATTGATGGACAGATTGAAGCATTGTTTGACATCACCAATTTAGTAATATTTATAGTAGTCACTATAATATCTTTAGTATGATTCATACGTTTAAGCAAGCGCTGCCTGATATCTATTCATTATTAGCCCATTGATTAGAGAGCATAGACAGCGGCTGCTCATATTATTAAATAATATTATTATTATTATCTTACATTGGTTGTTTACCTAGGCGTGAGTGCCCATTATTGCTAAACTATTTAAAGTGACAGGAAACCTGGAAATCAGGTTTAAAACTCCATTGATGTTCTGACTCTCAAATGAACCAAAATCATGTCAGTTTTTAGTAGTAGCTGGATACAATTCTTTGTCTTTTTAAATGAAGGTTATCATCTGTCATAGCACATTGGTTACTGGGTGGTGAAAAGTCCTTTTGTTGCACAGGATAGGAATATGTAAGAGAAGACATTTTTTTGCACAACAGTTTTTTGTATTAAAAAGTGTGCAAAAAGGTGTTGCTGTCCTGGAACATATTGGTAATTCATTTGATTTGCTCTGTAAAAAATACAACTTCCAGGCATCTAGATTGTGTAATGATGATTATCCTGTATTGATAAATCGCTATTCAAGGCATTATTTTTAGCAGTCCACTAGTTACTATTGTTATTATTAATAATGAAGATAATCATATTTTGTTTACAAATCGAATAATGATAACATTTAATATTATACTACAAATGAAACAGTCCGATATTTTTATTCTATCAACAAATTTCAGGTATTGCCATCCAGTAGGACTTTCATGTCTAGACTATATTAATTCAGGAGGAGTTTTGATGAGTATTAATGATTTTGGTTTCGGTGTTGGTGAGTGCTATTGAGAGCTAACTTGGCACAACACAATCTGTCTCTTCTGAATAAAAGGGAAACGGGCTATGAGATAAGTTATTGATGAAATTAACTGCTGAAGTGGAGAGGAAATGCAGTAGGCCAATACATGTCATACTGTGCAGTCAACCGTTCACAAGAGCCACATTGGTCTTGAACCATATTGATCTGAGCTATAATTCTAAATGAAATTGATGGATGGAGAGAAACATAAAGAGTCACAGGCATTGCTTTATGTAAAAGAAATATTATGGGCATCAAATAGTTAATACACTGAAAGTACTTATCAATGTATGACATTAATACTGACATTCCACTACATTAAAGTGCTCTCAAATTGTAATAATAGTCACATAAAAACATGACAAAGTGCCAAATGACATGCTTCAATGGAATCTATAGTCTTTTTACATTTGTAGAGGTGTGGGTTTATTCAATGAGGATTTGCTTATTGTATGTATATATGCTAGGCTTGTATATGGAGTATAGCACAGTGAGTGGACTTTACTGTTCCTCTTTGTGATAGTCTATCGGCCTGTATAAACTGATTGCAGACAATAGAAGCAGCTCATCCTTTTCTTCTCAGGACTCATTAAATTTACAGCTACCGTATTTATCGGCGTATAACACGCACCCCAAGTTTAGGAGGGCATTTTAAGGAAAAAACGTTTTAGGAGGGAAGTTTAGGGAAAAAAAAAAAAAACTTACATTTAAGCGTCATTTGCAGCCTTGCCCAGCGTCATTTGCAGCCTTGCCCAGCGTCATTTGCAGCCTTGCCCAGCGTCATTTGCAGCCTTGCCCAGCGTCATTTGCAGCCTTGCCCAGCGTCATTTGCAGCCTTGCCCAGCGTCATTTGCAGCTTGCCCAGCGTCATTGTAGCTTGTCCAGCGTCATTGCAGCTTGCCCAGCGTCATTGCAGCCTTGCCCAGCGTCATTGCAGCCTTGCCCAGCGTCATTGCAGCCTTGCCCAGCGTCATTTGCAGCCTTGCCCAGCGTCATTTGCAGCCTTGCCCAGCGTCATTGCAGCCTTGCCCAGCGTCATTGCAGCCTTGCCCAGCGTCATTGCAGCCTTGCCCAGCGTCATTTGCAGCCTTGCCCAGTGTCATTGTAGCTTGCCAGCGTCATTTTCAGTCTTGTCCGGGTTTAAATTTCCCGCCGTCGAGACGCTCTGTCGCGTGCGCCGCCGAAAAAGACCGAAGCGCTGCTGTTTCCGGAGCGAGCGCAGGGAGGCGGGACTACGAGCAGAGCCGAACAGTCTGCTCTGTCTTTTCCGGCCCCGCTTTTTTTTTTTTTTTCGGCCGCGATTCGGTCTTTTTTGGCAGCGCTCGCTATTTTTCGGCGGCGCTTGCCATTTTTGTCTTTTTTTGGGGGTATAACATGCACCCACGACTTTCCCACCGATTTTAAGGGGGGAAAAAGTGCGTGTTATACGCCGATAAATACGGTAACTTCTATAGGGATAATTTGCTAGGAGACAGTCATGAAAGTATGGAAATGCAGGCATGTAAAATGTGGAGATCATATCAATTTTTCTTTTTTTGTTTTTGCTGCATATTTCAGGTAAACATAACCATAGCTTTAAGACCTAATTTACACTTGTGGTTGTGTTCACTGCCTCTCAGAAAAGCGATGTGTTGTGGATCACTTTTCAGAGGGATTTGACAGGCAGCTTGAAGGTGATTTGTCCTCAGCAACATGTTTTTGCTGTGTTTGGCAGTACTGTGTGCCAAGCATGACCTGTGATATAAATGTTGCCACATTGCGGTGGCCATATTAACTTGTGGCTGGGAGGTCGGGGGAGGTAAAACCATGGCCACCTATATTTTACCACCCTTCGGCCACCCTGTACCCTGTATACCCTGTATTCAATGTAATGATTTGACATTTGTCTTTGCCTTTGTTCTTAACTTGGCCACTATACCGGGTAACGCACAATTATTGCTGTTCCCATTTGGTTATGTAGCAACTTGTAATTAATAAATTGATTTCATTACATTTTTCTGTGAATGTGCCAAATCTCTCCCGCCTCACTCAAAGTCCCAGGACCTTGTTTCTTTTCTTTCACATTTTTAGGATGGAGACGGTAGAGTGTTTTTTTCCTGACCTTTATTTTCTTTTTTACCCATGTAAATGAGGCCTTAATGTATACTTGCTGACTTCACAAACTTACAATTTATACTGACAAAAAATAAAATAAATATATATATATATATATATATATATATATATATATATATATATATATATATATATATATATATATATAATATATATGCGCTGCATTTATTTTTTTCTTTCCTAATTTATATCATACTCACATTGTGTATTTTATTTTTGTGGCATTCCTCTTAGTGTCTTTAAAGCGGTATTAAACTCAAAACCAAAAATGTAATATATTGCACATTATCGATCATTATATGAGGTGTCTGTATTAGTTTTCTTTTATTTTTTTGGGCTTTTCTCCTCTGTTTTTAACTCGTGATCTGGCCAGTAGCACAACTCCTGTGTAATGCCCCGTACACACGGTCGGATATTCCAATGGAAAAAGTCAGATCGGATTATGTTGTCGGAAAATCCGATCGAGTGTGGGCTCTAGCGGGCTTTTCCTGCTCGAAAAATTTAAGACCTGGATCTAAAATTTTCCGACAACAAAAGCCAATCTGACTTTTTCTGATTGTGTGTAGAGAAACAAAGTGGCACGCACGCTCAGAAGAAATTTGGAGACAAAAGCTATTGGCTATTGGCCTCTACGTAGTCCCGTTGTACGTTTTGTGCGCCACCTTGTTCGGAACGATGGGATTTTCCGTCAACTTTGTCCGACCGTGTGTATGCAACACAAGTTTCGGACAAAATCCGACGGATTTTGTGGTCAGAATGTCCGACCGTGTGTACAGGGCATTAGAGTGCCCCCATAGAGGGATACATGAACACAGGGGACACCTTTGGACAGTAGCATTGTCAGTCTGGAGGGGGGGAGGGTGATAGAAGTACTAGCAGATTTAAATACCTTCTCAAATTGAAGCCAAGCCCCAGCTAATACTTTTGTGTTCACTTTACAGCAAACCGTTTTTTTCTTTTTGGGATCAAGGTTTTACATAAATATAAGCTGATCATCGTAAGCACCCCTGTCAGTGTTAAATGGTCTGTCTCATCCCTGTAACTGAAAGAGAGCATTTCTTTTGAAAAACAACAGATTTACTGCCCAGATCACCAGATGAAAATAGATAAAGGGCTAAAAAGGAAACTAATACAGCCATTAACATCTAAGAATTGATAATCTGCAGTACAATAAATGTTTGCTTTTGGGTTTAATACTGGCTAATACTACGCTTGGCTTTAGCTTTCATTGCTTTTGTTTAGAAGTAATGCAACCGTCAGGGCTAATCGCTGATCGCACCTCTAGACCCCAGTTTATGTGTGGCTCAGTTATGTACACACAGACTGCAAGGTGCTCTCTGTTCCTCCTTACTAAATTTATACAAACATATAGTAATAGAAATATTGTTGATTCTAATAAGCTCACACAAGAAACCTTGGGGGTTCATTTCACAGAATCCAGTAACTGTTTGCATTGAAACATGCTGGATCTGTCAGTGCTGGAGTTGCAGTGGGGCAAAATGGCTAGATATTATTTCAGACCATAAAGAAAAAACAGCATAAAGCGTTATTAAACCCAAAAGCAAATATTTATTTTATTGCAGCTTAACAATTCTTAGATGGGATGGTTGCAATTGTTTTCTTTTTAGGCTTTTTTCACCTTATTTTCACCTGGTGATCTGACCAGTAAGTCTGTTGTTTTTCAAAAGAACAATTTCTCTTGTAGATGTAACAGTTACAGGGAGGAGGCAAACCATTTAACACTGGTGGGGGTGCTTACAATGATCAGCTTTTATTTATTTCATTATGTAAAACCTTTATCCCAAAAAGAAAAAAAAAGACATAACAAAATACTGCAACTCCCTGCCACCCAGCATCCCTACCAGTGTACTCTTAAATCGAAATCTTTTTGCCTCCCAGCATGGCTGATGTTGCACTACAACATCTCAGACACTGCATATATCTGTCTGCCTGTCACCCCCACCCCCAACACCAAGCAGTTTGTGACGATGGTCACTGGGACAATGAGGGGAGGATTGATGCTTCAGTTATCCCGACACCATGGTGGGTGATACGTTGTCAGGATGAGTGAAGTGTATTATTTCTATTATTACATTGTAAAATACATCAAAATAGTTCAACTCACCATAATGCAGCTTTTCACCTGCCACTGCAGCCACCAGATGCAGCTACCGCCGCAGCAGGAGCAGGAAACCGAAAACCGGCACATGCACCTTTGACACAGTTTGTTGCTATGAGCATTTTGAGGGGGATCCTACAGCTGTAGTGCGGGTAGTGATGTCACGTCCGTACTTGCCCGCTGCTCACCTCCTTCAGTGTGCCCCTGCCTCAAACAGGTCACAGACTGGCTTCTACGTGTTTGGCAAGTTTTTACTATTAGCTGTTCCCTCCTGGTTCAGTGGACATAGAATAGAACTGTACTCACTGGATATGATGAGCATGCAGTAGACCGTATATTTGTTTATTTGGTCTTTATCTAGATTTCCTGATGTAGACCCAGTGGTGATGATTTACTAAAACTGAAGAGTGCAAAATCTCTTGTCAAAGCTTAATTCCGCAAGCTGAAGTCAGAAGCTGATTGTCTACCTCGCACAGCTACACCAGATTTTCCACTCTCCTCTTTAGGAAATAAGCCCCTATCTTTGCACCCCAAAGCTCAAACACATATGTGTGTGCATATATACTGCGGGTGTCAGTAGGGCATAGTGAATGTTGTTAGTAGGGCAGTGGATTTTGTCAGTATTTTTTTTTTTTTTTTTTTTATTATTATTTATAATTTTATTGTAAATAAAATATCAGGGGTCTAAACAGGAGAAATCCGCAGCACATGGGGTGATTAGGGTGTGCCCAGGCACACCTGGCACACCCTGTGCGCATGCCATACTATCCATATAGTATGGCAAGTTTTAATACATTTTATGATGCCATTTTTTTAAGGCCAAATGGTAGTTTTCTAGACCCTGCATAGCCTAGATAAAAGAAAGGTGTTAAAATAAAAGAACACATTGTTCTTTCATTTGGCGGTCAGGTTGTTGCTAATTAGCTGACAGTTCCATTCTACATTTGAAAATAACATTGTTTTAGCCTGTTTGTAGGCTTAGCTTGTAGGCTTTGTGATCTTTTCCGTAGGAAGCTAGGCATCTTTAATGAAGTGAATGTAATATGCCAATCTAGTTCACTGATATAAGGGATAAAATGACATATCATGTTAAAAGACGATATCAAGAGACATTAGATATGTGGCCACCGTTTCTCTTCTATTCCAAGCAGCAATGTGTCATATGGTAATTAGGTGTTCATAAATTTAGTGGAACTGCGGATTCTTATAGTGATATGGTGAAAAACAGTGGGGTTGTTTTACTAAGGGCAAGAAAATTTCCCCCAGACCTTAGTGAATGAGGTGAAGCTCTGCTGCCTTGCATCATGCAAACGTGCAAACAAAAATGCTGTTTTTATTTTTCTTGCATGTGATTGCATATCCTTTACAAGGAGAAATTTCACCATATTCAATAAACTCTGGGGAAAATGCACTTGCAAATCAACCCCCTTATCTCTATCTTTAGCTTGCATCTTTCTAAAATTGATATACATTTTCAAGGTAAACCTGTGATTGGCTAGATAAATTTTCCAAACACAGAAAGAGTTTTTTTTTTTTTTGTTTTTTGTTTTTTAAACAAAAATGGTATGAGAAGGAGGAAATGGTGTGACAATTAGGGTGAGAGAGGAATGCTGTGTTGCTGCAGCCTGCACTTTTTATTTTAAAGAGGGATTCTATTATTATTAGGATAAGCCAGTAGAAGCATTTTTTTATAAATGTAAGTCCACTTGCACACAGGTGTCTGAGCCTCTGCGGTGAAAATTCCAGCATATTTTCCCCTGCCTGGAAATCCCAGGTTGCAGCATACAGCTGCCCATGGACATCCATAGCTGTACGCAGCTGTATACACTGGTGCTCGCCTAAACACAAATGTAGGACCTATATGGAGGTAGTGAAAAATTCTGTGTGCTCCTGCACACTATACTCCCACTCACACTCACTTACATTGCACATTGCTCAGTCTACCATGTGCAAGAGGGTTCTTACATGAAAAAAAATGCCCATTTATGATCAGAACTTCATTTAGCTATTAACCCATACTGCACTTGTAAGGCTGTTTTCACACTACAGCGTTTTGAATCGTGGACATATTTGCCGTGATGTTAGTCGATATTACTCAAGTGGTTTTCAGAATTTACTTTATAAAAAACCCTTTTCGTGATTGAGAGTGTGAAGTTAATAATTTTTTTGTTATAAAATCAGCACGCTCAATTTCTTTAAAAAAAAAAGAATTCGGCACACTTTGCTCAAAAGGTTGCCTACCCCTTCTCTAGGATCACTGTAGTTTAAAATGAAATGACAAAAAAATGTTAATAGTGTAAAAGTGAGTTTTTCATGCAGTAAGTGGAATTTCCCTTTTCTGAAGAAATTCTGCTTTAACCTGTTGTCACCAAGCGCCTGGAAAAATGTGGCCTCTCCCTTGGCACAGAGCGCCTGCATATTTGTGTGCAATAGTGTCAACAGTGCTGAGCCAGGAGTGCGCACCTTGCACGCTCCCCAGCACAGTGACTGACGGCTCATGAAACTTTTCTGATCATGTGACCGCCGTAATAGCCAGTCATGGCCTCCTGGCATAGCAAACCCCTCAAAGGGCTGGCGGCAGCCAGCATCCAGGGGTTAAGGCCCATCATTCTTTCAGGTAGCAGTCTTCCTAGTTCTGGAAATCCAGGCTTTTTTTGGTGGTGCCTCTGCTTGTTAGTGCAGTTTCCATATTAACCCTCCTCCCTTTTTTTTATCTAGCTCTTTTGAGGCAGTGTCTACTTTAGATATTCTTCTAGTAAGATGTCCACATCCGTTGGATCTCTTAGTGGCTGTCGCCCACCCCTGCTTTTGGATGTCCCATATTTCCAGGAATATTAAGAATACATTCCTGTAGCCCTCAATGGATGTTATGAAAATAAGATTTTTTGTACTTACTGAAATTTATTTTTACTTACCGTATATACTCGAATATAAGACGAGTTTTTCAGCACATTTTTTTGTGCTGAAAGTGCCCCCCACGGCTTATACTGGAGTCAAGCACTTTTCTGCAGCAGAGAATGACATTTTCCCCGAACCAACATTGGGGCCCCGTATCTCGGGGCCACTTGGTGCTAGGAACCCCAAATTTGATGTGCAAACCCAGTGGAACTAGCACTACAACATATCCAGATGGGGTTCTTAGCACCAAGTGGCCCAAGATACGGGGCCCCAAAGTCGGTTGGGAAAATGTAATTTTCTGCTTCAGAAAAGTGCTTTACATTTTCCAAACCAACTTTGGAGCCCCGTATCTCGGGGCCACTTGGTGCTAGGAACGCCATCTGTTGTGCTAGTTTCACTGGGTTTGCACACCAAATTTGGGGTTCCTAGCACCAAGTGGCCCCGAGATACGGGCCCCAAATTCGGTCAACTGTCTATCTGCAGCAATATCATTTCGTGACCCTTTGGGTCCAGAGACCCCAAATTTTGGCTGCAGCTAGGGAGCATCTAGGGACCCCTAACTACCGAGTTTGAGTTCGGGGGACCTATGGCTGCAAATGGGCACAGTGAGGCTGCAAATGGGCATTGTTGACCCTCTTTTCCACTTACAGTAGCTGCGCATTTCTCACCCTAGGCTTATACTGGAGTCAATAAGTTTTCCAATTTTTTTGTGGTAAAATGATGTGCCTCGGCTTATATTCGGGTCGGCTTATAGACACAGGTCCTACTTCTTCTCCTGTTTTTGAGCCCCATGTACTGCTTGCTCACAAAACTGAAGCATTACCGTTAGGTGCAAGATTATCTGGGGGATGGCCTTCAATGTTTTTTTCTATCTGCCGGTGTCCACCTTTTGTAGGCAGCTGCATACAATCTACAGGGGGTCCCCTACTTACAAACATCCGACTTACAAACGACTCCTACTTACAAACGGAGGGAGACAACAGGAAGTGAGAGGAAATCCACCCCTAGGAAGGGAAATTCACTCCTGTAAGAGTTAATATGGGTAAAAGGTGTCTCCACTGATGCTTTATCACCAGTCCACATTTCCCTAACAACTCAAAATTTTCAAAATCCAATTGTCATTGGGACAGAAAGTGAGGTGAAATCTTCTGAACAGGGGCACAGACAGCAAAACAAATGTTACAGGGGTGATAACCCTGCCCTATGCTATCTAAAAAACTTAAAAATAGATTTTTTGGCTGGAGCTCCACTTAAAAAATGTACCTGTTCCGACTTACAAACAGATTCAACTTAAGAACAAACCTACAGTCCCCATCTTGTTTGTAACCCGGGGACCCCCTGTATATGTAAAAGAATTACCAAATTTGTTTCTCAATGGACTTCAAGCAAAAGATTTTACGGCAAGTACAAAAATCATACTTTTTATTTAAATATTATATTATTTGCTGTGTTACATGCTCAGAGTGTTTTTTTTTTTTTTATCATTGCGCAGTTGTTTAGTAATCCAATGCTGTACTTTATAATACATATTTAATTTGCAGTATATTCCTTAACAATAGTAAAAATAGAACTCTCTCCTTCTTTTTAGGATCTTGCTTCATTCGCACTGATCAGCTAGATGGTGAAACAGACTGGAAACTGAAAATTGCAGTGAGCTGTACGCAAAGATTACCAGCTTTAGGAGTAAGTGTTGTCTTTATTTACACCACAGACATAAGATTTTCAGTGCATATTAAAAAGCAGATCTATATACTGTATATTGTATTTTGTAAATTAGCTGTAGCTATTCACTGCTATAATAAATAAGCCCAATAATCATAAAATGATGTCTGCTAATTGCTTCTCTCTCTGTAGCCAGTCAGAATATAAACCCCACTTTTAGTAGTGATGCCAAGTGTAGTGTAATAACTAGCATCCTTTAAGGTCCTCTCCACACTGATGCACTTTTAATGCGTTCCCATTGACTTACAATAGAAGGCACCTTTTTTGGTGCACTTTTGAAAAACTGTACCAAAGATGCATCATGCAGGACTTTCTAAAGCACAGTGCTCCTCCAGTGTGAATAGGATTTAACGGGGAACAGTTTTCATGCACTTTTGTTGCCCTCAAAAAGTTTGCCAGTGTGTCGGGTTCTAAATACTTACCTTTTACCTGGATTGGGCTTCCAGTGGGAGAATATTAAAATACCTTATAGTAGGATTGAACTACCAGTGGGACATTATTTCCTGGTTACTTCCTAGTTAGAGATGCAGAGCGGGAGCAACTAATTGGCTTCCGCTACCTGAGCAGTCAATTGGTGCCTCTGCTTTACACAGGTCAGGCTGTGTCTTTTGCTACAACTGTGACCAGCAGCAAGCATTGTACGGTTTGAACCTGTTAGAAGTAAAATTCAGGGTTGTAGTATTACTTTCTATTAGGGAACATCCATATATTTAAAAAATATAAATCTTCTAAAATGTATAAGAGAAAGTCCAAATAAATTTCCATAAAAAGTTCACAAATAAAGGAGCCATGCATGACGTCAGCCACGGCCATCTTACGGGATTATGTGTGTATACACAGAGTGCTCATTTGTGATAAGTGCCAGAATTGTAAGTGGTTTTATATTTATGATATAAACGAACGTATAACAGAGAGCACACTAGATTCTTTCTATTTGCTTATATATCGATATCCACGATCCCACGGAGGAGTTGGCTGTCTCGGAATCACTCAGACCATCGAAGACTATTAGATCCCTTCATGGGAATGCTTGTTTCACCATCCTGTTGGTTCAGGGGGTCATGGTCCTAAGGTGAGCAGCCATCTGAGTCGTGGGGCAATATTTTGGAGTAGCCCCTGACACATCCCTTTTCCACTATCGGTGTGTATGGTGAAGGTGCTGCACATTATATGACACCTGCACGTTCAGTCTAGAGACACCACTTTGCACCATCTGGGATATTTTTAATGAACCTTTTAATGGAAATTTATTTGGACATTCTTTTATATATTTTATAAAATATATATGTTTTTTAATATATTAATATTTCTTGCGCTGTACTATTTTCGTTTGTTAGCCTATTTGAAGGTGTTGTGTAATTAGCCTTGAGAGTTCAGCTGCAATTATTAGTATTTACTAATTGTTTGCACTGATTATTTTTTGTTTATATTCGGGAATATCAACTGAGTGGGTGAAATTATTCAACCTAAATGTATGGTTTAGGTGTTCTTTTAAAAATAAAATGCTTGATTTGTAAAAAAAAAAAAAAAAAATATTATATATATTGAACTATTACAAATATTCTATTAAAATTCTGCTACATGTATTTCCCTTCTAACCTTTTTTAATTTTCTATGTTTTGCGCACCATTTGAAGTTTTTAATCAGGCTTACGTAAAAAACGTAGTAACTGGCAGCATAATTGCTGCTCTGGTCAGCTTAGGCCAGGTCAGGGTGACGATTTAAAGTCTGTCAGCACCAGCAAACGATTCCACCCAGCTCTGTTTATGTAGAAAGATCTAAGATCTAACCATAATTTCCTCAAGCAAGAGGTTTCTGACCAAGCTACTGCCTCCCTGCTCCAGGCAAATAAACACACCTTTAAGCTTAGGTGATTTGAGCTTTCTGAAAGTTGGATGATCAACAACCCTCTACCTGTTCAAGTGTTCATGCACATGGCTATTTGTAGGCAGTTTTTGAGCCTAGTATACATTTTTTTGTGCATTCCAGTGCATGGAAAGCTGAATACGTTGGGTAAGCATGTGCAGGTAAACACTGATACAAAGAAGCATTGGCCTTTACAAGAGTAATACTTTTATACAGCTGTTCACTTAAATGGCAGGCTGTACGCAGCATGTGTACCTTCCTAGGCATGGAAAAGAACTGAGATATCTACATTAAGGACCAGTTCACACCACATGCAGTCCAGTGCATTTTTTTTCTGCATCAAAAACGCATGGAAAGTAGGTTATATGGTTTTCAATGGCATAGTTCACACCAGTGCGGTCAGTTCCAGTGCGTTCCAGTTCCAGAAAAAGAGTAGAACATGCTGCATTTTTTCTGCACTGGACTGTACTGGAACGCTGTGAAAACACATCAAAAACACACTGGAACGCACCGGAACGCACCTAAATGCACCAAAAACGCACTGCAACACACTTGTCCTTATTTAAGGTTACGGAAAAAGAGGGGGGGGGAAGCAATGGGCTGCATCAAAAACGCACCAAAAATGCATCAAAAACTCGTATGCAGAAAAGCACCTGGAACGCATCAGGACTGCGTTTCTATGGTGTGAACTGGCCCTAAGTGCATAAATCCTACATTTAGCTGTTTGCATGAACCATAATTCTGCCTACACGTTTTCCTTCCCTTTTAGCTGTAAAGCCAGCTTCTGCACTGTCAGTACTGGGTGCTTAGTAAGAGAGATGGCAACATCATATCTGAAGTCTTTCATATTATATGTGCTGATATTTAATATAATTTGTATTGGTATTGGGTGTTGGAATAGCACACCATCATGCAGAATGTATACATGTATCTGAAGCATTCAGAGCAATAATTTCAAAAATAAAAAATGTCAGCTAGGGAACACCACTTCCCTGGCAACAGAATTGCTAAATTTCAATTCACTCAATCCTATGGGGTCACTTCCTCGCTGCCTGAACCGGAAAAAGTGTTGCTCCTATGCTAGCAATTTAGTTTTATACAGCAAATGAAAACTTCTATTACTGATAATGAAATTAGAATTTCTGTGATTTTGTTGCTGGGTAACTTTTCCCATATTCTTCAGGACAAAGCAGCTGCATAACATGGGGTACATACTGTAGTAAGAAGCAAGTGCTGGCAGTACAAAAAAAAAAAAAAAGAAGCATTGACCACTGTAATCGGTTTATTTATTTTTTCAGGATATGAGCCAAGCAACTAGCCTTTTTTGGAAGAAGCTGTCAAGAATGGCAGTTTCCATGTATCTCTAAGCCTACAGCCTCTCTCACCTTGCGACTTGCTTTGTTGCAGCCTGATCGCTATGGGAGAGTAGACTGAGGAAATAACTTTCTTCTGCCTGCAGAAGACTGATAACATCATATTAGGCAAAGTCTCTAGACTAAAATAAAAAGGACTGTTTTTAATGATAAATGGCATAGCTTTTTTTAAATGATACTATTGATATATACAGTAGCTAGTAGTAGTTGTCACATTTAAGTGGACCTGTTCTGAATCATGAAGACATTTTGCAGCTTCTCCAAGTCACTTCTGCAGCTCTAACGAGTGTTGAGGAAATGACCCCAGCATTTATATCCACTCGGGTACCAATACCCATGTACTCTCTGTCCAAGATGTACAGGTAGCGCTGCTTTTTCCCAGCTGTGCTTCTATGCAGTCATGACTGCATGTTCCTACAAGATACTTATGTGGGGACTTCACATCTGTATATCTTTCTCCCCCCCTTCCTTCCTGTCATTTCCGTGGTCTGTGTGAAATTGATCCTCTACCCGCCCCTCCCCTCCTGAAACAGCAGAGGGATGTGAGCCCTCCTCTGGAGTCTCTCTGCTTGGGAGAAAGACCCAAGAAAACCAAGTGACTGCACAGAAGCACTGCTGGGAAAAAGCCTTTTGTCTGCGGATATACCTAACTTTACCCATGTTGCCTTAAAAGATAATTTCTCTGTTTCAATAATACGGATAAAGGAGAGGACACACCGACTCCACATGATTGGCATTATTAATAAATCAATAAATATAGCGTGTTTGCTGCATTTAATTGTGTAGCAACTATATTCTGGTAAGCCTTCCATCCTTATATTGGTTGGATATGTTGGCACTTACTGAATTGGATCATTGGACTTTTTTGAATTACCAAAGAAAGGCTATTTCTACTTTTATGTTTATTTTCACTTTTAAGATTTTTATATATCACAGCACTGCACATTTTGTATGTTTATTGATTTGAAGGATTATGGTATATTGCCGTTTTGCTAGCAGCTATTTATATTTTTGTATTTTGGTTTAGCGCTCACGTCACATATTTTTTCATCTTGAACATTTGTGACTACCCAGACTAGGCTTTCCTTGGTAAAAACACAGGATCATAGAACTGAGGGGAGAAGCAAATCCCATGGAGTGATATAGTCATCCTGTATGTAGTTGTAGTGTGGTCAGAAGGATCTTTAACAAACCCCATATCCCTATGTCCTTAAAGCCCAGCAATATACTGAGAGAGACTTTTGTACATCTAAAATACCCAACAACCAAACACAGGCAAAGTAACTTGGTATATGCAAGACACTATAGTAAGGAATGCACAGACCTGTACATTGGGGAGACAACACAACCGCTCAACAAATAAATGGCCCAACATAGAAGGGCAAATTAGACAGGTCAAGGCTGAGCAGTTTTAACACCTCAAAGAAAAGGGACATTCTTTCGACGATAGAAAGGACAATTGGTTTGCCAGAGGAGTGAAAGAGGCCATCTACATCAAACTAGAACTAACATCCGTGAACGGATTTGAGAGCCTACAGTGGTGTGAAAAAGTGTTTGCCCCCTTCCTCATTTCCTGTTCCTTTGCATGTTTGTCACACTTAAGTGTTTCGGAACATCAAACCAATTTAAACAATAGTCAAGGACAACACAAGTAAACACAAAATGCAATTTGTAAATGAAGGTGTTTATTATTAAAGGTGAAAAAAAATCCAAACCATCATGGCCCTGTGTGAAAAAGTGATTGCCCCCTTGTTAAAACATACTATAACTGTGGTTGTCCACACCTGAGTTCAATTTCTCTAGCCACACCAGGCCTGATTATTGCCACACCTGTTCACAATCAAGGCATCACTTAAATAGGAGCTGCTTGACACAGTAAGGTCCACCAGAAGATCCTTAAAAGCTACACATCATGCCGAGACCCAAAGAAATTCAAAATTACCCCAAGAGCGCAGCGACGACTCATCCAAGAGGTCACCAAAAGACCCCACAACAACGTCCAAGGAACTGCAGGCCTCACTTGCCTCAGTTAAGGTGAGCGTTCATGCCTCCACCATCAGGAAAAGACTGGGCAAAAATGGCCTGCATGGCAGAGTTCCAAGGAGAAAACCACTGCTGAGCAAAAAGAACATCAAAGCTCGTCTCAATTTCTCCACAACACATCTTGATGATCCCCAAGACTTTTGGGACAACATTCTGTGGACCGATGAGACAAAAGTGGAACTCTTTGGAAGGTGTGTGTCCAAGTATATCTGGCGTAGAAGGAACACTGCATTTCAGAAAAAGAACATTATACCAACAGTAAAATATGGTGGTGGTAGTGTGATAGTCTGGGGCTGTTTTGCTGCTTCAGGACCTGGAAGACTTGCCGTGATAAAAGGAACTATGAATTCTGCTGTCTACCAAGAGATCCTGAAGGAGAATGTCCGACCATCTGTTCGTGTACTCAAGCTGAAACGAACTTGGGTTCTGCAGCAGGACAATGATCCTAAACACACCAGCAAGTCCACCACCGAATGGCTGAAGAAAAACAAAATGAAGACTTTGGAGTGGCCTAGCCAAAGTCCTGACCTGAATCCTATTGAGATGTTGTGGTATGACCTTAAAAAGGCCGTTCATGCTCGAAAACCCTCTAATGTAACTGAATTAGGACAATTCTGCAAGGATGAGTGGGCCAAAATTCCTCCAGGACGCTGTAAAAGCCTCATTGCACGTTATCGCAAACGCTTGGTTGCAGTTGTTGCTGCTAAGGGTGGCCCAACCAGTTATTAGGTTTAGGGGGCAATCACTTTTTCACACAGGGCCATGATGGTTTGGATTTTTTTTCACCTTTAATAATAAACACCTTCATTTACAAATTGCATTTTGTGTTTACTTGTGTTGTCCTTGACTATTGTTTAAATTGGTTTGATGTTCCGAAACACTTAAGTGTGACAAGGAACAGGAAATGAGGAAGGGGGCAAACACTTTTTCACACCACTGTATGACAACATCTGTCTTTCGTTTTAATGTCTCTACCCAGGTGATTTGACAACAGTTTACAACTTTAACCATGTAAATCGATTACTTAAAACCCAGCATAGAATTATGTAACTATAGCAGGGTGGTTCTACAATGTTCACACCTCCTAGCCTTTATTTGGACAATCAGGATCTACACATTCTATGGTAGTGGAATTAAGCTGTATGGTGCTGCCTGTGTGGATATCAATGCTGTTGCATTAGAAGTGAAAAAGTGACTAGGATAAACTAAGAAATGTCCTCAACATTACAGAATTAGTCCAGTTGAAAATTACTAACTAATAGTAACTAGCTATAGCCTGAGAACCTTAATAGAGATACGGTTAAATATTATATTGTTTAGAAAAAAAACAGTGAAAGTACTTTTTTTTTTTAGTAGGCAGACTAGACTGAATTCATAAAGGGTTACATCTTAGTGCCCCTTGGAATATTAAATTGTCATACTATATTAAATATTTTAGTAATCATTAAGTGAGGGTTTAGGAATGTAAATAAGATAGTAACACCGGTCCATCCAGTTCAACCAGGGTGTATGTGCATTAGTGTTTTCCATATCCCTGTACATTGTGCTTGTTAAGAAACACATCTAAATGTTTTTACACTTATCTACACTCTCCGCTGACACCACCAACTGTGGAATCCTCACATCCTCACTGCTCTAACTGTAAAGAACCCTTTACGCCATTTAAGACTGGACCATTTCTCTTCCAACTTAATTGTGTGGCCAAGTGTCTTTTTTAGAGACCTAAGATTTAGACGTTTCCTCCCAATGCTACAGTAACTATTCAAGGAGATTTGTATTTCGCTACCATAGCCCCTCTTAGGTGCCCCTTTTCCCCAAGGAACGTACATTTAATGTTTGTAGTTGTTCGTCATAATTGAGGTCCTCCAGTACCCTTATTAGCTTTGTTGCCTTTCTCTAGACACTCCTCGGTTCAAGCACATCCTTCCTGAGATTTGGTGACCAGAAATGGGTGGCACCAGAGTTTTGTAAAGTGGTAGATTAATGGTCTGCTGGCCTTACTTACTGCAACTTGACATTGCATGCTATTGCTGACTTTCATCTACTAGGACCCCTAGATAATTTTCCATCCCCAAGACGTTCTCCACCTAGCATGTAACTTGCACTCCCAAGTGCATTACTTTACATTTTCCTACCTTGAACCTGATCTGCCCTATAGCTGCCCACCCCTCTATTTTAACTAGATCTTGTAAGGTTGCTATATTCTGTTGTGCTAGACAGCGGGACCTTGCGCACGGTGACGTCAGCACGTCGCTCCTCCGGACGCATTTCGTCACAGATATGACGTAGTCATGGGGCACAATTATTGCACTGACTGACTATGCTATATGAAATTAATATTTATTATTTATGTTTGTAGTGCCATCTAATATAGTCAGTTATGGTGCCTAAAATTAAGTATTTACTCACTGTGTTGCTAAATGAAGTGATTTAATTACCGAAATACTGTATACTAAAATATAATAAAACTAATGTCCATCTACAATAAGTAACATTATTCTGCTTTTGCTTTTCTACTAAGTTGTAAATCAGTTTATGTACTGATACAGCATCCCTGGCTGGGTGGTTGTAAAGTCAGATTGTATAAATAATTGTTTAACCACTTCAAGACCGGGAAAAAGTAGACGGCCACTGATATTGGCTAGTCAAGCTCCGCGCTTAGGATAATTACCAAATATTATAGTCAGTGCTATTACTAATACCATAGACCCAGTGCAGCTGCTCCCTATAGAAATCTATAAGATTTAATTGATAGTAGTTGGTGTATAAGGGGCGCTAATACCAATACATAAAATCCACTTAAAATAAGGGGTTAATTAAATGTATGTTCTGAACTTTCCATTAAAAGGTGAGCTATTGATAAAGGGTATGGAGGCACAATATAGATCTACTACGAACTATGCTAATTAATATCTGCATATAGTGACAATAATGAACATAACTAATTGCTCATACATATCAAATAATATTTTGTGTCAATAAATTCAAAAATTGTTTTGTTGTGTCAATATAAACAAATAATTATTCATATCAAATGTATACCTAAACGTGACCAATAGAGGTTTTGTAATGTTGCCTAAACAAAGTGATATACAAAGAAACCAAGAGCTACCAAAGCCCTTTTAAACAAAGTGAAAAAACACAACACAGATATAAGCTGACCAAGCCTAATATCGTATATCAAATGGTGTAATATATCTAGATTAAATATTAAAACTAAAATGAAAAATTGAAAATTGACACTAGACCAAGCACGTATGCCCAATCTTATATATAAAGTGAAAAATAACAAGTGATCCCACTTGTATGCTTGGTGGCATTCAATAATCGTGACAAAGATAATATAAATAATGTTTATAAATGTTGTATTATTTATATTATCTTTGTCACGATTATTTTTCACTTTATATATAAGATTGGGCATACGTGCTTGGTCTAGTGTCAATTTTCAATTTTTCATTTTAGTTTTAATATTTAATCTAGATATATTACACCATTTGATATACGATATTAGGCTTGGTCAGCTTATATCTGTGTTGTGTTTTTTCACTTTGTTTAAAAGGGCTTTGGTAGCTCTTGGTTTCTTTGTATATCACTTTGTTTAGGCAACATTACAAAACCTCTATTGGTCACGTTTAGGTATACATTTGATATGAATAATTATTTGTTTATATTGACACAACAAAACAATTTTTGAATTTATTGACACAAAATATTATTTGATATGTATGAGCAATTAGTTATGTTCATTATTGTCACTATATGCAGATATTAATTAGCATAGTTCGTAGTAGATCTATATTGTGCCTCCATACCCTTTATCAATAGCTCACCTTTTAATGGAAAGTTCAGAACATACATTTAATTAACCCCTTATTTTAAGTGGATTTTATGTATTGGTATTAGCGCCCCTTATACACCAACTACTAACACTTCAAGACCGGGCCTATTTCTGAAACTTGTTGCTTACAAGTTAAAATCAGTATTTTTTGCCAGAAAATTACTTTAAACCCCCAAGTAGACCATAGACAATAAAATGATGATCATTGCAATATTTTATGTTGTACTGTATTTGCGCATCGGTCTTTCAAACTTAATTTTTTTGGAAAAAAATACACTTCAATGAATAAAAAATAAATAAACAGTAAAGTTAGCCCAAATTTTTAATGTATAATGTAAAAGATGATATTACGCCGAGTAAATAGATACCTGTCACGCTTTAAAATTGCGCACATTCGTGGAATGGCGACAAATTATCGTACTTAAAAATCTCCATAGGCGACGCTTTAACATTTTTTAACGGTTACCTGTTTAGAGTTACAAAGGAGGTCCTGTGCTAGAATTACTGCTTTTGCTCTAACGATCGCGTTGATACCTCACGTGTGTTTGGACTCTGTAAACTCTGTTTACATTTGCATGTGCGACTTTTGTATGCGTTTTCTTTTGGCGTGCGAGCACGGAGGAATGGGGCGCTTTAACATTTTATTATTATTTTTTTATTTTGTTTACATTGTCCCTTAAAAAAAAAAAAAATCTGATCACTTCTATTGCTATCACAAGGAATGTAAACATCCCTTATGACAGTAATAGACAGTGACAGATCGGTGTATTTGAATACTGTGGATTTTTTTTAAATGGCACCGTTGGTCACCGAGTAAACTGGAAGTGACGTTGTGTAGTGATGTACAAACACTTGAGAAAAAAGATGTACAGGTAGGTGATTTTGCGGCAAGTGGTTAAAACTTTTTATGTTTTTTTAATGTTACCCCAGGCAATTGCGCACATGCAGTAAAATACCTACTATGATTTAAAAATGTTAAGATTTTACTGCTAGCCTAACAGAGTTGTATGTTGGTTGCTTCTCTCCATCATTACCATTTCAATGTAGTTTCCGATAACCAGCTTATATACAGTATGTTATTCATGTGACCCATGCTGATGTACTCATCTCTTCATTTTGGTTGGACAACAGTATTGTGATCATTTTCTATTTACTTTTCTCATTCTCCCTGGAGAAGAGATGTTTGTGAAGAGATATGATAGCAATATGCAAAAATATCAATGGAGACTCTAATATAGGGAAAAAAAACTATTCAGTCTGAGGCTGGGTTATGCGAATTTCTCTGCATCCAATTTGCATGACAGGAGAATGTGACCGGCTCTCAATGGAGCCAGTTCACATATCTCTGGGGCGGCCGCCAAGCACACTGCAGAAGGGTCCTGTGTGTCTTTAGGTCCCCTGAAATGGTATACAGGGATGCACCGGACCCCCTGCCACAAGCCGCTCTGCAGATAGTGTGAACCCAGCCTTAGGGAGTGTAAGAAGACACAGGGTCACTCAATTAGATTGGAGGAGAAGTGGTTTAACCTTAAGGTGCGCAAGTTTTTTTTTTTTTTTCTGGGTGATAAGAATGTGGAACTCTCTTCCACAATTGGTGGTGTCAGCAGAAAGTATTGATAGTTTTAAAAGACTCTTGGATGTGCATCTTAGTGAACACAATATACAGGGATATGGGAAATGATTATCAACATGATCACACATACACCAAGTACACAGGTTGGACTGGATGGACTAGTGTCTGTATGTAACACTTAGTTAGGTCCATATATATTTGGACACAGGCACAATTTTAGTTTGTTTCTGGTATCTATCAATACATTTTCAAGCTATAGTTATATAGTGGATATGGGCTGGCTCCCAGGTTTAATTTGAGTTTTTTTTTAAGCATACTCTCCAAAACTCGGAGGAAGGGTTTAGGAATTACTTAATAGCAACGGTAAAGTTAGCCCAATATTTTTTAATATTGTGAAAGATAATGTTACGCCCGCTCGTGGAATGGCAAGAAAACTTTTACGCTTAAAAATCTCCATAGGCTTTCTTGTTAAAAAAAAAATCTCCATAGGCAACATTTCAAAAATTCTACAGGTTGCATGTTTTGAGTTACAGAGGAGGTTACAATGGAGCTACAATTATTGCTCTCGCTCTAACGATCGCGGCGATACCTCACATGTGTGGTTTGAACACCGTTTTTATATGCAGGGGCTTCTGCACGCAAGCTCGGTGGGACGGGGCGCGTTTACATTTTATTTTATTTTTTTCTTATTTATTTTACTTTTTTTTTACACTGTTCTTTTAAAAACAAAAAAAAATTGTGTCACTTTTATTCCTATTACAAGGAGTGTAAACATCCCTTGTAATAGAAAAAAATCACGACAGGACCTCATAAATATGAGATCTGGGGTCAAAAAGACCTCAGATCTCATATTTACACTAAAAGGCAATAAAAAAATGCCCCTTTAAGAGCTATGGGCGGAAGTGACGTTTAGACGAAAGTGATGAAAGCGGACCGCCCGCTGGAGAAGAGGATACTGGGGTTATGGCAGCTAGCGCGTGCGCGCATGCTGGTTGGGGCCCCCGTGAGTCCGGTCGCGGGTCCAGCAGACTCGATCGCCGCGGGGATACCCGCGATCGTCTCACGGGAAGGCTGAACGGGGAGATGCGGAAGTAAGCAGCATCATCTCCCCCGTTCTGCCTAGCAACAAGTGACACTGATCTCTGCTCCCTGTGATTGGAGCAGAGATCAGTGTTTACTAACACACAGCCACGCCCCCCACAGTTAGTAACACGCCCCTAGGACACACTTAACCCCTACACTGCCACCCCCTGGTTAACCCCATCACTGCCAGTGTCATTTACACAGGAATCAGTGCATTTGTATAGCACTGATTGCTGTATAAATGACAATGGTCCCAAAAATGTCCGATTTGTCCGCCATAATGTCGCAGTCACAATAAAAATCGCTGATCGCCGCCATTACTAGTAAAAAAAAAATATTAATAAAAATTTATAAAACTAACCCCTATTTTGTAAACGCTATAACTTTTGCGCAAACCAAACAATCGCTTATTGCGATTTTTTTACCAAAAATATGTAGAAGAATACGTATCGGCCTAAACTGAGGGTAAAAAAAAAAAAATTTTATATATATTTTTGAGGAATATTATAGCAAAAAGTAAAAAATAATGCGTTTTTTTTTTTTTCAAAATTGTCACTCTTTTTTTGTTTATAGCGCAAAAAATAAAAACCACAGGGGTGATCAAATACTACCAAAAGAAAACTCTATTTGTGGGAAAAAAGGACGTCAATTTTGTTTGGAAGCCACGTCGCACGACCGTGCAATTGTCAGTTAAAGCGCCGCAGTGCCGAATCGCAAGAAGTGGTTCTGAAAGTGGTTAACTGTCCAGGCTTTTGTTTACATTCTGTTGTCAGCTGTAAATCCCTGGTTGACAGCAGGGATGAGTCACTGGTTGCTAGGACGCTGGCAGGTGTCAGCTTCTTAACAACCAGCTTCTAACCTCATACATTCATAGCATGTGGTTAGGTCACCACTTATTTAGTGAATGTATTTTTTTTTTTGTGAATTTACTTTTATGTCAGTATATTGTTTATTTAGCTTGCCTGTGGTATTTTTGTGGTAAAATCTGCATAAACTGATAGTGAATTGACGTTTTCAATTTCGCATGCAATATTTGGATCAAATGAGTTACGCGATCCAAATATCGAATTCGATATTGTTTAGTAAATTGAACCCATAGTGACCCTAATTTTCATGGAACCTGTTCACTGTGTAAGGTAACAAAGCATGCGTAGTACCTGATGGTGCCTGCACTATCATCCAATGACTGTATTAAAAAGAGGCAAATTTTTTTAAGCTCTGGTTTCGTGAACATATTATTGATTAGCTTCATTTTTTTCTTTTTGTTTTCAAAATAATAATACTACACCATAAAATTCACTGTTTTCTCCTGTATTCAAACCTTAGACAAGCCTTCACTACCCATTCTTCTCTGTCAAATTTAAGTCTCACAGTTTTAACAGTGCTTTTGTTGTTGTACGTGTAATATGATAAATTAGTAAATCCTGTCCATACAGTGAATCAGTGTTTCTTGATGCACTCAATTACATGCCCTTCTATCAGCCAATATTGCTGCTGTTTTGTTAACATTCCTCAGCTTAAAGGTGTTTCCTTCCTTCGTAACACCTGCTGTGAAAATGGCACAGATTACTTGTTATTATATAACAACACAAACACTGGTATCTGATTTCACATATCATTAAGTCATCCTTTATCCTCTAGTTGGTCAGGTATCTTTTCATGTAATTTACCATCTGCTATTCTTTTACATACCTTAGATGAGATAGAATTCAAGTAAGCTTTACCTTCTCTGACTTAAACGATCAATAATTACCAATCAGAAACAATTTTATTTGATTGGTAAATATAAACATCGATGATAAATCTATTATATAATAGCAAAATTCTCTCACTCAAAATGTTGAGCGAGAGAATGTTTCAACGCTCCGTCTTCCAATAATTCTTGAATGCCACCTGCTGGCCTGTAGACAATATCGTCACTAAAACCATTTGTATACAGAGTGCTGTTGGAAAAAGAAGAAAAGGCACTTTGGCTTCTGTGCATTTCTCATGCTCATCAGGAAATATGTGGAAAAAGATATTGTATATTTTTTGTTTTGCTTTGTGAATATGTAGAAATAACTTGTATTCATTGCCATTGTCAAACAGTTTTAAGTAGTAAGTGTGTGGTTTTTCATTCTCACTGACAAGCATACAGTATATAAAATTATTATTATACAGGATTTATTTAGCACTGACAGTTTTCACAGTGCTTTATAATATAATGGCAGACAATACAAATACAATACAGTAGGAATCAGAGGGCCCTGCTTCTTACATTCTAAAAGGGAGGGCAAGAGATACAAAAGGCAGACTTCCCAACCTGCAAAAACAAATTTCAGGGAGGTGGCAAGCTAATTTCAGGGATGTCGCGCTCCATGCCAACAACCCCCCCCCCCCCCCCCCAATTCATAATAAAATACTATAATAAATACTATAATAAAATCATACTTTAAAGATAGTTAATAATATAATGCCATAATAAAATAATACTTTAAAAGATAATGTTGTGTCACACTCACCAACAATGCACCCTCACTGTGCCCATTTGCAGAGCCTCATCAGTGCCAACAATGCAGCCTCACTGTGACCATCTGTATCCTCATCAGTGCCCATCTGTATCCTCATCAGTGCCCATCTGCAGCCTCACTGTGCCCATCTGCAGCCTCACTGTGCCAACAATGCAGCCTCACTGTGCCCATCTGTATCCTCATCAGTGCCCATCTGCAGCCTCGCCAGTACCTTGATTACACACAGTGAGTGTCTCCCGCTGTGTCATGCAGCTGCAGTCTTAACTGTTCGTGGCCGTCCACTGTAACAAAGCCCCGCCTCCTCATCCATGATAGACGGTCAACTCAACATTGATACAATGCTGGGAAATTGAATCAGTGTTCCATCTATCATGGATGAGGAGGCGGGGCTTTGTTACAGTGGACGGCCGCCAAACAGTTAAGACTGCAGCTGCATGACACAGCGGGAGACACCCGCTGTTTGTGATTACTCCAGGCTGAGGGGCAGTGCAGGCTCAGCCGGGAGATCGTGCCGCACTCGTGGGTATCCGTAAGCCTGCCATTAAATGCGGAAGTATCCCGCGAGTCACGGGAGACTTGAGATGTCTGAAAAGGTAATAGCTGTGAGTGATATGCTGATTGAGAAAATAAATGTATGGTTGTTAGGTGGGGGCTGGATAGGCCTCTCTTAAGAGATGAGTTTAAAGGGATTGTCTGAAAGTGGACGGAGTAGGAGAAAGTCGGACAGATTGGGGTAAGGAGTTCCAGAGGATGGGAGAGGCTCTGGAGAAGTCCTGGAGGTGAACATTGAATGAGGTCACAAGAAAGTTAGCGAGCAGGAGGTAAAAAAAAAAAATAGGATAGAAAACAGAGGCCCATTAGGTGGAAACAGCCAAAGGGGATTTTTTTTCTTTTTGCTGAAAGTTTCTTTTGGGTGTAGCCACCATTATTGTACTGGTGGCACCTTGATGGAGATGAGCTGAATTCTGTGTGTGTGTGTACGCGTGCACTGCAGGGAAGGATATATTGTGAGAAATACAGGGAAGCATTACAACTATTTTGGGCAAATGTATATTTTTACAGTAAGACAGTGTGTCAAAAATACAATGGCCAAGTGGCCTAGGAACATAACAACAACATGTAATGCCCTACTATTGCACTTTGTAGTCATTGCAGTTAGGAATTTGTGACACTGTTTCAAAAGTACAGTGAACGGACCTTAACGATCTAACCTGAACAACCTCGAAAAAAATATATACTTTACTGGGCATAAGAACAAATGGACCTTGCAGTAGGTTTAAAGCTTTTTAAGTCTGACAGTAAAGGAATACGGTGTAAAACGTTATTGCTCGCTCCATCAGGCTTCCACCACTCTGGCGCCAGTCCCCCAAAGCCACTGCCCTTCACTGCTCTGCCAATTGCAGGCTTCCTTCCATTAGGTACAATGTAGGACCAGCAGTTGTGTACTCCATATGGTAGGGTGGTGAGGGTCTACCCCCATCCGGGAGAGTCATATAGAAGAGAAGGCCATCTGGCTGGGAGCAAGGAATAAGATAAGTATTATTCATCATCCCCTAGACCTAACAAGCATTTAACTATTGCAGAATGTATGTGTGTTCGAATTTGTGAAAATCACTGCTAAACAATGTACAAGCTGGCCCAAATGATCTTTGTTCCTTACTAACATGTGAAAAAATAATTGTTGCTCTACATAAAGATGGCCTAGGCTGTAAGAAGATTGCCAAGACCCTGAAACTGAGCTGCAGCACTGGCCAAGACCATACAGTGGTTTCACAGGACAGGTTCCACTCAGAACAGGCTTCGCCATGGTAGACCAAAGAAATTGAGTGCACGTGTCAGCGTCATATCCAGAGGTTGTCTTTGGGAAATAGACGTATGGGTGCTGCCAGCATTGGTGCAGAGGTTGAAGGGGTGGGGGTCAGCCTGTCAGTGCTCAGATCATATGCCGCACAATACATCATATTTGTCTGCATGGCTGTTGTCCCAGAAGCAAACCACGTCTTGTGTTCTGATTAGACCAAGTTAAACTTATTTGGTTAAGATGGTGTCAAGCATTTGTGGCAGCAACTAGGTGAGGTGTACAAAGACAAGTGTGTCTTGCTACAGTCAAGCATGGTGGTGGGAGTGTCATGGTTTGGGGCTGCATGAGTGCTGCCAACACTGGGGAGCTATAGTTCATTCAGGGAACCATTATTGCAACATGTACTGTGACATACTGAAGTAGAGCATGATCCCCTCCCTTTGGTGACTGGACCTTTGGGCAGTATACCAACATCATAACGACCCCAAACACACCTTCAAGACCACCACTGCCTTGCTAAAGAAGCTGAGGGTAAAGGTGATGGACTGGCCAAGCGTGTCCCCAGACCTAAACCCTATTGAGCATGTGTGGGGCATCCTCAAACAGAAGGTTTGGAGGAGCGCAAAGTCTCTAACATCCACCAGCTCTGTGATGTCATCATGGAGGAGTGGAAGAGGACTCCAGTGGCAACCTGTGAAGCTCTGGTAAACTCCATGCCCATGAGGGTTAAGGCAGTGCTGAAAAATAATAGTGGCCACACAAAATATTGACACTTCAGGCACAATTAGGACATTTTCACTTAGGGGTGTACTCACTATTGTTGCCAGCGGTTTAGACATTAATGGCTGTGTGTTGAATTATTTTGAGGGGACAGTAAATTTACACTGTTATACAAGCTGTACACTCACTATATTGTAGCAAAGTGCATTTCTTCAGTGTTGTCACATGAAAAGATATAATAAAATATTTACAAAAATGGGAGGGGTGTAATCACTTTTGTGAGATACTGTATATACATTTTTTTTCCTTCTCCTAAAATTTACATTTACAATTTTCTACATTAATTATTCTGTTCATCTACTCTATCTCTCACTAGTCCGTTCCATACTACACCATTTACTTCAAATTTTCTGATATTTCTTTAGGGTTCCCCTTTTTTCATATATAACTTTTTCATATGCTATGATATGGTTAACTGCATTCATCCATTCTTTGAAAGAAGAAGTTATAACTTGCATCCATCTCTTAGCAATTTGCTTTCGAGCCTGAAAAAGTGTTTTTTGCAAAAAGATCTTTAGATGTCCTGACCATTCATCATTCAACACCCCCAACAAACATACTTCAGGGGTACAAAGTACTGATCTTTTAATAATTTCAGATCATTTTTTTATTACCGGACTCCAATATCCCATTACCTCCCTACATGGCCAAATCAAATGTCAGAAATGCGCTTCATCTTGATGACATCTCAAAAATTCTGATGTTGGCCTTCTACCCATTTTTTATAGTCTAATAGGACTAAGATATATCTGGTGCATTATATACAATTGTGTCATCTAGTTATTATCTATTGGCGATACCAACAGATGCGAGGAGCATATATCCTCCCATTTCTTATCTGTCATTTCTGGGATCAAAACCTGCCATTTGTCTCTTATTTTGAATGGTTCTCTGCCTATTTTAGCTTGTAGTAGAAATGAGTACAATATTGATATCAGTCCCTTCGGCCCCTATGACTTCAGAATTCCTATAAGGGGGTATTTTGATATCTTAAGATTCTGCTTGCCCGATTTGCGCCAGGAGTTTTAATCTGGATTTCCTCTCAGCTGTTCAAATGCTGGATTATTCCAAAATAAGAATTTCCTGGGGAATATCCCTAAACCCTACTATACCCTTAGCTTCTTTCCACACCACTCGTGCCATTGTAAACATGGGGAATCTTAATTTTAGGTAGCCTTGCTGTTTCTGCCTCCAATCCTACCACTAAATCCTCTACCTGGAGTATTTCCAATAGGTACTTTTCCACTCCTCCTCTTTCCTGTCTTAATTATGTCTGTAGCTGTTTTAACTGCCCTGCCAGGTAATATAAATATATATCTGGAAGTGCCATCCCTGCTTCAGTTTTCAATCGTAATGTTGTTATTTTAAGTTTGGATCTACCATTAGCCCATATACATTTTATAAATCTGGATTTTTGTATAACTACTGAAGAATGGGCGAATACATATAAACATTTGGGTAACACTATTGTCTTAATTAAGTTTATTCTTCCTGGCACCGAAAATTATAGTTTTGACCATATTCTCAACTTGCATTTAATTTGTTCCAATAGGGGATTAACATTCATTGCCAGTGATTCCTTGGAATCCAACGTAATTTGAATACCCAAATATTTAAATGAATCCACTATCTTCAACGAGGGAAATTGCTCCACAGTCCTCTGTACATCATGTCTAAGTGGCATTAAAACAGATTTTTGCCAATTTATTTTTAATCCTGAATATTTCCCAAAGGTATTTATTTGTTTCATTGCTTCCATTAAGGAGTTTTGTGTGTCTCCCATATACAGTATTATATGATCCACATAAAGACCAACGACCTCCTTCCTATTTCCCATTACTATTCCTTTATATTCCTCTGATTTCCTAAACCTCAAAGCAAGCGTCTCTATTGCTATAGCAAAATGATGGAGCGATAGAGGACATCCCTGTCTTGTCCCTCTCTCTAATTCTATTGTGGATGACATTAATCCATTAACCAAAAGAGTTGAACGAGATTGACTATAAATTATGGCTATCCATTTTCTAAATCTTTCTCTGAAACCAAACTGTTCCAATGATTTCTGTAAATACAACCATTAAATAGAGTCAAATGCCCTGGCCGTATCTAAAGATACCAGATTAGTATTTTTTAGGAAAATTTCGATTTGGTAAACAACAATGCAGTTAGTGCGTGACATTACAAAATGTAACTGCCACCATTTTATTTTAGAGAGTCTTTTCTTTCAGAAAATATATAACTTGAAGTTTTAAAAAATCTTCAGCCCAAAAATGTGCATTTTATTGTGGGAAAAAAATTAAAAAGGTTAACAGCTGTGGTTTCTCATTTAATATTTAAAGGGCTTGTTTGGCTTCTGACTTAATAAAATGAAAATCTTTTAAAAACCTAAAATTTTGATATTTGAATTTAGCCTTTACTACATGGAGATGAAGTTATGTATTTGAGTTATTCTTGTGATTTGAGTGTACAGTATTTAGTTATTTATGGTTTTTGCAGCCAACACATGCCAGTGAGTGTCAGTCATTTTGATTTCAACGTCTGTCTTATGTCATGGATTGTGAGTAATCTTGTATTGTCATGAACCGTCAGCCGCATCATCTGCACAGCTCTGTAACATTATCCTCGGTGACACCCGGAACAAATAAACCTGCTTCTGAGCTTTTCGTAAAGAACAGATGACACCGACAAAGATGATCAGTGCAGATTTTGTTGTCTTCCTAAACCACTTAGAATGATCAGACAATTAAATTTTCAACACATCCTTTAATAATAGCTGTCTTGCAATACCTGTAACCTGCAGGTTAGGTTTCCTGTGGTTTCATACTCATAAGTGGTGCAGTATTTTTTGTGTCAGCCTTCATGTAGTGAAACATTCATTCCCATCTTATTTGATCAAGTAAATTTATTAGCAGCACTGAGGTAAGTGTAATTTTCAATAAATGGTGACTCGCTGATTTATATCAAAAGATCCATACAGCAGTAAACAATACCATTTACATTTAATTAGTTTTATTGAACCAGGGGCCATTTTATCTGTAATGAACCACATGTTATGATTAAGGATGTATTTTAATGATCTCTAAGTTGGGTGAACAAATGTTGCCCTTGACCTAATGGGGGAGGTTTCCCTGTCTTATTGATAACCTCCAAGTCATTTCTGTATTATTATACTGACGTGTAAAGAAAAACATCCCCATTATCATGTTGTCTCCTAGTCATTTTGTGACTAATGTAGATGAATGAAATCCATCTCCGAGACCCATTTTACATATGTTACTCTCAAAGGGGCTATAGCAGAAAGCTGTCCTTGAAAGCAGACTACACTAACCCTGTATTGCCTTTGATGAGCACCCTTCACTTGACAGTTTTCATTTTTTGTACTCAAGCTTGTGCATTTAATAGTGGCTCTTAAAAAAGTGGGTTAGTCTACAAATTGTATATAAATAATCCTTTATAATCCCTTATTTTACTCATATATGTTAAATATAAATAGTCTACATGTGTGTGCTTTTGTGGGAGGGGGTCACTTTAAGTTATGTTGTAATGTGTAAAAAAAATAAAAAGATGTAATCTGTTGTAGCCAATCGGGTACCGAATCATGTGATTTAATGTAGGTCTCTGAATCTGACTGCCCATCAGACTGACCGCCTATCTACAAATCTCGTTGGCCACTGCACTGTAAAGATGCTCTTATTTTTAGTGCGCCTGAGCTACATAACTTTGGGGCAAGCACCAACATTTGTAGTGCAACAGAATTCTAAAGTGTCATAAATGCTGTTTATGAATTTGCAATATAAAAAAGTATATGTGAATCCTTAGTTTGTAAAACCATTCATTTTAAAATAGAAATAAAAGGCAAAACATTTGTGTATATGTTTAAAAAAACATTATAAATACTTTTTTCTTTGTGATCACATGACCTGTGTTCTGAGATGCATAAGGGGCTTAGAGCACTTGGGGGTGGGGGGCATGTCATCAGGAAGCAGAGAAACAGTAGTACACTGATCTTCCCAATGGAGAGCTGTAGTGGGGGTGTCACCACAAGCTTGACCATTGCAGTACATGCAGGCCGTGCTCCCAAGTAGAATGCAAAGAAAGAAAGCAAACCGACCACGCTGGGATGCATGTGCTCTCTTGCCCAGCATGATCAGTTTAAAATAGAAAAACAGGGGACTGGCAGGATTACCAGGTATTTCACACAAGGGAAACAATAAAGAGAACAGGATACTTTTTAATACACGTACATGGTACAAAAGACACATATCAGGAATATAAAAATGTTGGAGTAACACACTATAACAAAACATTTGCAAAAAATTGACTTTTAAGGTGCCAACATATACTACAATTATAAATATACAATATTTTTTTATTATCGTATATACTCTAGTATAAGCCAAGTTTTTCAGCACATTTTTTTGTGCTGAAAATGCCCCCCTCGGCTTATACTCGAGTCAAGCATTTTTCTGCAGCAGAGAATGACATTTTCCGAACCGACTTTGGGGCCCCGTATCTCGGGGCCACTTGGTGCTAGGAACCCCAAATTTGGTTTGCAAACCCAGTGGAACTAGCACTACAACATATCCAAATATAAATATTCAGAAAATGTCATTCTCTGCTACAGAAAAGTGCTTGACATTTTCCAAACCGACTTTGGGGCCCCGTATCTCGGGGCCAATTGGTGCTAGGAACCCCATCTTTGGAAATGTTGTACTGCTAGTTCCTAGCACCAAGTGGCCTCGAGCTACGGGGCCCCAAATTCGGTCAACTGTGTCCATCTGCAGCAATGTAATTTCGGAACCCTTTGGGTTCAGATATCCCAAATTTTGGCTGCAGCTAGGGGGCCTCTAGGAACCCTTCACTACGAGTTTGAAGTTCGGGGGACCTATGGCTGCAAATGGGCACAGTGAGTCTGCAAATAGGCATTGTTGACCCTCTTTTTCACTTACAGTAGCTGCGCATTTCTCACCCTAGGCTTATGCACGAGTCAATATGTTTTCACAGTTTTTTGTGGTAAAATTAGGTGCCTCGGCTTATATTCAGGTCGGCTTATACTCGAGTATATACGGTAATCATACAAGCTTGTAAAAGATAAATAAGCTAAACTGTTTTACATAGTACCAGGTCAGTAGATCAATAGACCAATTGGGGTGAGTTAAACAAACTCTTCTACTTCTATAGGTTCCCTCTAACAAAACTTTATTCATATACCGTATTTATCGGCGTATAACACGCACCCCAAGTTTAGGAGGGAATTTTAAGGAAAAAAAGTTTTAGGAGAGAAGTTTAGGGAAAAAAAAAAACATTTAAGCATCATTTGCAGCTTGCCCAGCGTCATTTGCAGCCTGCCCAGCTTCATTTGCAGCTTGCCCAGCATCATTTGCAGCCTGCCCAGCATCATTTGCAGCTTGCCCAGCGTCATTTGCAGCTTGCCCAGCGTCATTTGCAGCTTGCCCGGCGTCATTTGCAGCTTGCCCAGCGTCATTTGCAGCTTGCCCAGCGTCATTTGCAGCCTGCCCAGCGTCATTTGTAGCTTGCCCAGCGTCATTTGTAACTTGCCCAGCGTCATTTGTAACTTGCCCAGCGTCATTTGCAGCTTGCCAGCGTCATTTGTAGCTTGCCCAGTGTCATTTGCAGTTTGCCAGTGTCATTTGCAGCCTTGCCGACGTTTAAATTTCCCGCCGCCGAGACAGACCGCGCATGCGCCGCCGAAAAAGACCGAAGCGCGGCCGAAAAAGACCAAGCCGACTGTTCAGCTCCGCTCGGAGTCCCGCCTCCCTGCTGTTTCGGGAGCGAGCGCAGGGAGGCGGGACTACGAGCGCAGCTGAACAGTCGGCTTCGGTCTTCGGACACGCTTCAGCCTTTTTCGGCCGCGGTCGCTATTTTTCGGCGCCGCAACCAATTTTTGACATTTTTTGGGGGGGGGGGGGGGGGGCGTATAACACGCACCCACGACTTTCCCCCAATTTTAAGGGGAAAAAGTGCGTGTTATACGCAGATAAATACGGTAATTAGTTTTACTAATATTTCAAGTGACACTAATCTTGCATTATATAAAATAAAATAAATGCAATATGTTTGAATATACTGTAGGTAGACTGCACCTTCTATCTTGTTCTTTGGTTTTGCTTGAGTTTAGTGTCACTAAAAGTCTGTTGGTGTAAACAGTCCAGTGGTGGGAGAATGGGCACAACAACCCGCTAAGCACGTTTTGCAATCCTTGCACCCATAGGAGACATAGAGAAGTTCATCTTCCCTTATGGTTCCATAAATTAAAAACAGCACATATTCGACATATAAAGGATGATTTTGTAATGTCTGCATCAAATTAAGATCAGCTTATTGGTATTAAACATATGTATATTTCAAGGGAAGAGGCAAAAAACATTACCATAAGGTGAACATATCAAATCGTAATAAGCAGTTCAGGAATTGCAAAAAAAACTAAATTCATACTCCCTTACATGGCTGCAGCACCAACCCAGGCTCCATCTGTCCCCACCGCCTCTAGGACCGAGAACTGAGCATTCAAACGCCAGTGATCGCGCAGATCTCAGTCCGATAGAGCTGCTCTGCCCCTTAACCACTTCCGGACCGGCTCACGTCGATATACGTCGGCACTTTGAAGAGGGATATATTTGTTATGGCAGCAGCTAGCTGCCATAACCCCGGTATCCTCTTCTTCAGTGAGCGGTCCGGTTTCTGATAAATAGTGGTCTCTGCGGCGGATTTGCCGCAAGATCACTTTTATCGGTGGCGTGAGAGGGCCCCCTCCCGCCACTCTCCGGTGCCCTCCACCGCTTACTGTAGCCATCGGTATCGGCGGAGCTGATTTAGTCCTCTTCCTGGCTTGGTATGGAGACGAGTGAGGGGAAGATGGCCCCCACCCTTCTCCATACCATTGCAGGGCGGAAGCGGCGCCAAAACGTCACTTCCACCCATAGCTCTTAAAGCAACATTTTTATTTATTTTATTTTTTTTAAATTACATATAAATTATTATTTTTATATATTTTATTTTAGTGTAAATATGGGATCTGAGGTCTTTTTGACCCCAGATCTCATATTTAAGAAGTCGTCATGCTTTTTC
The DNA here is from genome assembly GCA_028564925.1 of Lithobates sylvaticus. Taxonomy (NCBI): domain Eukaryota; kingdom Metazoa; phylum Chordata; class Amphibia; order Anura; family Ranidae; genus Lithobates; species Lithobates sylvaticus. Next base: position 188,460,191 of record CM053030.1, read on the forward strand.
TTTCTATTACAAGGGATGTTTCCAAAAATAAAAGGTAAAATAAATAAGAAAAAAAATAAAAAATTTTAAAAACGCGCCCAGTCCCGCAGAGCTCGCGTGCAGAAGAAAACGCATACGTGAGCAGCACTCGCATATGAAAACGGTGTTCAAACCACACGTGCGGTATCCCCATGATTGGTAGAGCGAGAGCAATAATTCTAGCCTCCTCTGTAACTCAAAACATGCAACCTGTAGAATTTTTTAAAGCGGAAGTAAACCCATCGATTTAACAGTCTAAAAAAAAAAAAAGGCATGCCGTGAATGCTAACTGCACATTGGCTGTGCTCTCAACCAAACAGTCAAACCATCCAATGGCTGGTGTCATAACAGATCACATGTGCAGCACTGTTTAAGATTAAACAGAGGCAAAGATGGCAGCCTATGGAGATTGTTAAGGGTAAAAATTTGTCGCCATTCCACAAGCGGGCGCAATTTTGAGTATCAATTTACTCAGCGTAACATTATCTTTCACAATATTAAAAAAAATTGGGCTAACCTTACTGTTGTCTTATTTTTTCATTCAAAAAATATTTTTTTTTTGCAAAAAAAGGCCGCTTGTAAGTCCGCTGCACAAATACGGTGTGACAGAAAGTATTGCAATGACTGCCATTTTATTCTCTAAGGTGTTAGAAAAAAAATGTATAATGTTTGGGGGTTCTAAGTAATTTTCTAGCAAAAAAAAAAATGTTTTTAACTAACAAATCTCAGAAAGAGGCTCGGTCCTTAAGTGGTTAAGTGCTCACTGGAGCGCTGGACTTGTATTAGGTTGCAGCTGCTTCAAAATCACTGCAGCTTCCTTTGCAGATTTTGGGATCAGTTGTTATCTGCCACCTTAGGCACACACCTATCCTCCTTTTTGACTAGTGAGGATTTGTCTGCTACTGTCACTAACTTTATGGGGTTGATTTACTAAAGGCAAATATACTGTGCACTTGCAAAACAGCTTAGCAAATGAGGTAAAGCTTCACTTTGCAAAGAATATTCAATCAGAGGCAAAGAAAATAAAAAAAACACAGCATTTTTGCTTGCATGTTTGGATGATTGAAATCAGTGGAGCTTCCCCTCAGATCTAGAGCAGCTGCACTTACAATGCACAGTATATTTGCCTTTAGTAAATCAACCTCTGTGAGTATAAAAAGGGAACACAAGGGGGTGCCAGCTAAGTGCAGCATCAATGGGTTTATTATGATTAAACAGCCAAATGCAAACTCACAGAAATCTAAAATCAAAATCAAAGAGCTTATCTACAGCCATTCCATATTGGATGGAAGGCGCTTTTGACAGCAAAACATGTTGTCAGTTGGGAAGCCAAGTCCAATGTTCCAGGAAGTGAGGAGAGCCACTGTGGGACATAAGGTAGGGTGTTTGGGGGTGGGGGGTGGCAAGATGTGACCTGGGGCAGGATGTGGGCTGCTTGCCATGATAATGCATCTTTTAACTACTTTTGGCTCCTTTCTCAAACCATGGTGATGTCATATCCTACCTTATGTCCCACAGTGGCTCTCCTCACTTCCTGGAGCATTGGACTTGGTTTCCTCACTGACAACGCGCTGTTTGCTGTCACAAGCGGCTCTTCCGGTGGACGGCTTCCATCTAATGTGGCATAGCTGCAGATGAACTCTGTATATTTCTGTGAGGTTACTTTTGGCCCTTTTAATTGTAATAAACCCATTAATGCTGCACTTAGCTGGCGTCCCCCATGGGTTGCTTTTTTGCAATTTCAGAGATTTGTTCCTTTCTCGGATAGGGCTGCCTATTGAAGTACAACACCATTTCTATGGGATTTTTTTTAACCTTTCATGAACTATCTATTCTACACAAGCGTATCTTCACATTTATCTAGGGGGGTAGAGACTAACTTATGTGGATGGTGCATTAGCATTTGTTTACGCCACAATTTCAATTGTTGTTTGAACCTCTATTAGTAGAATCTCAGGCCTCTTGGAGGGCAGGGCTCCAAAGTGGGTCCCTTCAGCCATGCCTCCAGGGTCAGTCTCTGACTTTTGCTTTGCAGCCGCTGAGTTGCCTGACCAGGGAGGCCATGAAGGTAAGGAGTCATCTACTTCTGCAGAATCAGACGCAGACCATGTGTTCTCTACTGGGATATCTCCTATTCTAAAGGATTCCATTTTGGTCCTTATTTATGATGTGTGTTACTGCCTTGCCTTACAGCAGCCTGGGTTGAATCAACCTAAGGTCTCCAACATGGACTCCCTGAAACTGCCCAGACTTCCCAAGATCTTTCCTGTTCGCGTGCTTCTAGAGGCAGTATTATACATTGACTGACCTCACTCTGCAAAGATTTTCCCACATCCCAAACACTTTGCTGAGCAATGTCCTATTGAGGAGTGGCTCCTAAAAAAATGGTCTGTTGTGGACCTAGTCACCTCTTACCATAACAAAACTTCAGTGGTTCCTGGTAATGGTTTTCTTGTTTTTAATGACTTAGTAGACAAGAGGCTAGAAGCCCTCTTTTAGGCCTCCCACCCCCTCACCTGTACTCGCTTGCAACCTGATGACGTTCCCCTGGCAGTCTGTCAGACCCTGGCTGTCTAAACTAAATACTCAGCACCACCTGGAACTTTTGGCTGTGGTCTTGCACTACTGTGTACATGGCTTGGCAGATACACTTTGCCATGTATGCTGGAGGAGCATCCTTTGCATTCATCTGCATCCTTTGCTGTCATCTGAGGAGGATCTTGCTGGCCAGGGGAATTTCATGTAAGAAATTCCTTAAGAAGCTGCGCTTTGAAGGGTAACCGCTCTTTGGACCTCTTCGCACAGGTACTTTAGGGAGATCATTAGGGGTAAGAGTACTCCTACACCATGGAGGTAAATGGAGACCCATACTCCTGCAAGCTGGCCTTCTGCTCCCATGTTTAGGAAGATTTAACTTAGCCCCTCTCAGGCCTTGGACTTCAAGCCAAAACCTGGGGCACGCTTCTGTTAGAAGCTGTGGAATCCCAATCCTGATAAGTCGGGGAACAAGCCCTCTTCACAATGAAGAGGCACCCCCACTTGTCCAGGAGGGGGGGTGCCTGGCCTTTTCAGCCACCTGGTCCTAGGAAATCTTAGATGTTTGGGGTCAGAGTGGAGTATATGGGGGCTGAAAACCGGATTGGACTCCGCATTCCAGTTTGCTATTCTCTCCACATAGACAGATGGGTCTTTAACCATCTCAATACAGTGCATTTTAACCCCCTTCCTGCCCAAGCCATTTTTCAGCTTTCAGCGCTGTCACACTTTGAATGACAATTATCCTCTGACAGGACCGCGGATCTGTGTCTGTACATACACAGATCCGCGGTCCTGTTGTGTTACCGGGCAATCGCGGGTGCCCGGCGGACATCGCGGCCGCCAAGCACATGCATCGAGTCCCCAGTGACACGGCGGGTGTGCCGGGAAGGGGAGGACCTCATATGACGCCCTCCCGCAGCGCGGGCTGAGCTGCCTGGCCATCAATTAACAGCCGGCGGTCGGCAAGCAGTTAAATAGTTGTTCAGCAGCTTCTTGCACAGGGGGGTTATTGTCCCTTTCCAGGAGGATTTTTAGGGGGCAAATGGCCAGCATGCAAAGCAAAAGCTTCAGAGATTTAGATGGATCCTCAGTTTCCTAGAAGTCATCGTTGTAACCAACTCCACAGTTGTAAATTCCTAGACGTAATCTTGCACATGGCCCTGTTCAGGATCCTGCTACCTTAGGACAAACTCATGTCTCTCTGTTCTCATGCTCAGGCCACCTCCAGTCCCAGAGCTCTCCATCGATTTGCATGAGGCTTCTGGGTCTTATGCCCCGTACACACTGTCGGATTTTCTGACGGAAAATGTCCTACCGGACCATGTTGTCGGAAATTCTGACCGTGTGTGGGCTCCATCGGACTTCCTGCTCTCAAATTTTCCGAAACAACAAAGTCCTATATGACTTTTTCCGATTGTGTGTAGCGAATTCCGACGGACAAAGTGCCACGCATGCTCAGATCACATTACAAGACCAAAGCTATAGGCTACTAGCCTCTACGTAGTCCCGTCGTACGCAACGAACGTCACCACGTTCAAGATGATCGGATTTTCCGACAACTTTGTCCAACCGTGTGTATGCAACACCAGTGTCGGACAAAATCCGTCAGAAAAAATCCGACGGATTTTGTGGTCGGAATTTCCAAATGTGTGTACGGGGCATTATGAAGAGATTTGAAGAGATCCACATTTGAATAGTGCATATTCCGCACTAAATAAAACCAATTCCAATACAGAATGAGCGGATCGGCATTCTCAAACTCTTACAACAATCTGCAGAGCACCGTTGCCTTTTCAGTAGCATGCATACCTGATAAGGTCACCTGGGCGTTAATAGGTGACACATGTCTATTTTTATTTGGGATTGAGATTGTCCATAAAAAATAATGTTACCAATGCCTAGTGCAGTCACTGAAGCTGTACCTCTTAGCTAATCACTGTCTGCAGAGCATCACGTGACTAGAGGCTGCAGAGCATCTTAACCATCTTACCCCCCTTCCTCTCATAGCGCATGTCCATAACCACCTCCTCCTTTCCAGTGCAAACAGCTCCACCACTCCTTAAGTGTGCTCTGTCTATGCACTCCACTCTGACAGTCAGCTCTGCTTCACAATTGTCCCCTCTGCTGTCTCTGCCCCCACCACTTGCACACTGTACTCCACTCTGACAAAGTTGCCCATTCTAGTCATATACAGTATATAGTAAATGTAATCTCCCCACTCCTTCTCCAGTGACATGTAAATACAATCGCAACCAACAATATTACATAAATATCAATATGTAATATTATACGTTTGTAATTTCTGCACCAACACCAGTTACATAAAAATATAATTTATCTGCCCTGGTGTTCAATCAATTATAAGCTCACTAATGCTTGAACTTGTAAAATTAATCTCTCCACCAATCTCTCAGCCATATTTAAATATGATTTTTACCCACTCTAAGACACCTACCCCCAATTTGCAGCCATATCTCTCCTCATAGTCTTGCCTTTCAATTACTTCCCCACGTGCTTTTGACCCCTAAAAACTCAATCCCAACCTTTCCACAGTGTTTTTTCATCCAAGCCAGTACCAAATGACTTGCATCCATGGCGGTGCTGTGTTACCACTGCGGATGCTGCATGTGCCACACATTGGGAAATTCTGCCCAGCAATACCATTGCAAATTCTGAATATTTATGTATTGCTTTCTGAGATTACTAATATGCTGGCAAAAAAAATCATATAATCATGATAACGAGCAGATTACAATTACATTTTCCCTGCTTAAACAGAGATCCACCTTTCCACAAACTATCAGTGAACTTGACAGCTGTGAAAAAAAGATAACATTATTCCAAGTGATTGAGCCTAAAGCAAAACGTAATTTCCCGACAGACACTTACCTGTAATGCACATTTTCAGTTCGCTGCTGAGTGAGTTTTAAGCATCTAGAGACTAATCACCAATAAAGTTCCTGTGATTTGAAACAGCAAAACCTGCAAGTATGCTTAAGACTTGATTTAGACTTGTTTTAAACTTTTTCTTTACAGTTGTTGGCTTTGCTGCATTTGATTATGTACAAGGCTGTCATGGCTACTGAGCAAATTATGAGAAAAAAGTCCTATGCCTTTTTACCTTGGCCCTATGACCCCAGTTCCTCCTGAGCAACCCCGTCCATATATTATGAAGGACAGCCTCTTTGACCAATAAGGAGGATGTTCAGAAATACTTTCTATATTCAAATCATTTGCTTTCTCCTGCACTATTTTTGAAATCAATTGAGAAATTAATTACCGTGGAACATGTTTCTTGAAATCTTCAAATATTATAAGTTGGATGAAATAGCAAGTTTTATACCAGCAGGGGAGCAGATTTCCTGTTCTTGTTCCACAAATCTCCATTGAAGTTGTTAACCTGGTTAATTCTTGTATGCGCTGTGTAGGTAAAACACTTAATAAAAAATGACTGGACCCCAGACAACTGTGTTTATTGTATGTGTGTGGTATTGGATTCTGTTCTACCCCTTTTCCAGGAGACTCTTATTTTTCTGTTCACAATAAAGCACATAATAGCCTGGATTATCTAAATTGTAGGTGATAACAGATGGGGAAGAAGTGAATGATGAAGATATAGGACACCCACATGTGTATTAGTTTCATATGAATTATTTCTTGTGGTCTGATGAAAACTAAATAGAGAAGACAAGAACATGATGAATAGCCAGCGTGTGAAAGATTACAACAAATGGTGAACAGTTTAAGATGTGCACAGATATAGAGAAATGCCAGTTGCACCCTTTACCTTTCTTCGTATTGCAGCATCTATAATTTAGAGGATCATTTCTCCATCTGTGCCACTAAAGTGTAAAAAAAAAAAAAAAAAAAAATGTGAGCAGGTAGACTTTGCAGAAGAGACATACTGTGTCTCTTCTGCAATAAAACAAACTTACCTGCCTGTTTGCAGTCTTCTTTAGAATGTATAGTGAGCTGTACATTCTTGGCAGTGTGTTTTAACGTGATCATTTACGTTTTTGGGGTTGTATCCGAGATGTGCAAAGAGAGATCACACAAACACTTGTAGGTATAACATTTATTAAGTGATGACAGATAGAGATAAAGATAGCAAATGTAATAATATTAGAAAATTTACCAAGAATACTTAACTAAAGATGCCTTTTCACCAAGGAGTCCCGTCCGCTTTCACGGCTTGGCACACATGATCTGAATCGGGCACATGCATTTAAGCAGTCCTGAGACCAAACTTATTTTTTTCAAGTTTTAGCTGTGTTTTTTTACAGGACTAGTGTGTAAGGAAATTACCAATTCCCTTGAAAGCAACATTACTTTTTAAGGACTTCTTTGGTATGGAGTCAGCTAAGATAACCAAGCTTTGATGGCTTTTTTAATACATTAGCGAGCCACAATAAAAGGAAAAAAATATTTTCTCCATCACAGGGTGATGAGACAAATGTACTCCTTTGCATGTGCGGGAGTTATAATAATTTACTTAAAAAGAGGTTTTAACATTTCTCCACTGTCCCACACTAGAAAAAAAATATTTTGCTAAACATATGTTTTAGGATGCTGTTATGTAATTTCTTATGTTATAATTAAGGTTACATTTCATCAGACATAGTGATTAAAGCTGAACTCCAGCCTTACCCTCTGTCTTGCACAGTTGCACAGGCTTTTCACCTGTGCTGAACTTGCTTACTCGGATTTCACTGTACACTGTAAGCTTCTCAAAGTGTGCATTAAAAGCTGCAGCAAGTCACATAAAGCTTGCCTCATTTTCTGGCTGAAGGACATCTAGCATCATCAAGTCTTTCCTCCCAAGGCTTATGACCTGTACACACGGTCAGACTTTCTGATGGAAAATGTGCGATCGGAGCATGTTGTCGAAAATTTCCGACCGTGTGTAGGCTCCATCTGACTTTTTCCATCGGAATTTCCAACACACAAAGTTTGAGATCTGGATCTAAAATTTTCCTACAACAAAATCCGATCGCTTAAATTCCGATAGTGTGTAGACAATTCTGACGCAAAAGTGCCACGCATGCTCAGAATAAATTATGAGACGGAAGCTATTGGATACTGGCTATTGAACTTCCTCTTCATAGTCCCGTCGTACGTGTTGTACATCACCGTGTTCTTGACGATCAGAGTTTCTGACAACTTTGTGTGACCGTGTGTATGCAAGACAAGTTTGAGCCAACATCCGTCGGAAAAAATCTGATGGATTTTGTTGTCGTAATGTCTGACCGTGTGTACAGGGCATAACTGTGCTTGGCCCTCCCATTTCATCATCACATATGGGCATTAACCGCAGCTTTCTGGTGTCTGGAAGCTATGTATAATATTCGGCTGGTCCCTCCTACCAGCCATTATCTGTCTACATTGCATAGGGGAGTGCAGTGACCTAGTGATGATGTCACCAGGTCTAAAATAAGGTATCTAATGAAAACAGAAATATTTTATTCATGTCATTACAATGTTGATCGCATGGATGAACCAGGGAATGCAAAATATAAGCAGATTAAACTTCAGCTTAAAAAAAAATCATATTGCATTAACTGTATGTTATATACATAAACATCAAGGAACGGAGAGCTTTTTATTTTTATGGCTGAGTTGAGTATTCATGCAGATGAAAAGTACATGCAAGTATTTATCATTGTTGAGGACATTGATGAATGAAGTTCATATTTTACCAAGACGAGGTGACCTTTTCCAAGTTACCGCCTTTGTTCTGAAACAAGACATCAAACTCATATTACTCAGTTCTGCAAAGGTTTCTCCTAGGAATCAATCTGTTTTCAAGTATCAGATATTAATGTTATCCCTAACACACTGTTTAGTAGTATGCTTTCTCATGCTGGTGTCATTTTGTGCTAAAAAGAAAAAAAATGAAGATTTTGTTTCATGAACAAAGCACAGAAATCAATGGTATCATATTCAGAAATGAACAAGCTGTTTTTGGTCATGCCTTCTATGACATACTTTTATTTAGTGATAAAGCTGCATTGTTTATTAATTGCAGCTATTCTCTATTGCAGGATCTCTTTTCAATCAATGCTTATGTTTATGCTCAGAAGCCACAACTGGATATTCACAGTTTTGAAGGTAACTTTACACGGGTACGTAAATGCTCTCTAATTTTTCATACACACACAATATGCCCAAGAGACAATATTGCATTGACTGGAGAGCAAGGGATGCTGGGCACAGTACCGCAATGTGAACTGTACCTGTATGATCTGTCACCTCAGAAGTTAATATTTTATTCAGTAATCAAATGTACTGCAGTCACAGCACATTTGCCTGTCACCTGAATTATTTGAATAACTTGTAGCTTTGTAGTTTTTACTTACTGTAATTTTTATATGATTAGCCTAATGTTTAGACTGCAGCTGCATTATTTCTCAGCTTTCAAGCTTAGCTTGGCATTTTTCTGTGTAATAAATAAAACGCAGCTAGCATTAAGGGGTTTTCTGCTTTACCTGCACATGTATCCAGTCATCTCTAGAATGTAAATGCCTTGATAATTAAAAAACAAATGCTCCACGTTCTGTGGGATACAGGTTTCTTTCTCTCACTTGCTGTTACTGAGCCCCTTCTTTTCTTGTGTTAATGGTTTCTTGTATCTTGCAAACCAGACACCCAAGCAAGTCTGCATAATTATTACTGAAGTTAAAACTGAACTGCAGTCAGTTTTAACAGTTTATACACAAGGAGTATGTTGAACATAAGGGTAATGATGAAGTATAATTGGCAATTTACACGAAACGTGGGATTTGGTGAGAGAGAGGCCAGTGATATGTTGTACATACGCTGTGGGAGTATAGAGAGTGGTGTTGCTTTCTCATTGTAATGGACTGAGGATACAGCAGGCTACCCCAAGTTAATGCTGATTAAAACAAACTTGTGACCTAAAAAGAAACCTTTTAGATCTAAAACTCAACTAGAGATACCTGCAAATACCTACAGTAGCCTACAAGCCCTGAATACCGAGCCATTCTAACATACAAAGCTTCAGTACTTCCTGGTAATGTTAGGACTTAAGCATACAGGGGCAGAAGACCATACACTATCAATAAGGAGTGTATTTCTATGCCTGAGAGTCCCATGTTTGTCCACAGCTGATAGATGCCATGACTGTACAGGGTGTAATCACACATCCTAGCAGTTACAAGCTTAGAGGGATGAATGAGTGTCCCTAAATGCAGGCGGTCTTTGTACAAGGCCACTCATTCATCTCTGCACACTTGTAACTGCTCCGATGTGCACAGACACCTGTGACTCCCAGGTGAAAAACTATGCTCTTTCTTAATGGTATATGGCCCTCTACTCCCATGCACCCATGTTCATAAGCTTTTAACATAGAATGAAGTTCTCAGATGTGTCTTAATACCTTGTTGTGAGCTTTGCTTCAATGATGTTGTATTGCATTATTTGTTAAAGTACTGCCAGTGGTCCCACTCCAAAGTCTCTCTTTAAGTTTTAAAAATAGAGGAAGCAAATGGTAAGAAAGCTCGTGACATTTGACTGCCTTTGATTTCTCAGGGTATTTTATGTCTGTTTTTATTTCTGCGTAAATGCATATCCTGTGTTTGTCATGTTGGCACTTTTCATCTCTTCTGGTGCTCAAATATTGTGATATCTGATATTACTGTACCTGGCTGCATTACTCTTGACTTTAATAATTTTAAAAAAAGGATTGCAAACTTTTAACCCTGCAGTACAGGACATAAAATAAACATTCCTGCACCCTGAATTATAGGCTTGTACCTTCAGGTGATTGGACACTATAACCCTACTCTATCCCTGTGAGCCCTCAGTTTTTTGATAGTGTGCTAAGTTGATTGACCTCTTCTCCCTAAAGGAGGACTCACTCTTAGCTTATCTAGTTTATTATTTTATCTTTGGATTCCTCAGTCAACTCTTTAATCAGCTCCTTCACTGTCTTCTAACATCACAATAGAAGCAGTGCATCTGGATTGGTGAAACCTCAGTAAAAACTTGGGAGCCATATCCGGATCGAAAGCCATGGGGATGGATTGTAATGTTGCTTTGGGCACTAATCCCTGCATGGATGCTTACTTCAGCACTGTGTCCAACACCTGTACTCAGCCACTGGGTGCTATACAGGTCCAGGGCCATGGTTGATCCTATGGACCCTAAAGACTGCTTTGAGGTTATAGTCACGTGATGGGCGAAACCTGGACTCTATATAGGGCCCAGGATCATGGACAGGTAAGACAGAGTTACCCTGTACCTCTGACTGTTACTGTAAAACTGGGCTATGTTTGGAATGTATTACCTTTTACAGTGTACATTTTTCAAACTTGGCACTTAAAAATTCAACAACTTAAATTGACTTTAGGGTCTCTGCTCCACTGAGTGTACTGTTCAGGCTAGGAGTCTGCCCTGACTCCATGTAATCTGCAGAACTAAGAAAGAAAAATCTCAGCAACTGCACACCATAAAAACCCAGCATGTAATAGGTGAGCTGAACAGTCACAGCTTAACTCCCACCCAACATGTTTCGCCACACGCATGGGGCTTAGTCATGGATGTAAGGCTATCCCTGTGGTAGGGAGGGTATAAATTGCATAATGGGCTACTGTGGTGAATAATTAACCACTTGCTGGCCACCCTGTAGCAGTTTTACTGCTACAAGGGTGGCAGCTGTGCACAGGATCACGTATAAAATGTGATTGTACACATCCGCCAGCAGGGGGCGCACTGCTTCTGCTGTAAATAAATTCACAGCAGAAGCCAATCTGCAGGTGTCGGGCAATTGATTTCCTGCGGCAGGGGCCAATGGCCAGGTAAAGAACACAGAACAAAGCTCTGCCTATGTAAACAAGACAGATTGCTATTCTGACAGGGGAAGGGATGGATTCTGTGCTCCTGCAAAGCAGGGACTCAAATCCATCTCTTACTCTAGTAAAAGCAGCACACATAGTAAACAAACACTGGCTAGGCAGGCACACATTTAACCCTTTGATTGCTCTAGATGTTTAACCCCTTCTCAGCCAGTGTCATTAGTACAATGACAGTGCATATTTTTAGCACTGATCACTGTATTAGGGTCACTGGTTCCCGCAAAGTGTTAAGTGTCATTGTCCGATTGTCCTGCTATAAGTCGCTAATTGCCGCCATTACGAGTAAAATGAATAAACATTTCAGTTTATATAACATAGTTTGTAGATGTTATAACGTTTGCGTAAAGCAATAAATATGCGCTTTTTGGGATTTTTTTTTAACAAAAACATGTAGCAGAATAAATATTGGCCTAAATTTTTCCAATTTTTTTATTGGATATGTTTTATAGCAGAAAGTAAAAAAAAATATATATATATATATATATATATATATATATATATATATATATATATATATTTTTTTTTTTTTCCCATATTGTCACCTGTTTTTTGTTTGTTTTGTAAAAATGTTTTTTTAAAAATCCAGTTTGTGATCAAATACCACCAAAAGAAAGCTCTATTTGTGAGAATAAAATGACATAAATTATATTTGGGTACAGCGTTGCATGTCTGCGCAATTGTCAGGTAAAATAATTCAGTGCCGTGTCGCAAAGAGTGGCCTGGTTATGAAGGGGGTAAATATCCCAGAAGTCAAGTTGTTAACAAACAGGTGAAGACTAAAGAGTGGGAGAGAGGGAAGGAGTGAGAAAATAATAATAATAATAATTAATAAAAATAAAGAGTGACCAAAACTAAAGAGGAAAAATCAAAAAAGGTCATCAACAACTAAGGATACCCTGTAAAGAACCCTGAAATAAGCCACCCCACCATTTAAAATAAACCAATCTATGTTTAATGGAATTACTTATTAAAAAGCCAAAAGAAAAAAATGTTGTGGTATGGGAGAAAAGAAGAAGGTGGGGGGGGAGGGGTGAGTAAAGAGGAGGGGAAGAGGAAAGGGGAGGACAAAAAGATGTGCAGCGATTTATTAATAATAATGGGTAATGTCCCATTCATAGTTGAGACCCCTAGGAATGCAGGTGTCTATTTAAAATACCCAATATACCTCCCTTGTACATTGAACTTGAGTATTGAAATTGTGGGCTAGTGTCCTTGTCCAAGCTGATATTGGAAATGAGCTCTTGAACTACAGCTGGGAAGATGAGCTGGCTGCTCCATGTCCCATACCCTTATCCGGCTGCTGGACAGACTCATTCCTCCATTCAAGCTCGTCCTGTGCAGAAACAGGTTCATCATTGTCAGCCAACACTTGCTGTATCTGCCATAAGAGCTCCACTTCCATAGCTGTGGGTGCAGGTGAGCAAAGCACTGTTATTCTGCCACATTGCCAACTATTCAGCCAGGATTTCAGAGCTGTCAGCTGGTATTTCCTGATAGTCCCAGACAAAGGGAACCCAGACCTGCTGCTGAGCAGAGTCTAGCAGCCATCTGAGGACGATCTCCAGCTCCCATTCCTGATTGGCTAGAAACTCCAAATATTCTAATGCCCAGAACACTTCCGAGACATTCAGCATCTGTTCTCTGTATTCCAAGATTTCCTTGGACAGCCACGCTAATAACAGCCCCAGGCCACCGTATCGAAAGCCTTCCGTTGGGCTGTCGTCCGCTGTCCATGGGCACACTTGGGCTACATATCAGTGGAGGGCTCTGTAGCTCTTATCCAACCGCATCTCTGCCTGGACCAGCCTGCTTAACCTCCCTAGCGGTAACCCCGAGTCTGGCTCGGGTTCAGTTTTTTCTGCTGGGAGCGGTAACCCCGAGCCAGGCTTGCGTGCAGGATGCAGGGGGGAAGTTACTTACCTTTTCCCCTGGATCCTGCGATGTCTCCCCGCTGTGTGAGCGAGCCGTCCGCTCGCTTGATTCACACAGTGCCGGGTGCCGCCGATCTCCGTTCCCTGCGACGTTCCGACGCACGGGAGCGGAGATCGGCGCCAAATTTAAAAAAGTTTAAAAACACACAACACATACAGTACTGTAATCTTACAGATTACAGTACTGTATACCAAAAATACACATCCCCTTTGTCCCTAGTGGTCTGCCCAGTGCCCTGCATGTCATTTTATATAATAATTGTTTTTTTTGATTTTTTTTTTTTTCTGCCTGGAAACTGGAGATTGTCCATAGCAACCAAAAAGTGTCCCTTTATGTCAAAAGTGGTTTTAGACCAGCTAGAAAACACCGATAAAAAAAATTAGAATCACAATTTATCATCAAACAATAAATTTAATGACAGCGACTATTCTGCAACTGAGCAAATTTCAGTGATTTTTTGATTTGATTACATTATTGAATCATTTATATATATATTTTTATTTACAAATTATTATAATTTATGATTTTGTGTTTCAAACTTTATCATACCCGGGATGTCTACTAGACTCTGGTTCGGACAGATTTAAGTGAGTTATTCATAAGAATTGCATGCCTACAATAAAAAAACGCCAAATTTCCATGCAAAATAATTGTACCGCTTTCAGCACAAAATTCCAGCCAGAATCATACCGCCAGGGAGGTTAACTTAGCTTTCCATTCCTGGTGCGGTTGTTTCCCCAGTAATGGCATTCACACTGTGACCAGTACCTTTCCTAGATGCAGGGGAGATTTTTTCCCTGGTGTCGCTGCTCATGGGCTAGCGCTTCCTTCCAGAGTTCCCAGCAGACAGAATCATACCACCCCAGCAGGACCTGCATTGACACCTGTCCTCTGTGCTGTATCCGCATCTTTCGCAACCTCCTTCCGAATTCTTCTTCCATGACGGCTGGGATCTGTACCTCTCCTCTTCTGCTAGCCGGACCTTGAATCTAGGTGGAGGTTTGGATGTCCCAGACTGTAGGAAGCATCCCACTGTGTGCTACCAATGTGATGATACCGTCCCACACTCAGCTTGAGTGCTTCCGCCAGTATACCGCTTCTTCTAGTTTGAATATAGATATCAGATATTATAGCCGCGTATTGCAACCAAGAACTAGATGGGACTAGCTCAGCTGCAAAACTGAAACAGTTTATTGAACAAGAATACAGGCTTATTATACACTTGAGAAGTAGGTCAGTCACTGCATGAACAATGATCCAAATATTTACCTAAAACATCACACAATGGTTTAGATAACGAGGTACAGCTGACTCATGGCTAATCCCATCATAGAGGATCCTTAGAAGTTTAGTCAAATTAGCCAACATATATTAGAAACATTAAGTTGATTAAACAACTAGCCGCCTAGACACTCTTATTCCAGGTAAGACTTGCCAGCATCAAGCTCACAAAGTATAATACACATTATTAAAAATTATAAACGCATCCCCATTGTAGTTTGCAGACAATAGGTGTGTTAATTAGCACATTTAACAATGGGTTAAAGACGGGTGGCTTGAGCTGATGAGATTACCATCTGCTATGAGTTTCCCAGTGTTGAGCAGTCATGACTGGTTATGTGCCACCTAGACTCCCAGAGTCTGTGTGTTCTGGGGAGACACAAACTTGAATCAGAAACAAGACCACTTCAAGGGTCCCCCAGGCACCCACCTCCAAAAGAGTATTGTTCCCTTGAAAGTCAGGGTCCATAATCAGTAGGCAAGAGGCTAGCCTGCAGTCCCTTCCAAAAGCCTCTGTCCCGGGTGAGTCTGTCACATTTCTTCCCCTTCAAAAGTCGACTAACAAGGTCCCCTGTGCTGTATCCGCATCTCTCGCAACCTCCTTCCGAATTCTTTTTCCATGGCGGCTGTACCTGTCAAGAAGGGCACGCCAGCAACCAATATGGTGGCCGGAGAAGATCTCCTGTGCTTCATATCCAATTGAGAAGAGCAGCATGGGCGCGCTTGCGTGCACGCTCCCAAATACAGAACGGGATGCCACCACAAGTGCGCCCCGGTGACAGCCCTTGGTGCCAAAGGGGCTATTTAAACTCCTGTTCTAGACTTGTTCTCCAGTGTCTGATTCAGCCTGTATGCACCTGCCTGTGCTCCAGTCATTACCAACACCAGTTCCGCTAGCAGCTGTACCCACGCTCCAGTCCGTGGCACCCAAGTACCAGCCTGCTCCAGTCTCCAGCCTG
This sequence comes from Lithobates sylvaticus, assembly GCA_028564925.1. Lineage (NCBI taxonomy): Eukaryota > Metazoa > Chordata > Amphibia > Anura > Ranidae > Lithobates > Lithobates sylvaticus. The sequence goes on from CM053030.1 coordinate 188,475,792, forward strand.
TCAGCTGTTCCTGGTCGTCCTGCTGTGTCAGTGTTTCTCCACGGCTCTGCCTTCAGTTCTGGTCCAGCCCCTCTGCTAGCAACTCTGCCAGGCACTCGTGCGACTCTGCACTCCCACGCCTCCATTCTGCTCTACCAGGGGCCTCGACTCAGAGGTGTAAGAGAGGCCTTCCTCTGCATAACAGACTCTACCACCAAGTACGTGACAGTACCAGACATCCATGTCCGAGTCTGGGCAAGGAACCTCTCGCATGGATGGACTTTGCCAACATCTATCAGGCTGTCCAGCATCTTCAAGAAGGCTATACTCGGTTGGAAGAACATGTGCTGGCTCTGTCTTCTTCTGCGGCTCAGGGGCCTGTTCAGCCATCCACCTATTCTCCTGGAAAATCTTCAGTAATGATGCTACCCCTGAACCCAGGGTTCTGACCCCCAACAGATTTTCTGGAGAACGCAATAAATTCAGAGCATTCCGCAATGCTTGTGAACCTGGCTTTGTAATTTCCCTGCTGCAGGGTGAGCCGCAATCCTGGGCTCACCGTCTACTGGAACAAAGGGCCGCAACTCTAACAAACATGGTCACTTTCTTCAATTCCTTGTCCCAGCTTTATGAAGACCCACATTGCATACACTCCAGCAAGGTCGCAGAGCGGCTGAGGACTATGTTTCAGAATTCAGGCTCTGGAGTGTGGATACTAACTGGAACAATGCTCCCCCCCTCACCGACCCTTCATTCGCCCCTCTACTTCCCCGGCTGGAGCTGGCATCTTCTTTGTAGAGAAGAAGGATCATTCACTATGGCTCTGTGTGGATTACGTGAACTCAATAAAATTACTATCAAGAACCTCTACCCTCTCCCCTTGGTGCCTGGAATTTTTAAAAAGCACTGTACCAACCAGTTCCACTGGTGATTAACATTACCCAGCACAGCCTGTACTACCTGGCTCCACCCATTGGTACCACGCAGCACCACCACATCCGACTGTAATGGAGGCACCCAGGTATACAAGGAATGTGCTTTCACCAGTTCAAGCAGTTCCACTTGCATATCTGTCATTTCAATGCATTCCACATCAATATTCAAAACCTTTTTGGGGACCTTTCCCTTATCAGAGACGTGGAGGGGCTCATTCACTGCAGCTTGAGAGGCCAAGACATTTAAAGGGGCCTCCACCTCACTGGAGTTACCCATCACAGCCTGATGCTCACCCGGAGCGCTGTGAGACACATGTCTCCTACTCATTCCCTCTAACTCAACAATGAGCCTCTACAAGTCAACATTCGTCATATTGTCACCTTGACACTTGACATTCAGCGGTTGGGCTGTGGACAACACATCTGCTATGCATGAGCCCTTATCTGGTGGGAAACAAACTTCGCAGGGACCAACGTACCCTCAACCACCGGCTGCTCTGCAATCCCCCTGTCTGGCATAGCAGTTGTGTCTACACACTTGTTGCTTAACATAGCCTTGTCTAGCATGGCTAGTAATTGTTTGGCCCAATCCTTTGTGCTTTTATTATAAGTGCTCCGCAGTATCTCATCACCTGCTCTAGGAGGCACCTAGGATTCTGAAGCACAAACAGAACCTTTGTCAGTTCTATATACAGTTGTGCTCATAAGTTTACACACCCTGGCAGAATTTGATTTCTTGGCCATTTTTCAGAGAATATGAATGATAACACAAAAACATTTCTTGTTTGGCTGAAGCCATTTATTATCAAACAACTGTGTTTACTCTTTTTAAATCATAATGGCAACAGAAACTACCCAAATGACCCTGATCAAATGTTTACATTCACCAGTTTTTAATACTGTGTATTGGCCTCTTTAACATTAATGACAGATTAAAGTATTTTGTGGTATTTGTGGATGAGGCTCTTTATCTTCTCAGATGGTAAAGCTGCCCATTCCTCTTGGAAAAAAGCCTCCAGTTCCTGTAAATTCTTGGGCTGTCTTGCATGAAATCTCCCCAGAGTGGTTCAATGATATTGAGGTCAGGAGACTGAGATGGCCACTCCAGAACCTTCACTTTATTCTACTGTAGCCAATGACAGGTCAACTTGGCCTTGTGTTTTGGATCATTGTCATGGCTGATGAATGCAAACGTTTCTCCAGTATTTTTTGATAATATACTGCATTCACCTTGCCATCAATTTTGACCACATTTACGGTGCCTTTGTAGCTCACACATTCCCAAAACATCAGCGATCCACCTCCGTGTTTCACAGTAGGAATGATGTACCTTTCATCATAGGCCTTGTTGACTCCTCTCCAAATGTAGCGATTATGGTTGTGGCGAAAAAGCTACATTTTGGTCTCATCACTCCACACAATTTTTTGCCAGAAGGTTTGAGGCTGGTCTCTGTGCTGTTTGGCGTAATATAAGCGGGATACTTTGTGGCATTTGCATAGTAATGGCTTTCTTCTGGCGACTCGACCATGCAAGCACATCTTTCTTCAAGTGCCTCCTTATTGTGCATCTTGAAATAGCCACACCACATGTTTTCAAAGAGTCTTTCACTCCTCCTGTCTCCCTTGGATGGAGCCGTCTCCAGCTGGGAGCTATGAGGTATTCCTATACCTTCATTATAAGGGCTGTACTCACCTGAGCACACACCCTGCTGGTCCTCCACAAATCCTGGACACAGGGTTGGAGATTCCATCCCACCCAAGACACTATGGAATCTCCAAACTACAGAGCCCCATGCAGGAATACCAAAACCCAGAGAAAGCTGCAAAAGCAGTTTTCTCCAGTCCACATCTATGCTCTGCAGTCTTGCACCGAGCCAATGTGCACACCCTGTGTCCCCAAATGATCAACTTCACAGTAACTACATCTCATACTGTCACAGTATACAGAGCATCTCCTAGCTATAGAGTGAAGTAGGTACACATTTATTTAAAGGCAAACAGCAATGCATGTGTAATAGTTAACATAATCTTGGCAGACTGCTAGCCTTCTATGTAAACACACAGTAGGTCTTTGTGGGCTGCAGGAAGCTGACTGAAAAGTCTAACTTTATGCTGGATTCACACCTATGTTTTTTTCCCACCAATAGGTTTCCCTATGAAACCAATGGGAGTGCATGTCATCGTATATTATCATTAGTGCCTCCTCTCAGGACATAATGAATATGTGTCACAGGATTCAGGAAAGTAAATATATGGGAAACTTCACAGAGTAAGTTTCTAGACTTCAAGATTGTTCAGAATAATATAAGTAGACTAGAAATATTTCAAATACAATGTGGAAATGAATATATGATTTTACATTTTGTCCATGGTTTCCCTTTAATGAATGCTTCAGTAGAAGACATTAAAGAGGATATTCACCATGTAAACACAAATGTAAAAGTCAGCAGCTATTAGTACTCTAGCTTGCTGACTTTTAAAAAACACACTCACCTGTTCCAGCTTTCAGCGATGTCCTCACCTGCCCTGGCTCTTTGCTGGTCTTCGGGTCCAGGCACCGGCATCTGAACTGTGACTTTCTCGTGTATCTTAACTTGTTTTGATGCATTTCTATTTATTTCACTGGGCAACACATCAAGCAGAAACTCAACAGTGATGAGAGCACCATGCATGAGACATAACTATGGTGTCTTGTAAATGTAATAACAAGGATATTGTTATTACATTTGCAATATCTAAGGGCTTGTTCACATTTCTAAATGCTCAATTTTAGGGTGCAAGCAGCTGTTAAGTGTTTGTTTTGTTTGTTTTGTTTGTTAACTTTATTTGAAATGCACAAAGTGATACTTCATTCATGGCTCCACACAGCAGTGCATTGAGCTGATGTGCACTGATGTGGTGTATTTTGGTTTTGTGTTGCCCTAGGCAAAGACTAAAATTGGGCGCCTTCCCATCTAAAGTTGTCCCACCTGCCTCCCTTCTCAGGTGTATCTTTGGGGCTCTGGTGGCTATGTGGAGTCTCTGGTGGACTGTGGGGTAGTAACCCCCCCGCTACCCTGCCACGGTGCTCTTCCCAGCCCCCTCACCAGCGTGCCACAGTGCTCCCCCCTATAGGAGAAGAGGTAGGAGTAGGATGGAGAGAGAGATGGGGGAAATGGAAAAGGAGAGAAATGTAGGTAGGTGAGTGAGTGAGAGAGCGATGTGAGAGAGTGATGAGAGAGAGGGGTGAAAGAGAGGGGGAGGGATGTTGGAGAGGGGGGGGTCGAGAGAGAGGGGGGGTCGAGAGAGAGAGGGGGTCGAGAGAGAGGGGGGTCGAGAGAGAGACAAAGAGTGGAAAGAGGTAGGAGGGTGAGAGACACCCCCTAGAGTCCAAGCTCACCTCATACAACCCTTGTGCACACACTTACATTTCTCCCCCTTATAAAGTGCAGAGAACATGCTCATCCTCAAGTCACAGTGTGGAACCCTTATTATAAGGCACACAGAGCCCCCACTCATTGCAGAAAGGGGATCCCCAATTATAAAGCATAATAAGTCCTAATTCTCAGGTTACAAAGAGTACAAAGCCTCCATCCCCAGGTCATGCAGGAGGTTCTCCATTATAAGATGTACTGAGATCCCCATCCTGAGGTCACACGGGTCGTCCCCATTATAAGTACAGTGCCCCTCCATCCTCAGGACACACTGGTCTCTCAATATAAGGAGTGCAGTCCCCTGATCCACATGACATGACATGACAGGGTGTCCCACATTAGGAGTACACTGTCCCTGCTCAAAACACACAGGGCCCCCTATTGTATGAAGTACAGTGCCCCCCCCCCCCCCCAGAGTCACACACACAGTCCTCTACCCCCCATGTTCCATCACTGCACACATGTTCACTATTGATGGTAAACAGGGTTCAGTGTACAACTGTGACAAGAGGGGCTACTGGCTCTTACTACCCTTGCTCCAGCAGACATTTAATTCTCCAGGCTGCACAGTGCACTTTCCACACAGCCAGGACTTCAGGAAGAGGCAGGTGCAGAGCCAAGTGATAGGGCAGCGGATCGGCTTCCAGCTGCATTTGGGTGAACCAGCAGCCAGACATTTTGCTAGGAGGCAGAACTGCAGTGTAGGAGAAGCTTCGGAGACGCTGTTATTACTGACACAAGGGTAAAGCAAGTCGCACATGCAGCCTGCATGCCCTGAGTTCTCTCACTGGTTCAGGAAGTGTCCTACTCCCAGGGCTCTCTTGATCTCTCTCTCTCTTACTCCATACACCCTGCCCTGTCCTTCCAAGAGCTTCTCATGGGGCCCCCGGGCAGTACCTGCCTGACTGAGTTTGCCCCTGATCAGTGGAGTGTGTGAGCTCTACACAGCTTTCTTCCCTGCTCTTCTGTGACACCACTCCAGATTTCCTTTCTGATCACTTGCATGGACGGTGAGGGGGCTGGGGGGCGGCACTGCCCCCCTGAAAAATGCCACCCAAGGCAAACTCCTGGTTTGCCTTGCGGCAGATACGCTCCTGGTCACATAGAAAACAAATGTTTTTTCCACGTGCCTGAATGGTAACTTGCAGTTATCCAGTGAGGAAAAAAAAACAGTTGTCAAACTATGTGTGAACAAGTCCTAAAAAAACACAAACAAATACTAGTTTAAGAGGTTGAGTAGAATTCTATGGTATAAATCTTACTATTTAAAAGTAAGTAAAATTGCTATATTCCACCTCCAGATTTTAAAATGCCAGTAAATGTTCACAGGAGAATTTGATAAAGCAATATCGTCACTTTTTTTGGCTGTATAGCCCATTTAATATAGCCTGCGCCTAATTAATTATTATTATTATAATATATTATAATTCATGAAAGCCTTGCATCAGTTTTGATATAGGTACCGACATGCACCTGATTAAGGCAGTTTTTACTACCACCAGTTTTACAAACTGTCACTCTGGCTGCAACAGGTTTTAAAAGAATTACCGCCAGTTCACAGAAAAGCAAACTGGTAGAAATTAGGACCAACTTAAAGGGGGGGGGGGGGGGGGGTTTGCGTGTTTGTAATGTTTTTGTGTTTTACGTTTACAGCATTAGTTGCTAGGACGAAGGCTGCCTCCCTAACATAGCAACCAATGATGCAAGTCACACCGAACTGACAGTGTGCAGATACTGATGGGGAACCATAAAAGACAAGTTCCCCATCAGGTTCGCTATGCCTGTGATTGACACTAGATGGCAGTGGGGATCCTTAGCCACTATTCAATACAATAGAAACTTTGGTATCGGATTACTGCTGTCCACTGTCAATCAAAGGCAAGGGGGGGCCTGATGGGGAGCTGGAGCTAGAGTTCCCCATCAGACTCCGCCCACCTGACAACTTAAATTCATGATCTCTGCACCTGTTGGATGGGCGGAGCCTGATGGGGAGCTCAAATTGGTTCCCCATCAGGTGCGCCTTGATTTTTTTGGACAGCACATGACAGTCGGTGGTCTTCAAAGCTGCTTTTGGATTGAACAGTGGCTATGGATCCACCCATTGCCATCTGCTCTCAGTCACAGGTTCCGCCTACCTGACAACTCAAATTCATGATCTCTGCACCTGTTGGATGGCGGAGCCTGATGGGGAGCTCAAATCAGTTCCCCATCAGGCTCCCCCCCCCACCTCTAATTTAAAACTCCTTGGTCATGTGTCAGTCATGACCAAGGCACAATGGCTAGGGAGGAAGAGAGTAAATGCATTGAGGAAGGAATGCCCTCCTCCCTCAGTGCCAGCATCGACAAATTCATGTATTTTCTCTAACAAGTATGGGAATCTAGCGCAAGCACCATCACATTGCGTGCTGCGCCACAACAGAATTCTGAAGGACATCTAGGACACCCTGTATGAATATCCTGTTCACACTAGTGCGATTTTAAATGCGACTTGAGTCGCACAGTATTGCATGACAGTGGAAATCATATTATTCTTCATGGCGCACATTCACACCAATGCAGCACAGAGTGTTTTTGGAAAAGGTGTGATTTAAGTGCAATTTTGGCCCCTTAGAGTTCAGTGGGAAGGCACCAATTATTGCACGCATGCACTTTTGCAGGTTGTTAAGGCTCCAGTCTCCTTCCCCTACCAAAAAACGCAGTAAGATCAAAAACGCATAAAAAAAGCAAACAAGTTATGCTATACAATGGCACTGAACGTTGGATCAAATCGCAGCTGCACTATTGTGAATCCAGCCTTAGTTGATTGTATTTCACATTACATACTTGCCTGAAACATGCTGTACTTTTATCAATAGTAAGTTTCTTTTATTTTTGGGATTAATATTGTTAGCTCTTGGATAAAGTATTTGCAGTATTCCATTATTAACTATTCTTCCTTTAAATTGAGAACACCTATGCATCGTGTTTCTTCGCTATTTTTTTTTTCACTGAGGTCATCACATTTACAAAAAGCAGCCATGGGAAATAGTTAAACTTTCATGGTTCCATTTTAAAGACTAAACCGAGAAAATTAAATTGATCTGTGGTCAAATGGGATTTGACACAAGTAAAATGGTATCATATATTGATGTTGGAACAATCCACTTATCTCTGAAAGATAATCTCAGAATTTGCTAAAAGAGCACTCTTTTCTCTTCCTCATGTTACTGGATATTCTTGCAAACTGCATAGAATCTCTGAATTTCTCCTTTAAAATGTGTCCTGTTAGAGGCCAGGTGGTGTGTTACAAGCACCATGACTTTTATACACCTCAGCTTTGGATCTAGATATTTCAGGTTAGAAGATTAAACGCAGTGAATTTTGTTATAACCATTTGTCATGTCCATAATAATTTTCACACCCTAGATACAGTATATACAAATGTAGTTTGATAGATTTGCCCTCTCGGAAAAGCTGTGATACTTATAAATAATTAGTAGACTTGTGTAAAAGAATGTAGGCTGATGGATGTAACTTTTCTACCTGAACAATATCTCTTTCTATAAAACAATAATGGAAAGCACGCTGGCAGGTATATAAACAGGAAAAAAAGCTGCTGGGAAAAAAATAGTCAAACTATGTAACAGTGGTAATTGGGTAAATTGCCACGCTAAAATATGATAATATGCAAGGTGCCTCAAAGTGAAATATCACATATAAAATATGAAACAAACACTTGTGCATGTATAAGTGAAAACAAGTCCAAATTAAGTCCTTCAAAACACTGTAGTGACACTCTGCAGAAAGGGAATGTTCAATCCACTTTGACAATCACCATGTGAGCCATCACCAACCGCAAGTAATGGACCCTTACCAGAACATGAGGACTCCACTACAGAGTCAAATCAGCATATACAGTATATGACGTTCCCATCAAGCAGAAACTCTGTTCATATTCTTTTGCTGGAGTTCAGCAGTGTATCTCGTTAATTCAATCAATGGTAACATCAATGGCAACCATAAATGCACAAAATTCCACATAGAATCAAAATGGAAGAATCCAGATAGTGTAATATTTTTTAAACGGTTTTATTGCACTTCAAAGTATGAATACTACTCACATGGATAAAAACAATAAGTGCTTTGTATGCATAACATTCCCATGATGCAGGTTAGAGGTTCCAAACAATGCTTCACAAAAATTACCGGTCCAAGTAGGCAACGTCACGCGTGTTAGCTCCTACCAACGCGTTTTGCCATATGTTACATCGGGAGCATAAATGCATTTGTTCCCCCAGATGCTGTCACATATGAGGAAATGCGTTGGGTGGAGCTAACGCACGTGACATCGCCATTCCTATTTGGACTGGTAATTAGTGATTTGGCGCAGGCCACCCTGACACAGTAAATATGCGGCGGGTGGTCTGGAAGCGGTTAATTTAGTCACCTTGCATATTATATTTTAGCTTGGCAATTTACACAATATTTTTTTCTAGTTACAATACTGACTCACGTGTGATGTTCTTTGCTGCATACACCACTATCTTTGGATCTTTAATAAACTTTGGGTAGAGACTGTAGGGTTGGTTTGGAATTGATCTGAGCCTCTTAAGCTGGGTATACACTTCAGTTTTTCTTTTTCATTCAACCAGCAGGTTGAAAATAAAACTGACATCCCCACATCGACACAAGCGATTTTGATGAGGGGATCTCTCCTGCTGTTCTATTGTATTCTGACAGTGGGGTATCCCACCTTGTTCGTGTGCGGTATGCTGTCCCTTTAGAGTGCATGTGCCTGTGATGTCACTGGCTGGCTGCATGCAGTGTGAATATCTCTTAAAGTGAAAGTTTAGGACATAATCACTGTACTTACAGGTAAGCCCTATTATAGGCTTACCTCTAGATACCAGTTAAAAAAAGACTTTACTTCCACTTTAAAAGGGAGGTTCGGGATTTAGAAAAGGTGGGATTTAGCACCCCTGTCTCGTCCCGTTCCTCATCTCGAATAAAGGTGATGATATTCCATTGATTTTTAACTTTCGCTTTCGGGTGGTCATATAACACCTTGATACGTTGGATTATCTTTGGGCCGAAGCCCATATGTTCGAGAGTATCTATCATGAAACCCCAGTCTACCCTGTCAAAAGCCTTTTCGGCATCAATTGACAGGAGTAGACGGGGGTCCCTGCCTCCCGAAAAAAAAAAATGTGCGAGATGTCTAAAATCATAGAGACGGGGGCATGGTCAGACAGTGACAATACCTCAATTTTCGTACTTATAATTCTATCCAGGAGTCCGTGATCTATCAGGGCGTAGTCGAGGCGGGAGTACATCCCGTGCACGGGGAAAAGAAGGAATAGTCTCTAACTTTGGGATGTTGAATCCTCCACACATCCACAAGCTGATTTAAAAAAAAGTTTTTGTTTAGTCAATTTTAACTGTTTCCTATCCATCCCCCCCGCACCGGACGACGAATCCAGCCCCGGGTCCAGGCCAAAGTTTAAATCTCCCATCAATATTACGTATCCTTCCCTAAAGTCCCTTAATTTGTTGAGAATCTCGCACAGGTATTTCATAGGGTTGGTATTCGGAGCATATATATTGGCTAGAGTATATTTTCCCCCCCCTATAGTTCCTTTCAGAAAAAGATACCTTCCCAATGGGTCAACCAATCGATCCTCTAGTCCAAAAGAGATACTTCTAGAGAAGCCTATCGCCACCCCTCTAGCTCTACTAGTAATTGCGTCTCCGTAGTACCAGACTGGAAATGGATTAGACGATAGCCTTGCACTCGACTCATGGACGAGGTGAGTCTCCTGCAAGAAGACCACCCCTGCCCCATAGTTTTTTAGTTCTTCCAAAACTTTGTACCTTTTTTTGAGAGTGTTGAGACCTTTTACGTTGTATGTTATAAATTTAATTTCTGACCTCATTCTCGGCTGGGCCCTTCTTAAGGTCTGTTGATTTTGGATATATAGTGATGAGATTCCACAAATTAATCCCCTCCCTCCACCCCAATCCCCTTCCCTCCCACTCTTGATACCCGTCCAACCTCCCACCCCCCCCCTCCCTCTCTTTTTGCCCCCTACCCCCCATCCCCTTCCCCCCTCCCTCCCCGACCCTTGTTCGGGTCTCTGAGTCGAAGTGGGTCATAATTCCTATCAGACACGCTGGAAACCCCCAGCTGTATTTCACGTTTGCCGTCCGCATCCTTTCCAATAGGGGTTTTTGATATCACGTGGTCTACCGGAATCATTGATGTTTGGTTTTCCTACACGGTGTACCCTTTCAATTCCAGGGAACGAGTCCTCGCTATTTCTCAGAAATGGACTCAGAATTGTTTTGATAATCTCGCTGAGATCCTCTCCCCTTTGTTCCGGTACCGCACGTATCCTCAAGTTTTGTCTACGGTTCCTGTTCTCCTGGTCCTCCATTTTATATTGGGTTTCCCTAAGAGTTAGTTGGATTGTTCTAATCTTCTCCTCCATAAAATTTATGTCTTGCTCCTGTTTTTCCGCTTCCTGCTGTTCTATTGTATTCTGACAGTGGGGTATCCCACCTTGTTCGTGTGCGGTATGCTGTCCCTTTAGAGTGCATGTGCCTGTGATGTCACTGGCTGGCTGCATGCAGTGTGAATATCTCTTAAAGTGAAAGTTTAGGACATAATCACTGTACTTACAGGTAAGCCCTATTATAGGCTTACCTCTAGATACCAGTTAAAAAAAGACTTTACTTCCACTTTAAAAGGGAGGTTCGGGATTTAGAAAAAAAAAATGTGCTCACCTAGGTGGATGCAGCATCGTGCTGTATCTGTCCCCCACTCTGCACTGAGAACTGAGCGATCCAAGACCACTGATCGCTCAGTTCTCAGCATTCTCTGAGATCTGCTCTGCACCTCGAAGGGTACACACATGGCACAAAAACTGACAGGCATTATATCCAGTGACTTGTAAAGTAAAGAAATCATTAGAAAATTGAGAGGCAGTCAGCATTTTTTAGGCTAGGTTCACACTGTTGCGAATTGGATGTGGGTTTCCCTGCATCCAATTCGCATAGCAGGAGATTGTGAACGTCTCTCTATGGAGCCGGTTCACACATCTCCACAGTGGCTCTGGTGCAAATTTGAACAGGAGTCTTGTGCGTCTTCTGGTCCGTTTCAGGTCCAAATTCAGCCAAATATTGGACCTCAAACGGTGAATGGGGACGCACTGGACCCTTGCTGTGAGCCAGAGCGTGCTGCAGTGTGAACACAGCCTTATGCCACGTACACATGATCGGAATTCTTGTCAGAAAAAGCTCTAATGGTTTTCCCGACGGAATTCCGCTCAAACTGTCTTGCCTACACACGGTCACACCAAATTCCAACCGTCAGGAACACGGTGACGTACAACACTACGACGAGCAGAGAAAAAAATGAAGTTCAATGCTTCCGAGCATGCGTCGAATTGTTTCCTGAGCATGTGTAGGAATTTTGCGTGTCGGAATTGCTACAGACGATTGGAATTTCCGATAGAAATCTTTTTTGTCGTAAAAATTGAGAACATGCTCTCAAATTTTTGCTGGCGGCACTTCATCCAGCAAAATTCCGATGGAGTCTACACAAGGTCGCTCATCGTTTTTTTGCTGGCCGAAATTCCGATCGTGTATATGCGGCATTAGACGAGGGGAGGGAGAAAAACAGTGCCAACACCATAGTGCAGTATTACCACTAAAACCCTTTATTGAAAACACCAGTAGTTCTAAATAAAAGGTTTCAGCGGTAATACTGTACTTGGAATTTGTGCTGTTTTCCTCCCCCTCCCTTGTCTTTGATATACAGATGGAGCTCCGTCTCCATGAACACAGCAGTATACCATTTTTAGTGTCAGCTATTTATGTCTAGGTTTGGGCCACCCACTCTTTTGTACTTCGTGGCATTGTACGTTCATACACCTGTAATTACTACTTTGCACACATATATTTCCATAATACTGCATATTGTGGTGACTACTCCAGTTTATTATTCAATAGAGATCCTTTTATTTTAGTGGAGTACAATGTGCTGATTTTTCTGCAACTATGTAAAGATTTCTCAGACAGCTAACTTTAATACGGCTTTAATACAGCCATCTCTTCCTATTGCTCCGAAATGCCAGGTATAGAAAGGAATAAAGAGGACCTGGAAGCAGTCTTCCACACTTCAGTACACACGGTCGGAAAATCCGACCACAAAATCCATCTGATTTTTTCCGACAGATTTTGTCCGACACTGGTGTTGCATACACATGGTCAGACAAAGTTGTCGGAAAATCCGATCATTCTGAACGTGGTGACGTTTGTTGCCTACGACGGGACTACGTAGAGGCTAGTAGCCAATAGCTTTGGTCTTGTAATGTGATCTGAGCATGCGTGGCACTTTGTCTGTCGGAATTCACTACACACGATCGGAAAAAGTCTGATAGGACTTTGTTGTCGGAAAATTTGAGAGCAGGAGATAAAACTTTGTCCGTCGGAAAATCTGACGGAAAAAGTCAGATGGAGCCTACACATGGTCGGAATTTCCGACAACATTGTCCAATAGAACATTTTCCATCGGAAAATCCGACCGTGTGTACGGGGCATTAGAGAAGACTGTGGAAGATTTTCCCCTACACACCTGAAAATGCAGCTTCATGCAATATGCTTGCCAATGTGGTTATGCTCACTTCTGCTGTACTCAAAAACTTTGGCATATGTCCCACTTGAGTCTCCTCCGTCTCGCCATGCCTCTCTGAGTACAAAGAGACCTGCTAAATTTAAAAAGACATTCCCTGTTAATGAATAAATGGAATGGGCAATTTATGATGATTGAATCAATCCAGAAAAGATTTTACTCCTCTATCCAATGAAAAAGAGTTCACTAAAAAATGAACTTATAAATTAAGTGGCACCCTCACATCTAAAGCCCCATACACACGGTCGGACTTTTTCATGGATTCTGTCCGATCGGACAATGTTGTTGAAAAATCAGACCGTGTGTATGCACCATCGGACAGTGTACGTCGGATTGTCCGACGGACAAAGTCTTATCTCCTGCTGGAAAGATTTGCCGACAACACGGTCCGATCACACCAAATCCGATTGTGTGTACGGTTGTCCGACCGGACAAAGTGCTACGCATGCTCAGATCACATTACAAGACCAAAGCTATTGGCTACTAGCCTCTACGTAGTCCCGTCGTAGGCAACAAACGTCACCACGTTCAGAATGATCGGATTTTCCGACAACTTTGTCCGACCGTGTGTACGCAAAACCAACATCAGACAAAGTATGACGGACAGGATCCGACCGACCTGGTCCGCGGATTGTCCGACCGTGTGTATGGGGCTTAAGAGTATGTGGACATCTGTTACAATTTGCTACTCTCTTGGTTCTAGACATCCTAGACCTGTGAGTTCAATCGGTAGTTTCAAAAGGCTACAAAATGGAGTTTAAAGCCCACCACTTTCTTCTCTCAAACCAGCCAAAATATGCCCAAAGCCCAAAAAAAAAAAAAAACTGCTGGACAAATTAGCCAATAAAATTCGAGTTGTCATGTGCTGTTTCCCAATAGGAGCTAATTCCTGATCTGGGGGCTATGTTAACATATATATTGAAATACAGATTTAATGCCTAGCAATTTGAATAACAAATGCGCGGTCATAAAACACTGTACCCAAATTACGTTCTTATCATTTTTTTCCCAGAAATAGAGCTTTCTTTTGGTGGTATTTAATCACAGCTGGGGTTTTTATTTTTTGCTAAACAAACAAAAAAAATTGAAAATTTTGAAAAAAAAAAAAACATGTTTAACCACTTGCCTACCAGGTACGAACACCCCCTTCCTGACCAAGCCATTTTTCAGCTTTCAGCGCTGTTGCATTTTGAATGACAATTGCGCGGTCATGCAAGGATGTACCCAAATAACATTTTTATCATTTTTTCCCCACAAATAGACCTTTATTTTGGTGGTATTTGATCACCTCTGCGGTTTTTATTTCTTGCGCTATAAACATATCAAGAGGGACAAGTTTGAAAAAGCGCAATATTTTTTACTTTTTATTATAATAAATATCCAATTTTTTTAAACAAATTTTTTCCTCAGTTTAGACCGATACGTATTCTTCTACATATTTTTGGTTAAAAAAAATTGCAATAAGCGTCTATTGATTGGTTTGCGCAAAAGTTATAGCGTCTACAAAATAGGGGATAGATTTATAGCATTTTTATTATTCTTTTTTTTTTTACTAGTAAAGGCGATTTGCGATTTTTATCTTTATCTTTATATTTTTATGTGACTGCGACATTGCGGTGGACATATCAGACACTTTTGACACATTTTTAGGACCATTCACATTTATACAGCGATCCGTGCTATAAAAATGCATTGATTACTGTATAAATGTGACTGGCAGGGAAGGGGTTAACAGTAGGGGGCACTGCAGGGGTTAATATGTTCCCTATATGAGTGATTCTAACTGTGGGGGGAGGGGACTGACTGGGGGAGGGGACCGATCGGTGTCCCTATGTACAAGGGACACACCATCGGTCTCCTCTCCTCTGACAGGACGTGGATCTGTGTGTTTACACACACAGATCCACGTCCTGCTCAGTTACCGGGCAATCGCGGGTGCCTGGCGGACATCGCGGCCGCCGGGCACGCGCATCGGGTCCCCAGCTACGCGGCGGGCACACGCACGCGGCTCCCGCGGCGCGCGTGCCCCCTAGTGGCCAAAAAGCGAGCGCCGTCATATGACGGCGGCCCAATACAATAGCTGCACCGCTCCGCCATCATTTGACAGTGGGCGGTCAGCTACAGGTTAAAAGTTTGTTATAAAATTTTGCAAACAGGTAATTTTTCTGCTTCATTGATATGCGCTGATGAGGCGGCACTGGTGGTTACTGTTAGGCTGCACTGGTGGGCACTGATAAGCTGCACTGGTGGGCACAGTTAAGGTGGCACTGATGGGGACAGATAAGGTGGCACTGATGGGTACAGATAAGGCGGCACTGATGGCCACTGATAAGATGGCACTGATGGGCCCTGATGGGTGGCACGGATGGGTGGCATGGATGGGCACTGATAGGTACCACTGATAGATGGCACTGATGGGCACTGATAGGTGGCACTGATAGGTGGCACTGATGTGCAGCACTGTTCAGGCACTGATTGAGGGCACTGATAGGTGGCACTGTGGACACTGACAGGTGGCACTGTGGGCACTGACAGGTGGCGCTGGTGGGCACTGGTAGGCGGCACTTGTAGGGGGAACAGGAGGGCACTGAGGAGCTGGGGCACATCGCAGTGATCGGGACTGATATCCCTCTCACTGCCGCCAGTGATCGGAAAAATAGCCGATTACCGGCTGTGTTGTCATCACATCATCAGCTGTCATTGGCTGACAGCTGATCACGTGGTAAGGGGTCGGGATCGACCCCTTACTCCGATCTGTGATCCAGCGAGTCTCACAGACTATCATTTTAGACGTAGTCCTGGCAAAGCAGGTCCGCGCTGTAGCCATCATTCGGCTATAGCACGGATCTCTAGTAGTTAAAGCGGTGTTCCGGCCGAAATGATACTTTTTAAATAAAAATACCCCTATAATACACAAGCTTAATGTATTCTAGTAAAGTTAGTCTGTAAACTAAGGTCTGTTTTGTTAGTTTTTAGCAGTAGTTTGTTATTTTATAAACTTGCAGCAGGCCGTGGCCATCTTAAGTGTGGGCATCTGAAGCCAGACTGTATTTCTTCCTGGATCTCATCCTTGCAGATCTCGTACATGTTCAGTGCAGCACAAGCAGTGTAATAGGTTTCAGGTCAGGTTTCCATAGCAACGGCAGTTTGAGAGGAAGTTGCTGCCCCTTCCCAGGAGGCATTGCAAACAGGAAATGATGCGATGGGCCGCGGCCAGGGAGGAGGAAGTGGAAAATGAATACAGCAGATATACAGTCTGTGCTGAAAAAAAAATATCCAATTTGTTTACAGTGCACAGTTTAGTGAGGGATGCTGAAGAGTTGTAAAAGTGGGTGGAACTCCACTTTAAATTTAAAAAAAATTGCCTATTACTTGTCTTCTTCTTAATGCTTGGATAAGGGTGCAAGTTTTTTTTGCCAGCCTGAAATTCTGTTTTAACCACATACCCACTGGGCAGTTAAACCCCCTTCCTAACCAGACCAATTTTCAGCTTTCGGTGCTCTCACACTTTGAATGACAATTACTCCGTCATGCAACACTGTACCCAAATGAATTTTGTGTCCTTTTTTTCACACAAATGGAGCTTTCATTTGGTGGTATTTAATCACCGCTGGGTTTTTTATTTTTTGCGCTATAAATCAAAAAATACTGAAAATTCGGTAAAAAATAAATAAAAATTCTTTGTTTCTATTAAAAATTATTGCAGAGTATTGGCGAGTATTGGCAGAGTATTACAGTGTTGCACAGTGGTGGCAGAGCATTGCACAGTGGTGGCAGAGCGTTGCACAGTGGTGGCAGAGCGTTGCACAGTGGTGGCAGAGCATTGCACAGTGGTGGCAGAGCGTTGCACAGTGGTGGCAGAGCGTTGCACAGTGGTGGCAGAGCATTGCACAGTGGTGGCAGAGTATTGCACAGTGGTGGCAGAGCATTGCACAGTGGTTGCAGAGCGTTGCACAGTGGTGGCAGAGTATTGCACAGTGGTGGCAGAGCGTTGCACAGTGGTTGCAGAGCGTTGCACAGTGGTGGCAGAGCGTTGCACAGTGGTGGCAGAGCATTGCACAGTGGTGGCAGAGCATTGCACAGTGGTGGCAGAGTATTGCACAGTGGGGGCAGAGCATTGCACAGTGGGGGCAGAGCATTGCACAGTGGTGGCAGAGTATTGCACAGTGGTGGCAGAGTATTGCACAGTGGTGGCAGAGCATTGCACAGTGGTGGCAGAGTATTGCACAGTGGGGGCAGAGCATTGCACAGTGGGGGCAGAGCATTGCACAGTGGTGGCAGAGCATTGCAGTGGGGGCAGAGCATTGCACAGTGGGGGCAGAGCATTGCACAGTGGTGGCAGAGCATTGCACAGTGGTGGCAGAGCATTACACAGTGATTGCAGAGCATTGCACAGCGGTGGCATTGTATTGGCCAGCGCTGTGGGCACTACACATCCAGCCCACAGCGCTGGCCCCATCTCTCCCCCTCTCCGCTTCTCCCCTCTCTGTCCCGATCGGTACAGAGAGGGGAGGGAGGAACCGGCGTCATGACGTGACGCCGGTTTGTGTACATGTGATCGCTCCGTCATTTGACGGAGCGATCACGTGGTAAACGGCCGCTATCAGCGGCTGTTTACCGTGATCCGTGATGCGCCGGGTCCTCGGGACCCGGCGGTCACGGATGTTCCCGAGTGCGCGCCCCAGGGGGCGCGCGGGAGCATGTTTCTGGGAGGACGTCCGTAGGACGTCCACTTAGAACAAGCCGACCGCGCTGTGGCCGTCTTTCGACTATAGCGCGGTCGGCATGTGGTTAAGGGATATTAATAAAATTTAATTATCTTATCAGTATTTAGTGGCATTCCAAGTTCCTTAAAACCTTTCCAACAATTGTGAGGTTAACATTGTGCATAATCATGTTTTTTTCGTAAATGTATTGATAGCCAGGAAAAACTAAATTCTAAACTTTTTTTTTTTTTTCATTCGGCAAATATGAAATATCACATACTGTATGAATAACTCAGATTTAAACTTCCAACTAGAAGGTGGAGCTCCATTCTCCTTTTTACATATTTAGCTGATATCATTAAAGTGTTACTAAATCCACAACAGTAAAATCAGTCTGTATGTGCAGTAAAGCATGCTTGTTATACTCACTGTGGAACCTAAGGGGTTAATCCTGTGCATTGTGTAAAAAGGCTGTTTGATCCTGTCTTCTCCGATCCTCCACTGTCCCCCAATCTATCTCCTGATAGAACAGAGTCTTGGAGTCACTCTGCGCATGTTCAGTTTGGTGTGTATAGCTGAAGAGTTTTTTTTCTTGGGAGGGTGCATGTGATCA
Organism: Lithobates sylvaticus; assembly: GCA_028564925.1. Taxonomy (NCBI): domain Eukaryota; kingdom Metazoa; phylum Chordata; class Amphibia; order Anura; family Ranidae; genus Lithobates; species Lithobates sylvaticus. Next base: position 188,494,109 of record CM053030.1, read on the forward strand.
GCACAGGGCCAATCAGCAGTATCCAGGCAGAGGGTCAGGGGTCATGCAGCCTCATAGGACAGTCAGAGGAGAATACAAACTCCTCCTACAAGCTTTAACCAGACACCGATAGAAGTCACAAGACTGCTACATACTGCTGATGAGAAAGGGTATTTAGCAGTTTATATTTACTAAAATAATTGCATTTTCATGTTCTGTGTACTGTGGGATTTAGTAGCACTTAAACCTCTTTACTAAAAGTACCTACTGTTTGCAGAGACTAGTAGCTCAAGCTCAAATTCTCTCTTGTATACACACAGCTCTCTGCCTCCTTTGTTCAGGCAGGTCATATGGAGTTTCAGTCAGAAAGTGAGAGCCTGAAAGAAAACAGCTTATGCTGTCCTTCCTCTTTAGAAAACTGATAATGCTGCGGCATTAGTCCATCCTGTATAATAAGCTTAATTCTAATATAAAGATGGTGTGTATGTAGTGAAAATAAAACATAAATTAAAATAACGTTGACCTAAAAACCATTATAGTTTTGCTGTACGGAATTGAATTACCTGTGTTTTCTAATGTGTTGTATTTCTATGTCTTACAGGAAGATTCTGACCCATCTATGCATGAAAGCCTTGGCATTGAAAATACACTGTGGGCAAGCACAGTTGTTGCATCTGGTAAGCTTAAAAGGAAACTGGCTCTTTAGGGATTTTTATTTAAAAATGTGAAGGATAAACTTAGCGTAAATAATGTTGTACACCTATCAGCCATAACTTTATGACCACTGACAGGATAAGTGAATAGCATTGATTATCAGGTTACAATAGCATCTGAAAGTCAGTGAGATATTTAAGGCAGAAAGTAAACATGTTTCCCCTGAAGTTAATGGGCAGAAAATGGGCATTACAGTTTGTTGTGTATGGGCCTGCATAGCTACAGACCGGTCAGGATGACCAAGCTGACCCGATTCCACATCCAAAAGTGCTTCTAATGGGCATATGAGCATCAGAATTGGGCCATGGAACAATGGAAGAAGGTGGCCTGGTCTGATCAATCACATTGTCTTTTAGATCATGCGGATGGCCAGGTTTGGGAAGAGATGACACTAGGATGCATAATGGGAAGAAGGCCGATGGAGGCATTGTGATGTTTGGGCAGTTTTCTGCTGGGAAACTTTGGATCCTGCAATTCATGTGGATGTTATTTTGACACCTAAACATTGTTGCTGACCAAGTACACTCCTTCATGGAAACGGTATTCCCTGATGGCAGTGGCATTTTTCAACAAGAAAATGCATCCTGACACACTTCAAAAATGGTTCAATAATGGTTTGAGGAACACCGCATTGAGTTTGAGGTGTTGACTTGGCTTCCAAATTCTCCCAATCTCAATCTAATTGAGCATTTGTGGGGTGTGCTGGAAAAACAAGTCCAATCCATGGAGGCCCCACCTTTCAACTTGCAGGACTTAAAGGATCTGCTACTGATGGCCTGGTGCCATATACAACAGTATACCTTCAACATTCAAGTTGCAAGGGACTTTTTTGGTGGCAAAGGGGGGACCTACTCAATATTAGGTGGGTGGTCACAAAGTTGTGGCTGATCAGTGTATACCTACCTTGTTTCTGTGTATAGTTTGTATTTAAATATGTGATCACAATGTGTCTTGCTGATCGTCATTGCAAGTTTACTATGCAGATCAATTAATTAACCTGTCTTCTCATTTTGTCTTTTAATAATTTCTAATCAACATCTTTATTTCACATAGATAATGTTACAGAAGTGTGCACTTACCTGCCCTGTGTAATGGTTTTGCACTGGGCAGCCTGGATCCTCCTCTTCTCAGATCCCTCTTTGGCTCTCCTGACCCCTCCCTCCTGTCGAGTGCCCCCACAGCAAGCAGCTTGCTATGGGGGCACCCAAGCCGAGTTGTAGCTCTGTGTCCAATCAGGAGGGAGAGTCAGGGACAGCCGAGGGACATCGCTGGGTAGAGAGGGGGGCTCAGGAAAGTATTTGGAAGTGCTGGGGTAGCTGCTACACACAGAAGGCTTTTTATCTTAATGCATAGAGATAGAAAACCTCCTGACTTTAGGACTCCTTTAACACTTGACAAATCTATTGAGCTGAGCATAGTTTTTTTAGTATAATCTAATAAAATTTGCCTGTTTTTTTTTTTAATTTTTATTATTCAATGAGCATAGTGCAGAACAATCCACATCAAGACAAGCACCTCTTGGCTTGTGCACAGATCTTATGAAAAAAATTATGATAGCATTACTTTAAATTACCAAATTGATAATGCACTCAGTAGATGGGCTTTATAAATCTACCCTGACTAACTCGTCTTGACTGCAAACTATGAAGGACCCCTGCTAGCTTCATTGTGATCAAATGTCCTGAAATTTTTTTTTAGCCTTACTGCGCTGGTGCCATGGGGTATTTTGCCCTATCCAAATCTAGTATTTTTGAGATATTTGACTTTGTTTGGGCCTATTTAGAAAGGTTGGGGAAGCCATTGGTGAGCACCAGTCTTTTAGCTGAGCACCCCAGTTTGACCAACGTGTGCAGGTAGATCTTTAACTACACACTAGGTCTGTTACAACAGCCTCATCCTGGACCGAGGTGACCAGTGAGTGGTCTCATGGAGACCCGTATGACCAGGCACCTGCAGTCTTCAGAGGAGAGGAGAGGGGACGCTGTCTTGGGAACCTTACCCGCACACTCTGCTGGGTCACTAATTAGATGACCTCCCTTGATGCGGTGTCTGGAGTGGTTACTCTTGAGGTGGTTAGTCCTCTTCCCCCCTGGCCTCCGGTATCTCTGCCTGTCCTCTCTTTATACAGTTTACCTCCTACCTCTTGCCTTCTCAGTCTTTTTCTGGCTGCTGAACGACTTGGGCTCCCCTGGATGGGAGGGGGCATGCTTTTGGTCCCCTGCAGGGGTCTGGTCCAGTATCTGCCTCTTATGGGGGTCTTGGAGGCTGCATTGCAGCTGCCATGGGATTTTCCCTGAGTTCAGGATGGGCTGGCAGTGCCGCCATTTTGGGGTGAATCTTTCCCATTGACGTGCATGGGAGCCAGGTAGAAGATGCATGGCGACTGTTCTGTACATTTTATAGTCAACGCCTAGCCTCATATTGATTAGTGGTTCCAAATTAATAACAACTACTGCAGTAGGGAACAGACACAAAAGATACACTCAGCATCTTTAGAAAATAACTGTTCTGTTTATTTTGATGCAATTTAAGGTTTTTATACACATGATTACATAGGTATCACATTAATATTACAATTGTACTTGTATGGTAACAAGGGGCGTAACATAGGCAGGCTAATTCTAATCGGGACTTGAAAGAATGCAAACATGTAATGAAAACATTATTAGTGCCGTATGCACAATGAGTGCAGCATACAATACATAGGAAAACCATACAAAATAGAATACCATTTTATACAGAATTTACAATTTCCTTAACAAACTTAAAATAAATAAAAAAAAAAAGTATCAACAATATGTGTATGAAAGAACAAAAAAATCATCAGCCAGATCAAAAACTATAAAACAGCTGGCTGCCGGTGGCATCCATCCTAACAGGGTGTGTGGACTTGGCATGATAGGTCTGTTATGTTTATATCATTAATAAAATAGTTACAACAGCCTCATCCTGGACCGAGGTGACCAGTGAGTTAGACATCTCGCAGGGACCCGTATAACCGCGCGCCTGCAGTCTGTGTTACAGTGTTACCCTGGCCGACAGTCCCTTACTTCAGTGGAGAGGAGGATCTGTCTTGGGAACCTTACCCGCACACTCTGCTGAATCGCTAATTAGATGACCCCCCCCTTCCTCCCTTCATGTGGTGTTTGTAGTGGAGTACTCCTGGGGTGGTCAATCCTCCTCCCCCCGGCCTTAGGTATCTCTGCTTGTACTCCCTGATACAGTTTTCCTCCTACCTCTTGCCTTCTCAATCTTTTTCTGGCTGCTGGGTGACTTGGGCTTCCCTGGATGGGAGGGGGCATGCTTTTGGTCCCCTGCAGGAGTCCAGTCCAATATCTGCCTCTTGTGGGGGTCTGGGAGGGCGCATTGCAGCTGCCATGTGATTAGGGCAGCAGGCAGACATTTTCCCTGAGATCAGGGTGGGCTGGCAGTGCCGCCATTTTTGGGTGAATCTTTCTTATTGACGTGCATGGGAGCCAGGTAGAAGATGCATGGCGACCATTTTCTTGTAGTTACGCGGCAACGACAACTTTGTTTTTCCCTTAAGTTTCTTCCTAAGTGATAGGGGCGGTCCTGGGATGCGGTGGCAGCACAGTGGTGTAGTGGTTAGCACTCTCACCTAGCAGCAATAGGGTCACTGGTTCAAATCCCAACCACGACACCATCTGCCTGGAGTTTGGGTTTCCTCCTGGTACTCCGGTTTCCTCCCACACTCCAAAGACATGCTGGTTGGTTAAACAGATCCTGTCTACAAAATTGGCCCTAGTATGTGTATATGTGTATGTGTTTGTAAGCGCGTCGGGAACCTGCAGGGTAAAGGACCGCGCTATATCAAGATGCAACTCAACTCAAGAATCACTTTAATGGGTGTGTTCAATAAAGTCAGAAGAAATTAGAATTATCTGTGTGTTATCAGCTTAAGCACATCATGCTTATCTATTGTCATCACATAGGTGAAGATCAGATCACATTTTATGACAAATTACTGCAGAAAAACAGTTAATCCCAATCCTGGTTCACATACTTTTTCTTCCCACTGTATTTTGATAAATTTATCTACAAGAATTGTGAACATCTAAAGCGGTCTTTTATAGTTCCAAAGCGCTTTGCAATGCATTCTCCCTTTTGAGGAGGCCTTGCTGAAGAAGTGGACCTCTCCCCCTGTGTTGGATCCTCTAAGCTCTAGGTGGAACAAAGCAACCATGATACTGGTGGCGGGGTCTCCCTCCTTTAAGGATCCTACGGTTTTCAAGTCTGAATTGGTTGCCCCCAAACTTTGTTTACCATTGCCAGGTTGGTGCTGCAGCCTGTGTTAGCCATGGCCCTGGTGTGTCAGAATCAAATGGGCCAAGATTCTGGGACAAGGTCTGAATACAGGTCAGGTGTATGTGGAACTGGCGGACTAGTTGGTCCAGGGCCTGAAGTACATATGTGATGCATCCCTAGATGCGGCCCTGCTACTTTACAAGGTATGCGTCTCGGCTTTGGTGCTTTGGATTACATGTTGGTCTGCTGACCAGCTGTCTAAGTAGGGTGAACGCCTCTTCAGTACTACCCTGAACAATATCATCAAGAACCTTACGGGTGGCAAAAGTACCTTCCTCCCACAGGCCAAGAAAGGAAAAGAACTGCTTCAGAAGTTTGGACCATTCTTCACTGTTCATAAGAGTATTTTTCATTCCCCTGGCTTCTCTGACAAGGGATCCAAGGCCTCCAGGGGAGGTGCAAAGCGATCCTGGCCCTGAAGGACAGGTGGGGTATCATCTTCACTGGTTCTCTGGGCCGTGAACCTTCATCCTTCCTGACGTGGGTCTGCAAACTGATTGTGTCTGGCTACAAAATAGAATAACATTTTTATCCACCAGAGAAGTTCATTCCCTCCAATCTTCATCTCCCTCTGTCGCGCCTATGTTGCCCTGTATGGGGCAGTGCAGGACTTGCTTCTCCAGGGAGTGATTGTCCTGGTGAACGAACCAAAGTGATTCCGGAGGTTTTACTCCAATCTGTTCACGGTCCTGAAGATGGACAGAGTTTGCCCAATGCTGTATCTCAAGGCCCTGAATTGCTTCGTGCGAGTACAGAAGTTTAAGATAAAATCTATTCGTTCAGTGGTGGCCTTCCTTACATCATTGTGATTTTTTGGCACCTATAGACATCGAAGGGAGTTGTTTTGGGGGGTTAGCATGTTTGTCTGGTTGCTCTAGTTGTTTGTTTTGCCCATCCCTTGTTAAGGCACTGCTTTGGGTCGTCCTTATCGTCAAAGAATAGATGTGCTGTGTCTGTCAATAAATGTAAGAGATAACAGGATTTTTTGTACTCCCCGTTTAATCTCTGCTTTGTGACTAACTGGCTTGTCTATAGCAGAAAGGGGGTTTATTACCAACTAGGACTATAGCCTTTGGCTATTAAAAGCACTTTCACTGATAGTCCCTAATAGCCCAGGTGAACAGCAAAGGTTTTTTTTAGATAATACAATTAATAGAAGGTGCCTGTGCCTTGTAGTGCATGGTCCTAGTTTCTAGTTTCAGATTTTTTTAAATGGTTTACAGGTTGACTTGAAATGTTATGATGTTTAGAATTTTGCTTTGTTGCAAAATCACAAGCTTCAATAAATATATGAAACATTTAAATTTACAAAGTGAAATTCTCACTCAAAATTTTCAGCAGTGTGTATTCACTGTTGTAAGTCTTTCCAAGAGGCTTTAAATATTTACAGTATACACCAGAAACCAGAAGAACCAATTAATAAATAACAATAGTGATCCCTGTTGAATGTAATAACTTTTTATACAACCCTCCCTGGGGAGTCTAGATCTTGTGTAAGTTTTTCTGAACTGTCATATGATCATATACGCTGGGATTTTTAATAAAGCACTTTAAATTGTTGTAATAGGTATCATTTCTAATGGACACTTACTGCCTGGATCCATTGCACCTTATCTTCTGTGCATTGAATCCCTTATGCCCTTACATTAAACTGCTGTTACTGATCCTTCGTGTTATCGATTTGTGGTCTTTCGCCTCTAAAATTGTCAGGACAGCAGCAATCAGAGCTGAAGATTTCTAAGGTATTCCCCACATAATTCCCATAGCTTTTCTTCATGGCCCGACCTTGACCCTCATATCACTTGTTTTGACTTTTCTTCCATGTTTGCACTGAATGCGTGTTAAGAGATCTGCATGGTTATGGATGTTATAAACAAATAACTTTTATTTATGATTATGCTAATTTTTGTTTTGCAGGATGTACGTTTTTAGTTTAATTAAGTTGAACATTAAAGAATAAGGTGTTCAGTTTGCATATTTAATACCCAGAACTGATAATTTTTTAGCTGTCCCCCTACTATACACCAAATTTGTTTTTAGCAATAAAACAAAATGAATGAAAATGGCCAGAAAAGAAACAGGGAAAATTGTAGACACTCCTAGTCAGATCACATTTACATTGGGGGCCAGTGGGAGAAACACCTCTTTACATATGTGTTGAAATAAAAGTTCCCTGTTTTATTGGTGATTAAATTAATGACTGCTATATTAGTGTTCATGAAAATAATTTCCTTTTTTATTGGTGTTTAGTAGAATAAATGCCCTGTTATATTGTTTGTCAGTGAAAAGATCACCCTGCAATATTGTTCTGTGTAGTGTCCCCTTATATTGATAATCTCTGGTACCATAACCCTGGCTCTGCTAATTAACAATGCCAATCACTGTCATATGAAAGATCAGTCAGCCACTTACTTTCTGTTCAAGAGACCGTTGGCACCCTCTGTAAGAATAGGGGTTGAGAAAGGCTGACATTGACAGTGGGAGCCTTGTGTATAGATATCTGAAGGTGAATTATTATTTTTCTGTGATATAGTCAATGCATGTATGGTGTCATGGAGTTATTGAGTTGTTTTATTAAATTTTTTTGTCTTTTTTCACCGGCTCTACCAGACCATATACGTTTGTTAGGTCTAACTTTCTTTCTGAAAGGTCTAGTTATAGTTATTATCAAAGTGAAGCTCACAGTGTAATGCAAGGTTCACATATACTGTGCAGGCTTCCTCCCCCTGTAAAAATTGCCTGCTTATAGTCCAAAAGTTAGATTTTATACTGATCATAGTATTTTGTCCATGGTGCCTCCAGCTCAATCCTAGAGAATATAGAGCACCTGAAAATTTTGCAAGGAGATTCTATTGCAATGGAGTGTAATTTGTTTTCTCAAGATTTGGCCTGCTCTGCATTCCCCAGGAATTTTCCTGGCAGGAGGGTGACAATCTGAAAAATTAAGAAAATGGCAGTACAGAAATTATAACATATTTTTTTTTTTTCTTTTTATTGGTAGCTTTTTTACCTACTTTAGCAGGCAATATATGCAGACCTTGTGAAGCGTAGCTGAGCAGGGATTGTATAGTTTTTACCATCGATAATGTCAGGTATATTTGTGTGCAAAAAGTGCTAAATCTCTCAGTTTACAATACTACTGAAATGGTAAAGTCTTTAACCACTTGCCGCCTGCCATATAGCAATATGACGTCAGCAAAGTGGTTTAGCTATCCTGATCGGACGTCATATGACTTGACCATGATAACAAGATGGCACGTGCCTGCGGGGTAATCGGAGGTGCTTGCGTCAGTCTGACACACCACAACTCCGATCGTGGTATGGAGCCTCTGACGAATCTGACCACTGAAGTACAGGCAGGCTGTGCTCCCAAGTAGAATGCAAAGAAGGAAACTGGCCACATTGGGTCGGATGTGCTTCTATGCTCTGGCGTGGTCAGTTTAAAATAGAAAAGCAGGGGACTCGCAGGATCATCAGTTGTTTCACACAAAGGAAGCGATAGAAAGAGAAGAGGATACTTTTTCATACAAGCATATGGTACAATAGACACATATCAGGAGTATGAAATGTTGGGGTGACACTGTAAGCTTTAAGGTAAGTAAAGATTTTTTTTTGTCCCAGCGATCAGATAGAGGTGGGGTGGTGGGGCTACATTGACCCCAGAGTGGGGCTTTGTAAAATTATTCCAAGATGTAGTAGCTATATGTATATACCATATGCAAAATCACTTTTTTATGGTACCACTATATAACTTGTAGGACCATGTAGAATAATTAAAAAATGTATTTTGCTGCAGTATCACCTTCTACTCTTTATCAGAACCTTATTTAAATATGCTGCACTGGCCAGAGCCAAATGTTGCAACCCTTTTTATACAAGCTCTGCCCCTTGGGTCATGTGATTATTTAACGACTCATTTCCCCAGACCTTTTAATCCCTAAACCGCTTTCAGTCCCAAATGTATTTTTATTTTTTTGTTTCCTTGATATCTCAATTCTACAATTTAAAATTTTTAGTGTGTGTAGTCTACCTTAATCTATCCCTATCTTGGTAATGCATAGTACATTTTCTGTAATTTTTCCAATTGCAACATTTTTGTAATTACACACCCCCATTTACTCATCACAAAATCTAATCAATGAATTCTGTGGAATAAAATGGCATCACATCAGTGCAAATTTTATGTAATTTAGTAGAATTGAAAGAGTATAATTCCCCATTTGACGCTACATTGCGAGGGAGAAAAAGTGTATCCTAAGCATACAGTACAGGACACTGAAATTAATTCCTTGATCATGGCTTATATGCTGGGAACTGCCATTCAGTGTGCCTATATAACCCCATCCACTCTGTGAGGCTTTAGTTTGCTAGTGTCCTTAAATGATGGACTCCTTCTCCTGTTTGAAAAGGTTTTTCTTTTTAGATGTTTCATCGGTTTTCCTTTCCTTCTCTGACTGACACTTCTATCAAGATATGATTGTCTTACAGCTCACCAACAGTTTCTGGATCAGTTACCCACGATGTACAGTACAGCTTGGGAACCGTACCCCGCAGCAGAAGGGTGGGCCTGCAATTTTTGCATCATGCACTAGATCCTGCATTCAGCTCTCACTTTGGTACATGGTTTAATGCGTGAGTTAGCTCAGTATAGCTAGGGTGCTTTACATGTCCAGGGTCTGCATGTCTGCATTTGGCTAAATCTTGGCTGACAGTATATCTCTAAACACTGCAGAATTCATCCGGTTGCTTCTGTCACATCATCAATAAACACCAATGACCTAGTGCCACTGGAAGTCATGAATGCCCATGCCATGACACTGTCTCCACCATATTTTACAGATGACGTGTGTTTTGGATCATGAGCTGTTCCAAGCCTTCTCCACACTTTTTTCTTCCCATCATTCTGGTACAGATTAATCTTAGTTTCATTTGTCCAAAGAATGCTTTTCCAGAACGGGTCTGGCTTTTTTAGATGTTTTTTGGCAAAGTCAAATCTGGCTTTTCTATTCTTCAGGCTTATGAATGGTTTGCACCTTGTGGTGAACCCCCTCTGTATTTGCTCTCGTGAAGTCTTCTCTTGATTGTAGACTTTGACGATGATACGCCTACCTCCTGGAGTGTGTCCTTCACTTGTCTGGATGTTGTGAATGGGTTTTTCTGTACCTGCGATCATCCACCACTGTTGTGTTCCATGGACATCCAGGCCTTTTTATGTTGCTGAGCTCACCAGTGCGTTCTTCTTCTCTGTTGATTTGGCCACTCCTAATGTTGCTGCTATCTCTCTGATGGATTTGTTTAGTTTTTTAAGCCTTACAATGGCCTGTTTCACTTGCATGGACAGCTCCTTTGAGCTCATGATGTACTTAGAATCAACTTTTACCTGCTTAAAGCGGAGTTCCACCCAAAAGTGGAACTTCCCGTTATTCGTCTCCCCCCCCTCCGGTGCCACACTCGGAATTTCAGCCCCCCTCCTCCTTCCTCCTCCACTGCCGAGCCAATTGGAAAGCACAGCGCACTTCGCGCATGCACAGTAGGGAACCAGCTGTGAAGCTGAAAGGCTTCACTGCCGTGTTCCCTTACCCAGAATGGCGGCGACTGCACCTGACAGCCGATCCGAAGATTGGCTGGGGTGCTGACAATGTGGACTCCCTGGACAGGTAAGTGTCCATATATTAAAAGTCAGCAGCTGCAGTTTTTGTAGCTGCTGACTTTTAATTGTCATGGGGGGGGGGGGGGGGGACATCTGCTTTAATTGATGAAGAAATAGCCCACACCTGACCATGAAACATCTTTTGATTCAATTGTCCAATTACTTTTGGTCCCTTGAAAAAGGGGGGGGTTGGCTCTTCTTAATAGCTGTAATTCCCTAACCCTTCCACCGATTTGGGTGTACATGATCCGTAGTGTACAGTACATGATATCCCTTTATCCTACAATACACACCGCAGTGCTAAGCACACAAGCTGTTTTGCAGGCACAGGTTATGGGTTTATCCACACTAGAGTGTTTTTAACTTGGCTATTATTGTCTCTTTATTTGGCCTTAAAGGTAAGGTTATTATACTCTATATTTAGTGGTCTTTTCTTCCACTTCACTACTGGAAGTTCATTTACGGCTAGTGACATAGTGCTTAGAAGACTCCTAACTGCACACTTCTGGGTGCCATTTTCTGCCAACAATGCAGGCATTTGCTAACTTTTCTGGTGCCTAATACCTCAGAGACAGAGATACAGGAACTCGATTAGCGCCTGCGTGATTGCGATTCCTTCAAATCGGACATGGTGAGCCCCCTCAGTCCACATCCATTCCGTGAGTACCCCACAGGGGAATATCACTTTACAGTGCTTGAGAAATGGAGCACATGGGACAGAGGGAATTCTGCTTCAGGCCATAGCTCCAGCATAGTACAGGGAATTTCACGCCAGGTCTACTACCAGGTCCTACTTGCTGCTTCACAAAACCATTATCCTACATCTCCCTTCAGGTTACAGTCACAAGGGGTGGTCACCTCCTATAATTTTAAGAAATATTTCAAGGACTATATCATTATACCCTTTATCACAGTCTGAACATTTATATATGAGAGTACCTTGGAAATCCTTTTTACAAGGCTTCTGAGTCAAATCTTTGAACCATCTGCCCAAATTCTGATGCTCACACTTCTCCCTTTGGTTAATACCACAATAGTCACTGGTTTCTCCCCTGACCTTGTACTGCCCAGGGTCTGGGTCTAATACTGGCATCATTCTGATTCACATTCCCTTCAGTAAGATATTTTGTCTGTCATTGATCCTATGTTCATGAACATGCTCTCATTGGCACCCTTCGGTAGTTTCTTCATGGGAATTTATCTCGGGTTATACTGGCGGACTCCTTTGGAACAGTCAGTGCGAAGTTTTCTCAACTTAAGATCACTGGAACTCTTCTCACTATGTAGGGAAGTTAACTCCACCACCTAGACCCTTTTTATGCAGATCTCCCTGAACTGCAACCCTCAGACTCTGCACTTATCAGAGGCAAGGAATACTAAGTAACCTGTTTACGAGCTGAGAAGTCATTCTGCTCTCGCCCCCTTAAGGACTTGCTCTTTTGATAATGGTCAACTTAATTTGCTGGCTTAGCATTGGTAAAGGTTGCATAGCCCCTGTTGTTAGTACTCCACTGATGCGTTTATTTTCCCTCCACTTACAGTCTGCAGGTGCCCCGGCATTTGACTGGACGACTAACCCCTCTTGCTTTCTTCATAGGGCAGACCCTCTATAAGCTCTTTTCCTCTTCTTTCTCCCGGCTAGATGGTTATGTTGGCCTTTTTTCTAGGACCTCTTCCCTCTGGGAATAAGTCTCTCCTTCCCTACCGGAGCCCGTTCTCCCAAAGATGTAGGGCTTCTTGGCTTTTTTTACAGCTTCTACAACTCCAATTCCAAAAAGTTGGAACACTGAGTAAAATCTACATAAAAGCAGAATGCAATGATTTGTAAATCTCATAAACTCATGTTTTATTCATAATGGAATATAGAAAACCTATAAAACATTTAAACTGAGAAAATGTACCTTTTTTAAGAAAAAAACGTTTTTTTAATTGTTGGCACCAACACATCTCAAAAAAGTTGGGACTGGGCAACAAAAAGCTGGCAAAGTAAGTGGTACTAACAAGGAAGAGCTGGAAGGACATTTTGGAACAGGTCAGTAACATGATTGGGTATAAAAAGAGCATCTTAGAGAGTCAGTGTCTCAACATGCACAGAGGTTCACTAATCTGTTAAAAGCTGTGTCTAAACATTGCTGAACAATTTCAAAATAATGTACCTTAACGTAAAATTGCAAAGACTTCTAATGTACAGTATCGTCATCTACAGCAAAAAATATTAAAAGATTCTGATGATCTGGAGAAATCTCTGCACAAGGCCGAAATGCAGTATTGCATGCCTGTGATCTTCGGGCCCTCAGACAGCACTGCAAAAAAAAAAACAGGCATGATTCTGTGATGGACATCACTGCATGGGCTCAGGGATACTTCTAAAAATCATTGTCTGTAAACACAGTTCACTGTGCCATCAAATAATGCAAGTTAAAGGAGAAGGAGAAGGAGAAGTAAAGCCAGCATCTCTCTTCTCAGGGAGCTGTGAGAACCCAGCGATCGGTTTGATCACTCGGTTCTCAGTGTTAAAGGCACCCAGGGACAGATGCAGCAGCAATGGGCCGATGCTGCATCCACCTAGGTAAGTATGAGTCTTTAAAAACAAAAAAAAAAAACCATACATCTCTTTTAAAGTTCTATCATGCAAAGAAGATGCCACGTGATCCAGAAATGCCACCACCTTCTCTGGGCCAAAGTTTATTTAAAATTGTCTGTTGAAAAGTGGAAAACTGTTTTGTGGTCAGAAAAATAGAATTTTGACATTCTTTTTGGCAACCATGGGCACATGGTTCTCCGCACTAAAGAGCAAGAGGGACATTCTGGCTTGTTATCGGCACTCAGTTCAAAGGCCCACAGCATATGCTCCCATCTGGTCAATGTCTCTTTCAGGGAATGCCTTGCATATTTTACCATAATGATAAACCGCATACTGTATATATGGCAACAGCATGGCTTCTTAGTAGAAGAGTCCAGGTGTGTTGAAGGCCTGCCTGCAGTCCAAACCTTTTACCAACTGAAAATATTTGGCACAACTAAAAATACAACAAAGACGACCCAGGACTGTTGATCTGTCAGAAACCTTTATCAGGCAAGAATAGGACAACATTCCTCCCCCAAAACTGGTCTCATTGTTTCCAGACGTTTTACAGAGTTGTTAAAAGAAGAGGAGATGCTACATTGTGGTAAACATAGCTCTATCCCAACTTTTTTGAGAAGTGTTGCTGCTATAAATTTTTTTATAAAAAGGTACATTTTCCCAGATTAAACATTTGATATGTTTTCTATTTTCTATTGTCAATAAAATATGCATAATTCAAATCATTGCATTCTGTTTTTATGTAGATTTTACACAGCGTCCCAATTCTTATGGAACTGGGGTTGTAGTATCTGTTCTTCTCACAAGTTGTAGGGCCAACACTTGTTTTTCTGTTTGTTTGTTTTTGACAGATGGCTGTTTGAGCTTCTGTTGATCAGTGCTTCTGCTTTTGAATCTCCGTTCAGGTCTGTTGACTCAATTTTTTTTTTTTCCAGTGAGCCTGTTGCTGATGTTTTAGCTGTTTTGTTGCCCATCCATCAATGTATTGCTTGAGGATGTCCCATGGTCTAAGAATATGTCCCTCAGTCCTGTATTGCACTATTAAGATAACAAAAGTTTTGACTTACCTATGCATTGACACATACCACTTACATAAACATTGTTGCTAACCAAATACACCCATTCATGGAAATGGCATTCCCTCTTTCAACACCCCGCCACACTGCAAAAATTGTTTATGGAACACAACAACAAGTTCAAGGTGCTTAATTGACCTTCAAATCCATCCGATCTCAATCCAAGCAAGCATCTTTGGGGTGTGCTGGAAATATACACTGATCTATGGAGTCCCCACTTTGCAACTTGCAGGACTTAAAGGATCTGCTACTGACAGCTTGGTGCCAGATACCACAGCTTACCTTCAGAGGTCTAGTGGAGTCCATGCCTCAACAGGTCAGTGCTGTTTTGGCAGCAAATGGGCAGGCCTGCTGAATTTTAGGTGAGTGGTAATAAAGTTATGGCTGATCGGTGTAAATTACAGTACAGGACGTGGGTCCAGTCACCAGAAGGTATTGACCTATAACCCATGGGCTAAGAATCAGTTCCTGTATCCTGTACTACTGTAATATCCAGGATATTGAATTTACAGGTACATCAAAAGTGCTATTTTTGCAGAACATTAAGATATTATTACGTTGGGTTAAAGAGGGCACAAATCTGCACAGTGGTGACTTTTTACAGTCTTGTGATTGCTAAAAACCTGGGAATTTATTTTGAAAAGGAATATTTTTGTTTATTTTTACAATTATTATATATACATACAGTATATATACATACACATACAGTATATATATATATATATATATATAATATCTACATGCCCATATACAGTGTATGTATATTTAACATTTTATTTATTTTATACTTTTTCTTCATTGGGGATCCAAACTCCCTATGCAGCTCTGCAGCAACATATCACTTCTAATTAGATCTAACAGATCACTGCAGCAAATCTGCCTGAGCCTCCATACTAGGAGGAAGTGCTGTGACATCACACTCTTCCAGTCTAAACACAATGCTTCTGTATTATGTTTACAGTGACCTGCTACAGACACTTCTATGGAGCACTGAGTAGCCAGAACAGAATCTCAGGAGGAAATCTTTCAGGTCCTGGGTTTAGCGCTGAACCCCCGACTGTCAATGACAGCCAGCAGATCCAGTGCTAGTAGTGATGGGGCCTATTTTAAAATGGAGATAAATGGCGTCTGTCACTGTACTGTTTTAAACCTGTTCCCAAGTACTTAGCTACCTCCTTAAGGTGCTATTGGATACAGCATGTGGTCTGCTTTATATAAAGGGCTACTTTTCAACTATCCAGATCATAAAACAAGAGAAAGTAGTGGTGGCTTTATGGTTCCTTAACAATAAAGAGTTGACTTCTGATTCCTCTCCTGGCCCCCTCCCTCTACAGTTTTATTTCTTAATATAACAAAAAAGAAAAAAAAATACTAGTACCCACTGTCTTTTATTGCAGAATAATCTCTGCTCTGAAATTCAAATAGACCGTAAAATATTTGCTCTGCTTTATGAGTATCTTTACATGCTAATTTGTTAGTTATAAGTTGTTTCTTAATTGCAGTTCACCTGTCATCCCAGACAAAGTGATTCATTATTGTAAATTCTTTTCTCTTGTCTGGGCGACTCTGTGAATATTTGGAATACATGTAAGTTTATAAGAGGCCCTTCTCTGCCATCATGTTCATCCAATATTAATAGCACATTCATCTCTAGAAAGAGGCAGACATAATGCATTGGTAAATTAAGATGGGAATATTGATTAGCTGCTTCATTGTACAGAAACACAGAAACGATGGGGATGACTCTTATCTTGAGGAGCACGTAGCAAGTGGCTGTTTTAAAAAAGCAAAGACAATTTTTCATGTTCTTAAATTACATCAAAGACTCATGTTAACACTTATGTTATATGAGCTTCAAAACACTTTTTTTTTTTTCTTGAAAAGAAATGCTTTGTTTGAGATGCAAGAATTCTGAATATATTACAGTAGGTCATCAAATGTATTTGTTATCTTTGGGGAAAACAAAAATCCTCCTTTGCAGTGGGGCTGACCCGCACTGCAAGGCTTAAATGCTTGTTTATGTCCTGGGGAGCAGAAAATGCAGCTTACTTACCTGCTCCCTAGGCAGCCAGCGTTCTCTTCTACTGCCCTATGCTCCAGCTTGTGGACTGTTCATCAGCGTCCTCATATCCAGTGCAGGGCACTGCATTATACTTGATGCAGTCAAAAGACCCTATAGCTACTGGAGCATATGGGAGAAGAGGCTGTGGGGACCATTCTAATAGCTTGGAGGGAACCTGCGTGGATCGGGTAAGTAGAAGTGCTTTTTCCAGTGGAAAAGACCCCAGACATAAACAAGCACTTAACCCTGATAATGTGGAAGCAGCTTCAATGTAAGGGAGAATTTTGTGTGTACATATGACCTTACCATCCCATAAACGCACCATGAGCAGTAATGGGATTGCCCAGCGTGCATGTCAGTAGTTGCACATGTTGGGCAAAGGAAAAATCTTCCCAGTTTGAAATCCTTGGTTCCATATCATAAAATCCTTGCGTGGGTGATTATTTTAAGAAGAAAAATAGTAAATATTGGGTTCCTGGAGCATTTAGGGCTCGTATACACCATATGTTAAAGCTGCCTTTAAGCAGCATTTTTAAAACCTTATAACCGCCCTTCAGTGCTGCCATGAATATTACAGTGGGCACCACACAGTGTAGTACACACAGAAGCAGTAGCGTTGTGTTAAAAAGTAAGCAACATGTTTCCTCTACAGTATAGCATTTATGGTGTGTGAATCTGGGTGCTGGGGGAGATGTGGTGGAGGTTTCTGTATCCCAGAATGCACTGGGGAATAATAAAGAACTAGGATAGAGCAAAACACAGCCATTTCCTGTTTTAAACAGAGCAGCTGTGTGGTAACGCCATTAGCTTCTGTGAGCAGGCAAAAGCATAAAGCCAGCCAGCAATGCTGACAGTTTGGGGCAGAAGCAGGGGCATTGAGCATTATTGCAATTGGCAAAGATTTTTTTCTTTATCATACATCATGGGACACAGAGCCTTAAGTAATTACTTAAAGGGTTATAGGCCACCTTCAGGTGTTGACACTGGTAAACCCAATCAAGGAAGTTTACTCCCTATATAACCCCTCCTCCTTCCAGAAGCACATCAGTTTTTTCGCCAGTGTCTAAGGTGTTGGTCACGAGTGAAGATGTGCTCTGAGGAGCTCCAGGAGGGATCCATGCTAGATTTTAAATAGCCTCCATACACCAGATCCATCCAAAGTACCATTGAGGCCTAAAAGGATGGTACCTGGGGCCTTGTATCCGAAGCATGAGGTTTTGCCTGTAACGCCTCTTTGTAGGGCTGGACTTAGGTCTTGTTACATTACCTAAACTTCCTGATGGGGTGCTTTTTACAGGTCCAGGGCAGTTGGAACCCCGTTTTAGGGACCCAGTCCCTGAAGATTTGCTAAACTCAGCCTGCCGTAATGGGTGAAGGTTTGGATTGTCTGTTAATTCAGCAAATCCTGCGGCTGGGATAAGGTAAGGGAAGAAATTGTCTTCATTGTAAAGCTCAGTCCGTGTCTGGTTGCAGCAGCGTGTGGAGGGAAGGTAAAAGAAATCTGCAAAAAGGTTTTCTTCTCCCCCCTGATGGAACCAGAGGGTTAGGGGGATAGCAGCACTGTACCCCCTTACATTAACCCCCCCACCGCGGGGTGTGCTGAGGTCCTGCTAATACCGCTAAATGTTTTACTGTGGCTGTTTTTTACTGTCTGTGCCTACTGCTAGAATATATGCCTGCCTCCCCTCCCCCCCATGTTGGGTCTGGAATCCGAAAAACGCTGCGTGCAGGAACATTTTAAATAGAAAGGGGCAGAATTTTTTCTTGGAGGGGTGGGGTTACTAAACGCGGTGCCGTGAGGAAAACCTCAGGGTCAAACCCAGGCTCAAAAAAAGTCCCGGGGTCAGAAACCTGCAAAGGAGAATCCTAAAGCCTCTTTATGAAGAGACAACTTCCCTCACCAAGGTGGGGGGAAGACTTCTGCAGTTTTCAGAAGTCTGGAAAGAGGCAATTAATGACATATGGGTCATCTCCACGGTAACGCTGGGGTACAAGCTGAAATTTCGGGACTTTCCACCGTCTCGCTTTCTGAGGTCAAGCGTTCCCAAAGATCCAGAGAAGAGACAATCTCTGTTTCAGGCACTAGACCGATTAATATCTCAAGGGGTAATCATACAGATACCCACAAAAGAGCAAGGTCTGGGGTTTTATTCAAATCTTTTCATGGTACCAAAACCAAATAGAGACGTCAGACCCATTCTAGATCTAAGAAATCTAAATCAGTTCCTGAAGATCCGCTCCTTTCGCATGGAGATGATCAGTTCAGTAGTTTCTATCCTTCTAGGAGGAGAACTTCTGGCATCAATCGACATCAGGGATTCATATCTGCATGTCCCTATATTTCCCGCTCATCAAAAGTTTCTGCGGTTTGAGTTAGAACAGCAGTATTGGGGGCATGGCCTAGCACCGGAGGAAGATGGACGCTTAGTCACTCAGCTCCGTCACCCCAAGCCTCCTAAGCACATCTAATCAGCGGGATTTATCGCCCCAACTAGCAGGAACATGACCGGGAGGAGCCCGTCAGCGGGCCGGTCCCCCCTGGAGACTCCCACGCAGTTGAGCCGCAATATACCGGCTATGTTCCGCACGCAGCACGTGGACTTACAGGCCGCATCTCAGGCCTCGGACCGGATTTCGCCCTCCGCCACCTCCGACGCTCCGGGAGCCTCCACACTGGCAAGTACCCCCGGCCCTCTCCCTTCTCCCTTACTATGCCTGGCAGACCTACAGCTGGTGGCCCCAGACATAAAAAGCACGCTCTTTGCTGCAATTTCTGACCTGAAAACAGACATTAAGGCAGTGGCATCCAGGCTGGAGCATGTTGAAGCAGCGGCCATGACACATGGGGCAGCAATCCAGCAGGTGCAACAAGTTACCAGCGTCCATGCACAGCACTTGATGGATATGCACAGGCACTTGGAAGACCTCGATAATAGGGGTCGGAGGCATTCCAGAGTCAGTGGAGGGGCCCCAACTACAGGCTACTATCTGGGCCATCTTTAACACCCTGCTGGGCAGGCCCCCTGACGCCCCTGTGGAGATGGAAAGATGCCATAGAGCCCTGAGGCCGAGAGGGAGAGACACAGACCCCCCAGGGATGCGGTGTGTTGCCTTGTCAGTTTCACCCAAAAAGAGGAGATTTTGCGGCTTGTGCGCTATCACGATCGTCTGGAACATGAGGGGGTACATATTCAACTGTTTCAGGACTTATCTGCTATCACACTGCAGCATAGGAGAGATCTCCGTCCCCTGCTGCAAACCCTCCGTGAAAGACGCATCCCTTATAGGTGGAAATTCCCCTTCTGCCTGCAAGCAACCACAGGAAATCGCACAGCGCACCTGAGGACCCCTGCTGACTTGCAACCCTTTTGCGACACCCTGGGCATACCACCTGTGGAGGTCCCTGACTGGTACAACGCCTTCATGCAACCGGACCCCTGGATCCCTACTCAGCCTGACATCACTCCGAGATCACAGAGGCAAAGACAAAGAAGGTGCAGATCTTCACATACCTCGCCATCGAGGATGAGGGGAGATATGGAGACGGACGAGAGCCCGAGAGTATCCCCTTCATCTGTTAGACGCAGAACCGAACGCTAACTTCAGAAACAACGGATGGGTAAGCAAATGTAAACCAACCCTCTGTTCAAACCTGACTTTTATAACTAATCCCTAGAGCTGGACTTTACTGCAGGAGCCTATGTGGTAATGGACAGCAGGAGACTGTTATGTGGAGAGATAGGCTGATCACCTGGTAACCTATCTCTTTACTGGACCAGAATAGCAAGGACTTTCCCCAGGCTTGGGGAGACACTGGCCTTGAATCCCCGTGTCTAACACTGTTTACTTTGAAACCCTATGGGAGCGTTGTGGGCGGGCAGGTTTCCCAGCTATGGGGCACGAACCAGTTAAAGTACAGAGACACGATCTCCGGTTTAAGGGGATTCACCACGTATCCCTAGATCAGGCCTTAAGAAACGCTTATGCTTAACACTGCACAAACAGTGATGGTACGCAGAGTTAACTCAGAACCCATGGGAACAGCGGTGTCACCTCACTGAGCCCCTAGCAAGATCTGCCAGGGAGTATACAAAATGCATCAAACATTCGATGCGCCCAGTTCCCTACACTTGTGGGCCATTTGGCTGAATGGATATCTCCTGGCTGGCAAGAACTGGACGCCTCTTCCCGCATGAGGGAGAACGTAAGAGACTCTGGTGAACTACTGTTATAGGGGTCATCCAGGTTTTTCTTTGCAGCTGCGCTCAATTCTACCGTAATGGGTCTTGCCATTTATATGTTATTTGTTTCAGGTTCCCCATTTGCATATGGTTTATCACGGATAAGTCCCCTCTGGGGACTATGATGCCCAGACCTGGAGGGCCAGGATCTCTGGGGGTCAGCTTGCAGCGGCTCCCAGGGACCCTCGAAACTCATTGCCAAAGGTTCTAATGTTAATTGTTAACTGTTAAACACTTGATATTGGGTATTAAATATTTGGTATTACCCCAGATTCAATTCAATTCAATTCAGCCCCTTGAACGTTAGCGCAAGACCAAGAGGGTGGATGATTGACATCTTGTGTGATCTGGAAGTCATAGACGGATATGTGCATGTGAGATACAGGGATCAGGGGCTACACTCCTACTGTGTCTATCAGGCAGAATTCAGTTGAAGTGTAGGACCCATAGGAACCGGGGCTATAGGTTCATGGACCCTGGGAAGGTCTGGGTCAGTTTTGAGACCAGATGACCAGAGCACATGAACAGGAACGTAAAAGTGACCAGTGGTCTGTTAGCTATGTCTTATATCTTGTGTGATACGTTTTTATTTCTTAGTTAAGGGTTTGACTATACGGTCGCTCATAAGCCATATGTCATAGGCCGTAGGAAATGTACCAGTATCTTAAATATGGTCTGTCGTCGCCATTGTTGTTGCTCCCCTTAGGAAGAGGTAGTAGGTGATGGGGGGAACTATCCTGACAGCATAGAAGTGGACGTAAATAGAGCAGCGGGAGAGTGTCAGACACCCTTTGGACTGTTAAGGGGGCGTTATATCCCACACAGATCGAGCCTACACTCGGAGGTCTCTGGGTGATGACTGCACTTAGATACACTTTAGTGTTAGGTCTCTTTCCCACCTCAAAGAGGCAGGCCCTTCTTTGAAACACTCCCGGAATATTTTATTCTTGCACCTTTTTCCCCAGAATTATCTTCCTAGGTGGGTAAGCAGGACTATACCCACCCCTGGTATTCTTCATTCTCTGCCCACGTTAGGGGCATACATCAGACAACGGTAGGGATTTCCAGTGGGTGCTGGAAGTAGGCTTCCCTGCCCTTCTTTCCCTGCGCTCATATCCTAACCTTTGACCTTCTAGCTCCCCCCCCTTTTTTTTTTTTTTCTCTCTTTTTCTTCTCTCTCTTCTTTCTTCCTTTCTTTTTCTATTTCTCTCTTCCCTCACCTTCTACATCCCCCCCGGTCCTCCGGATCGTACCCTCTCCGCCTGCAAGAGTTGATTCCTTTTAAACACCCTTGCATTGCTTAATAATGTCTGCTACAGTACAATCTTCAGCGCCGCTATCTCTTAAAGTATTCTCTCTAAATGTCAAGGGCCTCAATGTACCGGAAAAGCGCAGCAGTGTTTTAGCAGAAGCACACAGACATAGGGCACAAATCATTTTCTTACAAGAAACCCATTTCAAGACAGGCTCGGTGCCTTGACTATCTGACAGACGTTACCCAGAAGTTTATCATGCGACGTGCGCTGATTCCAAATCTAAGGGGGTATCCATTCTATTGACCAGATCCCTGCTGTTCCAACTTACGGACCAGCTTATCGATCCCGAGGGTAGATTTATTTTTCTAAAGGGCACCTGGAAAGGTAAACCTGTGACCTTAGCTAATGTATATTGTCCTAACACGGGTAGGGTCCCTTTCCTTAAAAATACTCTCCTAAAACTGACTACGTTTCAGGAAGGCCTTTTAGTACTGGGAGGAGACTTCAATATGGCCCTAGATCCGCTCCTGGACACCTCCACGGGCACCTCATCATTTCCCTACACGGCCCTACGTCAGGTAAAACTGCAACTCGCTTCACTTGCGTTACATGACACATGGCGCACTCTCAACCCCCGGGAAAAAGATTTCACATTCTTCTCAACACCACACAACCGCTACTCGAGACTGGACTATATATTCATACACCAGGCTGACCTATCCTATCTAGTAAACCCCACTATAGAAAATATGGTGATCTCAGACCATCACCCGATTACGGTAACTCTGCGCTTCCCACAAAGAGAGAGGTTCACTAAGATGTGGAGGCTTGATGCATCCATCTTGGCGGACCCAGGAGACGCAGCCCATATCAAACAGGCCCTCCAAGATTACTTCTGCACCAATGATACACCGGACATCCCATGGTTCAATGGGAGGCATATAAATGTGTCATACGGGGACACCTCTTAACCATAGCTGCCAGGAAAAAAAGGGAACACCAAAAGCTGATATTAAGCCTCACAGGAAAAATCACCAAGTTAGAGATTCAGCACAAACGTTCTGGGGCACTTCAAGTAGCCCAAGAACTAGCAGACACACGATCATTGTTGGTTGAGGAACTTTTTAGGAGGGCACGAAAGAGGCATATATTATCCCAGAAACTATTCTATGAGCAAGGTAACAAACCTGGAAAACTTCTGGCGAGATGCATGCAAAAACGCACACTTCTACAGTTCATTACATAACTGATCAACAGGGGATAAAACACACTAAAAATGAGGACATTGCGCAACGATTTTTAGAATTTTATAGCAAACTTTATAACCTAAATGAATTAACGCCCAGCGCTATAGGGGACGGAGAACGGGAGGGCATGATACGGGCATTCCTGTCCAAATTCAGCCCACAAGCCCTATCAGAAGGTGACCGTGCGGAGCTGGAAGCACCTTTGTCTTCTGAGGAGTGGGAAGCAGCACTGAAGAGCACAAAACCAGGCAAGAGTCCAGGGCCAGACGGCTTCACAGCGCAGTACTATAAGTGCTACTCAGAGACTCTAGCTCCACGTTTCCTCAGAGCCTTTAACACACTCTCTTCTGCTCCCTACTCCTCAGACACAATGCTGGAGGCCTATATCACGGTGATTCCTAAAGCTGACAAAGACCCTACTGACGTGACAAGTTATCGGCCGATATCACTCCTAAATGTCGATATTAAATTATTCTCGAAGATCCTAGCAACACGCTTAGCATACTATGTACCCGCCTGGGTGGGAAAAGACCAAGTGGGCTTTGTCAGGGGCAGGGAGGCAAGGGACAACACTATTAAGGCCCTGAACCTACATCACTGGCTAACCACTACAAATCGGGAAGGATTCTTCCTAGCGATGGATGCAGAGAAGGCGTTCGATAGAGTGGCCTGGGACTACATGGAGGAAGTCCTGGTCGCTCTTGGACTAGGGAGCTGCATGCGCACCTTTATTAAAGCACTCTATGCTAATCCAAAAGCCAGACTCAGAGTCAATGGCCACCTATCGGATGCCTTCCACATCCATAATGGCACGAGGCAGGGATGCCCTCTCTCACCCCTTCTCTATATTCTCACCCTTGAACCCCTTTTACGTTGCATCAGAGCTAATCCGGACATACAGGGTGTGGTGGTGCGTGACAGGGAGTACAAGATAGCGGCCTTTGCGGACGACATCTTGCTTTCCCTGTCGGAGCCACTGACGTCCCTACCAAATCTCTTACCAGTCCTCGAACAATTTAAACGTATCTCTAACCTGAAAATAAATTATTCAAAGTCGTTTGCCCTAAATATTTCCCTACCAGACACAGTAGTAAAGTTATGCCAGGCCAATTTCCCCTTTAAATGGAAGACAGATGCCATTACCTATCTGGGCATTCAACTCCCTCAAAACCTGGATACTCTTTATGAAAAGAACTTTCTTTCAGAGCTGAGGCACTTACAAAAGGATCTACAAAAATGGGATGTCCCGACCTTATCCTGGTTTGGAAGGGCCTCTGCGCTGAAAATGACAGTCCTCCCTCGCATATTATACAAAATGCAAACTGTACCGATACATCTGCCGCCTACCTTTTTTGCATTATATAAGATGTGCAGGACCTTTCTCTGGGGCTCGAAACCGGCGCGAGTTAGCTGGGCAAAATTAGTCTTACCCAAACCTAAAGGAGGGATTGGCCTCCCGGACATACTGCGGTACTATTGGGCAGTGCATATGACTAGAGTAGTAGACTGGGAGGATTCACGACCGATTTAAGGATTGGGTTAATCTAGAAAGACGGATATCGGGCGTTGATCTTCATGCACTCCCCTGGTTCTCCAAAACACCCTCAGGCACTCACCTTCACTCACACCCCCTTATTGGGGCAACACTACACAAATTTAATAAGGTATGTAAGATACATGCGATCTCAAACACGGAGAGCCCGATTACCCCTATAAGAGGCAACCCTGACTTCCCCCCTGGGCTGGCTAAATCCTACCTAGCACAGGAATGGCCACACGAAGAGATGATGGCAAAACACTTCTTCCATAGGGGCAAATTTACAAGACAGCAAGACTTAGCAGCAATATCTAGCACACAGGCCTTTCCCCTCTGGCCCTACATTCAACTGAAACATTTCTTAGACATGCCAGGGAAAAAGGGAGGGCTTCTCGAGACCACCCACAGTCTTTGAATCTCTATGCTCGGGCTCCTCCCCCCAGAATCATGTTGTCTCTACACTCTATGCCTCCATGTTTAGGGAAACACACTCTGTCTTGCGTTCTGAACAGGCATTCTGGGGGGACGAGTTGGACAGGGAGATTGAAGACGCAGACTGGGATCGCATACACTTACTTATCCACAAGGGGTCCCTTAATGTAAGCGTACAGGAGAATGGGTTCAAAATTAGGACAAGATGGTATAAAACCCCAAAACTGCTTCATAGAATATTTCCAACAGTATCAGACAAATGCTGGAGATGTGAAAGAGAAACAGGCACATTTATCCATGTATGGTGGTCGTGCTCCCTGATCCAGCCATACTGGAGCAAGGTACATGAGGTAGTCACTAACGTCACTTCAATGCCTCTGGAATTCACTCCAGCACAATACCTCCTTCATTTGTCTGATATCCCCATAAAAAGATATATGAAGTCGGTAGCCATGCATATGATTAATGCGGCCAGGATGTGCATTCCGGTACATTGGAGGTCTAAACGTTCTCCCCTGATTAAAGATTGGATAGCTCGTGTTAATCGGGTAGAGACAATGGAGGAGCTAATTCACTCCTCTCAGGATAGAATATCCAGCTTCTCAACGACTTGGGAACCTTGGTTCACTTTTAAGTACTCACAGCCATATCAAACACTGATACAGAGTAATGACTGACACCTGGTATTGAAGTATCCCTGTAGTGAGCAACACTCGGATGACAGGTATTCCGCAGACACATCCAGTTACCTGATTATACTAACTGGACTTGAATCATAGAGTCACTGTTGACTACAGGCGGAGGGGGTAGATGGTTGAGGACCCCACCCCCCCTCCGCTCGGCAACTCCTCAATCCCTGAACCAAACAGCCACCCCCCCCCCCCCCATCCTTCTCTTGTTCTTTTTTTTTTTTTCTCTTCTTTACCCTTTCTCTATCTGGCGATTTCTATCTTACACCCCTGGTGGCCACTTTGTCGACGCCTCAGGGGAGCTAGAAGGTGCTATAACAAATAAATGGAGAGAGGAAAGGGAACGCTAACAATCATAGTTACCATGATTGCGAGTCTGAGTGATCGCACTCGGAACAGCTGTGACACTCCAATATAAAGGCGAGTCAATTTAGACCCTACAACTGACACAGGGTTATTAGGGGGGATGCTTTGAGTAATATCCTCCCAGCAACAAGACCGAAGTGGTAGCTCAGCGAAATGTATGAGTCGTGTTCTAGGCTCTAGTTAGTGTTAAGTTGGCTTATCTATGTAACCTCCCCAGTACATATAGTTTGTTCGCCTTAATAAACGTGTCATTTGTTTATGTCCATTCACCTATATACCTTGTTCATACTCATACAATGTGAATGCATTTTGCTTGTTCAATGTGAATGTATATGTTGAAAAAGACTTAATAAAAAATGTTTGGATCAAAAAGAACAGCAGTATTTCCAGTTTGTAGCCCCAGCACCCCGGGTGTTCACCAAAGTGCTGGCCCCACCTCTAGCCAGGTTAAGGGCACAACAGTCGTAGCGTATCTAGACGATCTATTGCTAATAGATCAGTCGTTGGCTCGTTTGGAGCAAAGCGTACGCATTACAACCAACTATTTGAAAAGTTTGGGTTGGATTCTCAACCTAGAGAAATCTTCCTTAATACCGCTAAAAAGGCTGGAGTACTTTGGTCTGATCCTAGACACAGCCTAGGAAAGGGTGTTCTTGCCTCAGGCAAATATCAACTCCATAAGAGAGCTGGTGCGGATGGTCAGGTCAAATGGCGATCCCTCCATTCGCCTTTGCATGAGGTTACTAGGAACCATGGTGGCTTCATTCAAAGCAGTGCCCTATGCCCAGTTTTATTCAAGACTGTTGCAAAACAGTATCCTGTCTGCTTGGAACAAAACAATTCAAGCTTTAGACTTGCCAATGCAGCTGTCCCCAAGAGTGTCCCAAAGCCTTACTTGGTGGTTACTAACCCAGAATCTGCTGAAAGGAAAATCCTTCAGACCAGTCATCTGGAAAGTGGTAGCGACGGACGCCAGCCTTTCAGGCTGGGGAGCAATACTAGAAAAGACAACTGTCCAGGGACAGTGGTCAAGAACCAAAAGAACCTTGCCCATCAATAGCCTAGGGATTCGGGCAGTACGTCTGGCTCTAAAGGCCTGGACTTTCAGGTTACGGGATTGTCCTGTCAGGCTTCAATCCGACAATGCCACAGCTGTGGCCTATATCACCAAGGGGGCATCAAAAGTCTCTCAGCGCAGAGAGAGGTGAACCATATTCTAACTTGGGCAGAAAGGAATGTTCCATGCCTTTCGGCAGTCTTCATTCCAGGAGTAGAGAATTGGCAGGCGGACTACTTAAGTCACCAACAGTTATTCCCAGTGGAATGGTCTCTTCACCCCAACATATTTCGGGCTGTTTGCCAAAGATGGGGGACTCCGGATGTAGATCTTCTAGTGCCCAGGTTCAACATGAAGTTAGTCAATTTTGTGGCCAGAACAAGGGATCCATTGGCATGCAGAACGGATGCGTTGGTGACCCCATGGGATCAGTTCTCACTGATCGATGCATTCCCCATTATTCAGTTGCTGATAAAGCAGAAAGCTGGTATTTCTGGTGGCACCAGCATGGCCCAGAAGGTCATGGTATGCAGAAATCGTAAAGATGGCAGTGGAGGGCCCATGCTCCCTCCCACTACAGCCAGATCTGCTCTCTCAGGGACCGATATTCCATCCTTCCTTACGGTCTCTAAATTTAACAACTTGGCTATTGAAACCCACATTCTGAAGAAATGTGGGCTTTCCGGATCAGTTACCTCTACCCTGAATAATGCAAGGAAGCCAGCTTCCAGAACTATATATTATAGAGTCTGGAGGGCTTATGTTTCCTGGTGTGAATCCAAGGATTGGCACCCTCTGAAATATATCATAGGCAGAATTCTTGCCTTTCTACAATTAGGGGTAGAAATGAAATTGGCCTTGAGTACTATTAAAGGCCAAGTCTCAGCTTTATTGGTCTTATTTCAAAGACCACTTGCTACTCATCCTTTAGTCTGGGGTTTTATACAAGGGGCAACGTGGCTTAATCCGCCCGTCAAACCTCCCTTGAACCCTTGGGACCTAAGCTTAGTTTTGTCTGTGTTACAAAAAATTGCTATATCCTCAGCAAGGAGGGTTTCGGAATTGGCTGCTCTTTCTTGTAAAGTGCCATATTTGATTTTTCATGAGGACAGAGTGGTGCTACGCCCTCATCCAGGCTTTTTGCCAAAAGTGGTCTCAGGTTTTCACCTGAACCAAGATATTGTCCTGCCATCATTTTTTCCAAAACCATGTTCCAGGGAAGAAAAGTCACTACATTGTTTTGATGTGATGAGAGCAGTGAAAATCTATTTAAAGGCAACTGCTCAGATTCGTAAGACTGATGTCTTTTTTATTCTGCCAGAGGGTCCTAAGAAAGCACAGGCAGCGTCGAAATCCACGGTCGCTAAGTGGATTCGACAAGTGATAATTCAAACTTATGATTTAAGGGGTAAGATTCCCCCTTTAAAGTTAAGGCACACTCTACCAGGTCGGTTAGTGCTTCTTGGGCAGTGCGTCACCAGACCTCCATGGCTCAGATCTGAACTTGGTCTTCAGTGCATACATTCACAAAATGTTATCAGGTGGATGTAAGGAGGTATGAGGATATCGCCTTCGGGGGCAGTTTTCTGCAGGCAACAGTATAGATCCTCAAGTCTGGGGGTACCCTGCGGGTTGTGTCTACCTCCCCTCAAGTAGCATTGCTATGGGACGTCCCATTAAGTATTTACTTAAGGCTCTGTCCCATGATGTACAATAAAGAAAATAGGATTTTTAGAACAGCTTACCTGTAAAATCCTTTAATTGGAGTACATTGGGATTTAAGTATATTGCTTTGCTACAAAAACTGATGTGCTCCTGGATGGAGGAGGGGTTATATAGGTAAACTTCCTTGATTGGGTTTACCAGGGTCAACGCCTGAAGGTGGCCTATAACCCATTAAGTAATTACTTTGAGGCTCTGTGTCCCATGATGTACTCCAAGAAAGGGATTTTTACAGGTAAGCTGTTATAAAAATCCTATTGTTTCAGTAAAGTTGAGCTGGACCAAGCCAAGTGTCAAAGAGATCAAAGTATACGAATCCATCTTGCAGAGAATTCACAAAATGTACAATGTTTACTGCGTAACTCCTGGTGTAAATCATACTGGTGAGTGACATTCAACAGCATTTTTTTCAGCAAGCGAGTGATGTCTTGTTCATCCAGGCATTGATGGAGTAACCTGTCAAAATAGATAAGTATTTTCACTGCACTTTTTAGTAATTCTGATGCTGGGGAGTTGTCACCCACAACAGGATAGCAAGTGTGATGTCAACTAAAATATAAGCACTTCTTGACATTGGTATATTGAACACCAGCTTAATAATTGTGTGTCAATATTTTTCTGACAAACAACAATGTTTTTTAAGGCTGTGTTCGCATATGTCCAGCTGCGGTTTCAGAGCAATTTTTAAAAAGGTGTCCGGTGGGGTTTTGTTCAGCGGTTCAGGTGCAAATTTTTACTTGAATTTTTATCTGAACCTTAAAAACGCACAGGACTCTTAAAATACGCATGGCGGCCGGCCCGCAGATATGTGAACCGGCTCCAAAGAGAAGGCTGCCAGTTCACGTGTATTTGTATCACCCCTTCACCATCCTAAATACTTACCCCTTCAGTGTGCCTGTCTGTCGTGGCTCTCTCCTCTCTCCCTGCTATTGCAAGACACATAGGCAGCAGCAGAAGTCATTGGCACCTGCTACTGTCAGTCAGATCCTACGAACAGAGAAAAAGAGGGGGACTGAGCCATGCTGTTTGTGTCTATGGACTCATACAACCCAGCTTGGGAAGCGTGCCCAACATGTGTGCCCCCATAGCACACAGCTTGCTATGGAGGCACATGCGGGGATGGAGGAGTGGAGCGTGTCAGCAGGGGACCCGAGAAGAGAAGGTAAAGGACTGCTCTGTCCAATACCATTGCACAGAACAGGTAAGTATTACATGTTTATTCATTTAAATAAAAATAAATAAATACATATAAATATATAAACTTTAGAACCACTTTAAAGTAGAAATATGGCCTCCCGTTAAAAATGAGTTGCTTCTTTTTTTGTGTGAAATTTAGAAAACATTTTTATTAAATTTCTAAGAAAAAAAACCTGTTGCAGCACTTTTTTTTAATGCATCAGCATTCACAGTTTTCTCCTAGTCCCCCTGCAAATTTCCACAAATACCTGTTGATCCTGCCAGTGAAGTCCACCTAATGCAGCTTTCTGTGATGGTGTAACAACCATGCCACTTTGCTCCTGAATTCAGAGCTTAGTTGCCACACTTATGTAGGCTCTGTCTACTTGCACTACAGTTGGATGAAACAATGTTACAGGGGGTGGGGCTATTAGATTGTCACCGTTGATTCACAAGCCTGTAGCTTGTGAGTCAGCACCTGACTACATCTAGTCCTGCCAGTTTCTTTCTGGATTGGCAGCACTGTATCTGCTGCTGAAACCTCCCACTGTGACCTGCAGTGTCTGAGAATGTGTGATAAAAACATGAAGGAGGATTTGTGTTAGTTAAAGTGTTTGTTACCCTAAAAAAAAAAAATATATCCTGATCCTTTAAAGCAGGGGTCTTCAAACCCTGGCCACGCAGGCCACATTTAGCCTGCTTGTGTCATTTGTCCGGCCCGCCCGCCCGCAGCTGGCAGGTCCCGCAAACAAAGCTGCTCCCGTCACACCCTCCCATGCTGCCATTCTGCTGGGACCGCCGATATGCTAGCAACGAGTGACGTCATTGGTGCGGCATCTCCCAGCTACCCACCCACTGTTTTATATTAACGATCTTTCCGCATGTGTAGCAGCGGGTGGGAGTCGGGAGTTGCAGGAGAGCTGAAGTCGGCTCGTACGGAGACAAGAGGTAAATGTGCTGAAAATGAACACGTGTTGTACAACGCTGATGGGCACACTGATGGGGAGATTGCTGGGGACACTACTGATGGGGACACTACTGATGGGGACACTACTGATGGGGACACTGGTGATGGGGACACTGGTGATGGGGACACTGGTGATGGGGACACTGGTGATGGGGACACCGCTGATGGGTACACCACTGATGGGGACTCTGATACTCTGTTGATGGGGACACTTTTGATGGGGACACTGTTGATGGGGACACTGTTGATGGGGACACTGTTGATGGGGACACTGTTGATGGGGACACTGCTGATGGGACACTGATAATGGGGACACTGTTGATGGGACACACTGATGATTGGACACCGCTGATGAGGACACTGCTGATGGGTACACCGATAATTGGGACACTGCTGATGGGGACACCGCTGATGGGGACACTGATGAGGACATTGCTGATGGAAACACTGATGGAGGATACTGATGATGAGGAGTCTCTGATGGGGGACACAGACGTGTGGAAAGGCTCTGATGGGGACACAGATGTGTGGAAAGGCTCTGATGGGGACACAGATGTGTGGAAAGTCTCTGAGGGGAACACATGTGTGGAAGGCTCTGAGGGGAACACATGTGTGGAAGGCTCTGATAGTGACACAGACATTTGAACGGCTCTGATGGGGACACAGATGTGTGGAAAGGCTCTGATGGGGACACAATGTGCAAGGATACTCTGATGGGACACAGGCATGTGGAAGACTCTGATGGGGACACAGATGTGTGGAAAGGGCCTTTCCCATAGACGTGTGGAAAGGCTCTGATGGGGACACAGTGTGCCAGGAGACTCTGATGGGAACACAGATGTGTGAAAGGCTCTGATGGAGACATAGATGTGTGGAAGGCTATGATGGGGACACAGATGCGTGGAAGGCTCTGATGGGGACACAGACGCGTGGAAAGGCTCTGATGAGGACACAGATGTGTGGAAGGCTCTGATGGAACACAGATGTGTGGAAAGCCTCTGATGAGGACACAGATGTGCAGAAAGGCTATGATGGGGCCAAAATTTGCAAGTATACTCTGATGGGGACACAGATGTGTGGAAAGGCTCTGATGGGGACACAGATGTGTGGAAAGGCTCTGATGGGGACACAGATATGTGGAAGGCTCTGATGGGGACACAGATGTGCGGAAAGGCTCTAATGAGGACACATGTGCAGAAAGGCTCTGATGGGGCCAAAATTTGCAAGGATACTTTGATGGGGGACACAGACATGTGGAAAGGCTCTGATGGGGACAAAATGTCCCAGGAGACTCTGATGGGGACTCAGGTGTGTGAAAGGCTCTGATGGGGACACAGACGTGGGGAAGGCTCTGATGGGGACACAGACGTGGGGAAGGCTCTGATGGGGACACAATGTGCAAGTATACTCTGATGGAACACAGGGGTGTGGAAGGTTCTGATGGGGACACAGATGTGTGGAAAGGCTCTGATGGGGACACAGATGTGCAGAATGGCTCTGATGGGGACACAATGTGCACAGAGACTCTGATGGGGGGGACTCAGATGTGCGGAACAGCTCTGAAGGGGACACAGAGTTGCACAAAGACTCCTGAAGGGGACACATATGTGCAAGGAGGCTCCTATGGGGATACAGATGTGTGGAAGGCTCTGATGGGGACAAATATGCAGAAAAGCTCTGATCGGGATACGGATGTACGGAAAGGCTCCGATGTGGACACAGGTGTGCAAGGAGTCTGATGGGGACACAGATGTGCACGGAGACTCTGTTGGGTACACAGATGTGTGGAAACCTCTGATGGGGACACAGATGTGTGGAAACCTCTGATGGGGACACAGATGTGTGGAAACCTCTGATGGGGACACAGATGTATGGAAAGCTCTGATGGGGACACAGCTGTATGGAAAGCTCTGATGTGGACACAGATGTGCGAAGAGTCTCTGATGGGGACACAGATGTGCAGAAACTCTGATGGGGACACAGATGTGGTGGAGACGCAGTTGTATGGGATGACTCTGAGGGGAAATCTGAGATACTGATATAAAGGGGGATCTTGAGGATGACACAGACATAAGGGGGGACTATGATGAGGACTCTGATGTAAGCGTAAACTCTCAAATATTTTCCTTGTTCAGATATCTCCTTCAGTTAAAAAAGAAAAGAAAAGTGGACAGCGAGTGCCGCCTGTTTAATGAACAATTGAACATAAAGTACTTTTTTGTACAAACAGGCGATAAAGCCTCGTTCTCATAGGCAACAAAACTGTTTCAGTTTGAAGGAGTACAATATGCGTTAGCACTATGAGACAAAACATAAACAAAGTTATTCCAAATTCACAGGAACACCATGTTCGGAAAAATTTCAATTGATGCAACACAATTTTCTTTCCCAAAAAGTTCTATATACTAAATTTTATGAAAATTGAGCTTTAACTCGGGCCAGTTATAAAGTAGCTTATGCCTTGGCTAAAAGAGGAAAACTATTCACTGATGGAGATCTTATCAAGGAGAGTATGATGGAAGCAGTGGAAGAGTTATGCCCAGAAAATCTAATTTATTCAAAACTATAAGTCTTGCACCAAATACTGCTGCTCCTAGAATTGATGCTATAGAAAGCAATATAGTTAATCAAATTGCAGAAAAAGCTAAAAATGTTCTGGTGTATTCTCTCACACTTGATGAGTCAACTGATGTGTGTGATATATCACAACCTTTAGTATTAATTTGTGGTGTCGACAGCGAATTTGATGTCACGCAAGAGTTACCATCAGTGCATAACATGCACAGCACAGTAACTGGAGAAGACATATTCAAAGAACTGCAAAAAAGTGTGACGTAATATAACCTGGAGTGGAATAAACTGCAATGCGTGACAATTGATGGAGTAAATAACATGTCTGGGGCGAAGAAAGGTTTAGTTGGACAAATAACAAAAACTTGTGATGTTGGTGGATTCTCAAAACCCATGTTCTTGCATTACCCATCAGCAAGCATTGTGTGGAAAATATCTGGATATATCTTGTGTTCTGAAATCTGTTGTTTCAGTAGTAAATTTTTTTGTGATTGTGCCAGTTTTGTGATTTTCTGAAAGAAATTGACTCAAAGTACGTTGACTTACTATACAGCAGTTGGCTTAGTTGTGGAACAGTTCTATCACGCTTCTTTCAGCTCAGAGAAGAAATACATTTAATTTTCGAACAGAAAAGAATCGACCCGACCCACTTTTGTCAAACACTGACTGGCTTTGGAAATTGTAATTTTTTGCAGATTTGACAGACCATATGAATCAACTGAATCTGAAATTGCAAGGTGAAACCAATTTGATTTGTGACCTATTTGTGCATGTCAAGTCATTCAGGGCAAAACTCATGCTTTTTGAAGGACTGGTGGAAATCCATAATTTGGTTAATTTCCTATGTTGTGAAAAATTTCATGAAGAAAGTGAAACAGAATTTCCTTCTTCATTTGCAACTGAAATCATTCAGGGCTTGCAAAAGCAATTTTAGGAGCGATTTTCTGATCTTGATGGTAGAGCAGATGATATAAAACTGTTTTTAAAATCCATTTGACTGCAATGTTGAAACACTCCCAAGTCAGTTTCAATTGGAAATTATTGACCTACAATCAGATGACATGCTGAAAGACAAATATAAAGAAGGAAATCTGATCCAATTTTATAAATCTTTGCAGCCTGAGCAGTTTCCAAATTTGAAGCAATTTGCTCGTAGACTTGTGTCAGTTTTTGGTACAACAACCTGTGTGAACAAACCTTTTCAAAAATGAAGTATGTCAAGTCCAAATATCGAGCAAATTTATCTGATGATCATTTGAAGTCCATTCTAATAATTGGCTCCTCAAGCTTGAAACCTCAGTACAGAGACATTTTGAAATAAAAAAATCAGCTCCATTAAAATTTGTAAACATGTTTTTTGTTTTGTGAACATTAAGCATAAAATTCTTTGCATTGTGTTTTTCTGTTTGCACAAAATTGCCAGATCTGTGTTATTTTTCTTCGACTCATATTAACCACTTGCTTACCAAGGACGTCATATGACGTCCTTGACTTTGACTGGGGATATCTGAATGATGCGTGCAGCTATTGGCATCATTCAGATATCATTCTTTCCGTCCGGCGATTCTGTGCACCATAAGAACGATCATAGCGGCAGTTCCGCCGCCTGATCATTCTTATAGGCAGCGGGAGGGGATGTCCCCCCCTCCCGCCGCCATCCGGTGCTTCTCCGGGCTCTCCCGTGCCATCGGGGGCCCGGAGAAAGAATCGCTCGCCGCCGGATGACGAGCATAGAGATTTCCGGTGACCAGATGGTCACCAGTCATCTCTATGACCGTCTGAGGCCCGGGCGCGACGTTATGACGTCACGCCCGGTACCCGGAAGTAAACAAAGCCGCGATCGCGGCTGTCAGCATGAGATCGGTAATTTTTTTTTACCGATCTCCTGCTTTCCAGCCTGGAGGAGAGATGTGGGGTCTTATTGTGTTTTTTTTTTTAAAAAGTGTAAAAATAAAAAAAAAAATTAAGTAAAATAAAAATAAAAAAATAAAAAAAAATAATAAAAAACGCCCCTGTCCCCTGTAGCTCACGCTCAGAAGCTAACGCACACGCAAGTCCCGCCCACATATGTAAACGCCGCTCAAACCACACATGTGAGGTATCGCCGCGTGCGTTGGAGCGCGTGCAACAATTCTAGCACTAGACCTCCTCTGTAACTCTAAACTGGTAACCTGTCAAAAAAAATTAAAGCGTCGCCTATGGAGATTATTAAGTACCCGAAGTTTGGCGCCATTCCACGATTGTGCACAATTTTAAAGCGTGACATGTTCGGTATCTATTTACTCGGCGTAACATCATCTTTCATATTATATAAAAAAATTGGGCTAACTTTACTGTTTTGTTATTTTTTAATTCATGAAACCGTTTTTTTTCCAAAAAAAGGCGTTTGAAAAATTATTGCGCAAATACCGTGTGAGATAAAAAGTTGCAATGACCGCCATTTTATTCCCTAGGGTGTCTGCTAAAAAAAACGTGGATAATGTTTGGGGGTTCTGAGTAATTTTCTAGCAAAAAAATGATGATGTTTACATAAAGGAAAATAGGCCAAAATAGGCCCGGTAAGAAAGTGGTTAAAGGCCCAAGTTTATTTTGAATGTCTTAGTGTTGTTTTACTAAAGTTGTTTCTCTTTTGTTCTCAGTCATTTAATGCTGATTACAAAAACAATCCATGTAAAATATATTCATTTATTTAAATTTTTTCATTCATTTATTTTATAAAAAAATTTTTTCAGCCCCCGAATACTTGTAAAATCTACAATGTGGCCCTCGTGTTGAAAAGTTTGGAGACCCCTGCTTTAAAGCTTGTTATACAGCACAGTGCTTGTGCTGTTTTATTTGGCCCTCTGTAACACCTGAAATACCTGGCTGATCCTGCCTGGTTCTGCCCTCCCACCTCTAAACTGACCACGGTTTATCATGGCTGCTGCGCCCTGACACAGTGGTTAGTTTGTGTCTCTGTCATCTGCAGCTCTCCTGTCTTCCTCTGTCCTCTCTCTCTCCCTGCCTGCCTGTCTGCTCTGTGTCAAGTGCCTGCCCCCTCCCCTCCTGCTGCTGAAATAACATTAAAATCTTATATAATCCAGTGTGTTTGCTAATGAAGGGTGCTCCTGGCTTTCTGTTTTATAAAAAAAAAATGCCTGCTATACCTGAATTCAGAGCGCCACTCTGCGCTCACGTGACCAGCTGGCTCTCTCCCCCTTTCATCCCGACTGGCGTCAGCGGGGGAATCTCGGCCCCACTCGCTACAGCTGTCAGACGAGGAGAGGAGAGAAATGGTTGGTCACATGAGCACCGAGCGGCACACTGAAATCGGGTATAGCAGACATTTTTTTTATAAAACACAGAGACAGGAGCACCTATCATTAGCAGCAGGATTATACAGGATTATATGAAGTTTAATAAGTGGGTTAACAACCACTTTAAGGAAAGTAAAAAAAAGTTTTTTAGTTTACTTTGAGGTTTGTGCGTCACTTTCTATCTTAACCAGTTAACAACCGGCCCATAGCCGAAAAACGGCTACAGGGCGGTTGCTTAACTCTGAGAGGCCGTTAATTAATGGCCTCACAGAATTCCCCTCTTGCGCGCCCCCTGGACCCGGCGGATCATGGATCACGGTAAACGGCCGTAAACGGCCGCTGATGGCTCCGCCATCATTTGATGACGCCGGTTTCTCTCTCCTCCTCTCTCTGTACCGATCGGTACAGTGTGAGAGGAGAGGGGGAGGGATCAGTGGCAGCAGTGCTGTGGGCGGGATCTGTAGTGCCCACAGCCTGCTCTGCAGTCGCCACCGATCCATCCATCCATGCTCAGCCATCCCTCCATACCCTGCAATACACAGCAATAGCCTGCAGTGTATTGCTGGGTATTGCAGGGTATGGAGGGATGGTTGAGCATGGATGGATGGATACCCAGCAGTACACAACAATACTCTGCCATACTCTGCAATACCCTGCAATACTCTGCGATACTCAACAATACTCTGCAATACCCAACAATACTCTGCGATACTCTGCAATACCCTGCGATATCCAACAATACGCTGCGATACTCTGCAATACCCTGCGATACTCTGCAATACCCGGCAATATTCTGCAATACTCGGCAATACCCTGCAATACTCTGCGATACCCAACGATACTCTGCGATACTCTGCAATATTCTGCGATACCCTGCAATACTCTGCGATACCCTGCAATACCCAACAATACTCTGCAGTACCCAACAATACTCTGCCATACCCTGCGATACTCGCTACGATCGAAGCCAGGATCGTTTTTTTTTTTATTTCAGTCTTTCCAGCCTAGAGGTGAGATGTGGGGTTATATTGACCCCCTATCTTACTGTAAAGAGGACCTGTCATGTCATATTCCTATTACAAGGGATGTTTACATTCCTTGTAATAGGAATAAAAGTGATCAAACTAAAATAAATAAAGTAAAATGAACAATAAAAAATGTTTTTTTTTTTTTTAAAAGCGCCCCTGTCCCCGTGTGCTCGCATGCAGAAGTGAACGCATACGTAAGTCCTACCCACATATGAAAACGGTGTTCAAACCACACATGTGAGGTATCGCTGCGAACGTTGGCGCGAGAACAATAATTTTGGCCCTAGACCTCCTCTGTAACTCAAAACATGTAACCAGTAAAAAAAATTAAAGCCTATGGGGATTTTTAAGTAGCGAAGTTTGGCGCCATTCCACGAGTGTGTGCAATTTTGAAGGGTGACATGTTGGGTATCTATTTACTCGGCGTAACTTCATCTTTCAAATTATGCAAAAACATTGGGCTAAATTTACAGATTTGTTTCTTGTAAAGCACAAAACATTTTTTTTCCAAAAAAAACGCGTTAGAAAAATTGCTGCGCAAGTACCGTGCTAGATAAAAAGCAACGACCGCCATTGTATTCTCTAGGGTTTTTGCTAAAATACATTTTCTAGCAAATACATTATGATTTTTACATGTAGGAGAGAAATGTCAGAATTGGCCTGGGTGCTCCAGAACGCCTGCAGGTGCTCCCTGCATGTTGGGCCTCTGTATGTGGCCACGCTGTGTAAAAGTCTCACACATGTGGTATTGCCATACTCAGGAGTAATAGTAGAATGTGTTTTGGGGTGTAATTTGTGGTATGCATATGCTGTGTGTGAGAAATAACCTACTAATATGTAAATTTTGTGGAAAGAAAAATCTTGATTTTGCAAAGAATTGTGGGAAAAAATGACAACTTCAAAAAACTCACCATGCCTCTTTCTAAATACCTTGGAATGTCTTCTTTCCAAAAGGGGGGTCATTTGGGGGGTATTTGTACTTTTCTGACATGTTAGGGTCTCAAGAAATGAGATAGGCCGTCAGTACTTCAGGTGTGATCAGTTTTCAGATATTGGCACCATAGCTTGTTGACTCTATAACTTTCACAAAGACCAAATAATATACCCCAATTTGTACTTATTTTTACCAAAGATATGTAGCAGTATAAATTTTGGCCAAAATTTATCAAGAAAAATTACAAATTTGCTGAATTTTATAACAGAAACTAGGAATTTTTTTTTTTTTTACAGAATTTTCAGTCTTTTTTTCTTTTATAGCGCAAAAAATAAAAAAAACCCAACGGTGATTAAATACCACCAAAAGAAAGCTCTATTTGTGTGAAAAAAAGGACAAAAATTTCATATGGGTACAGGGTTGTATGACTGAGTAATTGTCATTCAAAATGTGAGAGCACCGAAAGCTGAAAATTGGTCTGGATATTAAGGGTGTTTAAGTGCCCAGTGGTCAAGTGGTTAATTGGCACTGTCATATGGGAGACTTTAGTTCTACTTTAAGAATTCAGTGTTCTTTGAATTAATTTTGTTCCTATAGGTAAGTCACAGGTACTCTCTGTCTGCCTCCTGAGACTCTCACTCACATTCATAAATATATTATGGTCTATAGTGCAAAGTGTCGTTTTTGGATGGTCTTAACAGCTATTTTTTTTAATCTTTATACAAATCATTAATCGTGTTTTACCATTGTGTTTTAGGTACTATAATAGGTGTTGTCATTTATACTGGAAAAGAGACCAGAAGTGTGATGAATACCTCAAATCCAAAAAACAAGGTAATTTTTTAAAAATCTTCATGAATCTGAACGGGTATACAAGCAGCATTCAATGCAGTTATTTATGTTGAAGCTGCTTGCTATGGGGACACTCGACAGGAGGGAGGGTCCAGGAGCACCTTTTGGGGACCCGAGAAGAGGAGGATCTGGGCTGCTCTGTGCAAATCCACTGCACAGGGCAGCTAAGTATAACATGTTTGTTATTTAAAAAAAAGAAAACAGACCTTACCTTCACTCGAACTATTCATTTTCCTATATTGTGTACTATTATAGTCTTGGTTTAGATTGATAATGCAAACATGTGACTTCATGTACTGTAGGAAGACTATTCTGTTAAAAGTTTACAAATGTACATACTGCAGCCCACATTAAACCTTTAATGCACCTTTTTTAGGATTTTGGGGCTAGATATAATTACATTTATTTTCCCAAGCAACATAAACATAATTATGGGTTAATATTTAACAATTAACAGACATAGTCTTGCATGATATGTTTTAAGGCATATTCAGCATAGAAGGAGGCGTTAATGTGACATTTTGTCATTTGGATGATGAATCATCTATTGAAGGGACTCCAGAAATGAGGAACAGGGTGGTTTAGTAATTTGCCCCAGGAAAGCAAAGCTGTCAATATGTGTCTGAAATCGGCAGCTAATGTTGAACGTTGATGACTGTTTTGTTTAATGTGTTGATGGTCTCTGCCAGAATAAAATGTCCATCACGACTGTCTATTTCTCATGAAGACTGGCTTCCCTGCAGGGTAGAAGAGGGCCACATTAACTGTCCAGAGTCTAATGTCTTCTTATTAGTTCTTTGTTTTAGAAAACTTTGAATATTTCTAATGGTTCTACAGAATGTATTATTTAGGCACCACAGTGCAACATCAATGTTTCTGTGTATATAAACATAAAAAAAATTGTAAAAAGTTAGTTTGGAACTTTTAAATGAAAACTACCAAAAATCTGTAGTTCCGGAACAAATATAAAACATGAAATAAACAATGTTCCATGCATTTCAGGGCCTTAACATGAAGTTAAGTTAGTCCTAGACTTCATGCTTTTTCAGTGGGGTCCACTTCAACTTGATATTACACCTGCAGCTCCAGCCAGCAGTGGACCCCTCTCATGTAAGACCTTTTCTCAGTTACTGGACATTGCTATTAACTACTTGTCTGTGCTTCGTAACATTAGGGGTTGTGCTGCAAGTCACACCACAGTCAGAAATAAAAAAAAAAACTATATACCCACAGCTAATATTGTGTCACTCATTGCAGGTCTTTATTTTGACTGTAGTTATCCCTTAAAGGAAGAGTCTGCTCAGAGCAAATATGTCAGATGTGGGTGAACTAAAGTGCCATCTGGATTCTTATATCGTCATCTGACTGGAGTAGTAGCTGGCATGGGTTGTTGCAGGCTGGTGTTTTTGTGAATGATCGCACTGCTCTCAAACAGCTGACAATTACTACTCTCTTGCCTCCAGTCTGAAAAAGCAGGCTAGGGAACGGGCAAAAAAGATTGCAGTGGAGGCATAGGGCTTCACTATTAGCAGAGTTGCAGATATTCCTTTCTGGCAGCTTTCAAAGAAGCAGGGGTTGTGTATACTGCCTGTCATTCGTACTATATAGTCATTCCATATGTAGCTGCAGCATCTGAAAAAACAAAAGCAATTATTAATAATCTTTTCATCCCTGTGTCTTCCAAGGACAGCGATGCACTGTGACATGTGAGAGATATGTAGTGTAGTGAGGGATGCAAAGACCTATTCACTGGGAAGACAAAACAATCTCTCAATAAACAAATGGCCCAATATAGGAGGGAAAATTCAGCAGATCAACACTCAGCAGCTTCCCTACACTTTATTGAAAAGGGACATTCTTTCAAAGACTGAGAGGTCAATTTGTTTGCAAGATGCATGAAAGAGGCAATCTACATGAAGCTTGAACGAATATCTCTGAGCAGGCGTGGGGGACTTCAACACCATCTATCTTTCATTTTACCTGGCAATATGACTACAATCTGCACCTTTAACAATGTAAATTGAGTGATTAAACACCAGTGCAGACTTCTAGACACCAAGCTTGGGATAATGTACCTAGAACAGGGTGGATCCTCAATTTGTACACCTCCTATCCTGTTTTTGAATAATCAACATCTCTATATTACATGTGATTGGATTAGGCTGTCTGCTACCTGTGTAGATATTAATGTTGGGGCATTAAAACGAAAGAAGCAGCGTGGGGAAGCTATAAATCATTTTTAGCATTATGGGACAAGTCCAGTTGAATGTGAATAACTACTACTAGCTTTACCTTTATCTGGAT
Source organism: Lithobates sylvaticus (assembly GCA_028564925.1). Lineage (NCBI taxonomy): Eukaryota > Metazoa > Chordata > Amphibia > Anura > Ranidae > Lithobates > Lithobates sylvaticus. The sequence continues at coordinate 188,536,175 of CM053030.1, forward strand.
AAATGACAACCTTCACAGACAGGTTTACTATGATGAATTCAAAACTGATGCAGATTATTATCTTTTGATCTCACAATGTATATTGCTACAGAATTTTTTTTTTTTGTTTCAAATAATTTTTATTGAATATTTAAATGCAAATACAGGAGTATAATGTGCTACAGAATTATTCTTCTGTCTGCACTATATAGCCAAATGTTTGTGGACACCTGACCATCATACCTGTTTGACAAATTTGTTGGAAATTCCATTAGTAAACCTAAGGAAATAACATGAAAATGCCCTCCACCCTTTGTAGCTTTAACAGGCTCCACTCTTATGGGAAGGCTTTCCACAAGATTTTGAACCGTATCTGTAGGAATTTGTGCTAGTTTACCTAAAAGGTCATTTGTGAGGTCAGGTACAGGTTTACAAGAAGACCCGGCTCGCAATCGGTGTTCCAATTTATACCTAAGGTGTTCAGTAGATTTGAAGCTCTGTGCAGACCACTGGGGTTCCACCACCCCAAACTAATCAAAACATGTCTTTATGAACCTGGATTATTTACATGGGCACAGTCATGTTTTCCAAAACTGTTGTCACAAACTTAGAAGCACATAGTTGTCTAAAATGTTTTTGTACTGTATGCTTTAGCATTAGAAGTACTCTTCATGGAAACACCTTAACTGAATAATTTGGAGTTGTGCCAAAATACTGTACCTTTGGCCATATAGGGTAAATTCTGAAATTAATGTTTTGTAGGGAATGATTTATAACTGACGTTTAAGATTTCAGGCAGTACCTGATTGTTATTCACTGAGTTTCAATAGAAATCACCATTATATATTATTGGGCATATTTAAAATAAAAAAACCAGCACGGACCAACTCTTTTACCCTAGGTTCACACCAATGCTTTTTTTGTGTTCAGAAAGGCACTACAGTCCACTTAACTTGTTTTCCTATGGTACATATTCACATCTATGTGTTTTGCAGCCGGTGCGTTTTTGGAAAGGGTCAGGGACTTTTTTTCCTACGTTTTTCATGTAAAAGACTTCGAATGAATCACACCAGAATCGCAAATGTTGTGTTTGTGATGCGATTTTTGATGGGTTTTATGGTTTAGATTTTTCGTTTTAAACACTGTGTATACCATAGCTGGTTGCTAAGGAGTAGGCCGGGAAGCTGGCCGCTGCATCCTTAACAACCGATGAGTTATCAGCTGTCAGCGGGATTCCCCGCTGACAGCTGAATGTAAAAAAAAATATTGCCGGCAGAAAAATAAATGTAAACAAAAACGATGTGGGGTCCCCCCCAGGTCCATACCAGGCCCTTGGGGTCTAGTATAGATACCCATGCCAACATTTTTTTTAAAAATGACGTGGGGGTCCCCCCTAAAATCCATACCAGACCCTTATCCGAGCATACAGCTGGCAGGTCAGCAAAGGGAGGGGACGAGCGAGCACATACCAGGCTGCTAAAAAAAAAACAAGAGACAGTTTTTACAAGTCCTTCATTAAAAATTAAAAATGTCACCCGTCGTAGCTCCAACTTGTCTTCTTCCTCCGGTACCGATGTCTTTTTCCTCTGGTAGTTTCTTCTCCCTCCGGTGCTCCTTGTGCTGTCTTCTTCCTCGTCACCGCTTACCTGCTAAAAACAAGAAAAGCAGATCTTCTAATGCTGTCTTCCTCCGTTGTGTTTTCTCCCACTGTCTGCCATTTCTTATATAGCCATGGGGCATGGCCATCCGATGACATCACTCGGAGAACTGCCCTTTGTGACACCACGTGTCATGAGGCAGTGCTGAATGTCACAGGATTGTGATATTTTTTTAGGATATCATTACCAGTTTACTTTCTGACTTGTTATTTTTGTTAATCAGGTTATTATTGCGAGAATCATTTTGTAGATATGTAAAGTTTAAGGGAGAATAGTTACAGTATATATCAGAGAATATGACATTTACCAAATATTTACTGCAAGTGAATCTTTTGGTGCATGTGTTTCAAATTACAATGATCGATGCACCTCAAGAGAATGTTTAGTAAAAGTCATATTCACTACTTTATAAATAAGCCCCCTAGGAATTGTGTATCTGTTTTTTACTTGCACAGTGTTCTTTATAGGGGAATGATCTTAATGTATGTAGACAGTTCAGTCAAACATAGTACACAGTACAGAGAAGAGAGACAGCACATAAATGGATCGTATGTCATATTTTCTTTAGGGGCATGGATATGTTCTCATTTATATGGTTTGTTTACCTGATACTAAACATAGAGACAAATGGTTTTTAAGAGAGAACCACTTGATAGTTTATTTTAATACATTGCCTTAGCAGATAGCTGTTTTTTTGTGATTCTTAATAATCTAGGGGAAAAGTATGGGTGTTAGGAAAGAAATGATAATACAAATTGCCTGGAGCAATTATTGAAATCTCTAGAGTGTATTGATTTGTGTTTCTAATTGGAAAAAAGATACTATATTGTGTGACTAAGCGAGACAGGTAATGCATCCTTTTATGCATAATGCAGATGTCAACGTTTAAACCATTGGTGTATAGGGATGCAAATTGTAATAGTAATTTGAATGCCAAGTACATTTCAGTTTAATTGTGTGTGTGTGTGTATATGAGTGTGTGTTTATGTGTGTAATATATATATATATATATATATATATATATATATATATATATATATATTTATACAGTGCCTGGAAAAAGTATTCACACCCCTTGAAATTTTCCACATTTTGTCATGTTACAACCAAAAACATAAATGTATTTTATTGGGTTTTATGTGATAGACCAACACAAAGTGGCATATAATTGTGAAGTGGAAGGAAAATGATAAATGGTTTTCAACATTTTTTACAAATAAATATCTGAAAAGTGTGGTGTGCATTTGTATTCAGCCCCCTTTACTCTGATACCCCTAACTAAAATATAGTGGAACCAATTGCCTTCATAAGTCATCTACTTAGTAAATCGAGTCCACCTGTGTGTAATTTAATCTCAGTATAAATACAGCTGTTAGAGAACCTTAGTGAACAAACAGCATCGTGAAGGCCAAGGAACACACCAGACAGGTCAGAGATAAAGCAGGTTATAAAAAAATATCCCAAGCTTTGAACATCTCACAGAGCACTGTTAAATCCATCATCCGAAAATGGAAAGAATATGGCACAACTGCAAACCTACCAAGACATGGCTGTCCACCTAAACTGACAGGCCAGCAAGGAGAGCATTAATCAGAGAAGCAGCCAAGAGGCCCAATGTAAATCTGGAGGAGCTGCAGAGATCCACAGCTCAGGGGGGAGAATCTGTCCACAGGACAACTATAAGTCGTGCACTCGACAAATCTGGCCTTTATGGAAGAGTGGCAAGAAGAAAGCCATTGTTGAAAGAAAGCCACAAGAAGCCCCATTTGCAGTTTGTGAGAAGTAATCTTAGAAGAAAACCTGTTAGAGTCTGCAAAAGACTTGAGACTGGGGCAGAGGTTCACCTTCCAGCAGGGCAACAACCCTAAACATACAACCAGAACTACAATGGAATGATTTAGATAAAAGCATATTCATGTGTTAGAATGGCGCAGTCAAACTCCAGACCTAAATCCAATTGAGAATCTGTGGCAAGACTTGAAAATTGCTGTTCACAAACGCTTTCCATCCAATCTGACAGAGTTTGAGCTATTTTGCAAAGAAGAATCAGCAAATAGTCACTCACTGGTTGTGCAAAGCTGGTAGAGACATACCCAAGAAGACTTGCAGCTGTAATTGCAGCGAAAGGTGGTTCTATTGACTCAGGGCGACTGAATACAAATGCACGCCACACTTTTCACATATTTATTTGTAAACAAAATTTAAAAAACATTTATCATTTTCCTTCCACTTCACAATAATGTGCCACTTTGTGTTGGTCTATTACATAAAATCCCAATAAAATACATTTATGGTTTGGGTTGTAACATGACAAAATGTGGAAAATTTCAAGGGGTAGAAATACTTTTTACAGGCACTGTATGTATATGTGTGTGTGTGTGTGTGTGTATATATATATATATATGTGTATATATATATATTATATATATATATATATATATATATATATATATATATATATATATATAATTATTATTTTTGGGCACTTTCCATTTCCACTACTAAGAATACCATTTTCAGCTTTTCAATCTCTTTGGATTTTGCCGCTTGAATTGATGGTGATGTTTTTAACAAAAATATCCAGAGGCGGGGTTCTCTCAGGCTCCAGAGGATTACACTGCATTCTGACATCACAAAAAAGTGATGGGCTTGTATTGGGCGTTACATGCAGTACTGATACACCAATTTTATTTTATTTCTAGATGTGTTTTCTGTATAGAGAAATTGCCACACACTCTAGCTATTATTTGGAGCAAAACTGTCATGAGAAACATATGAAAGACACCCTTGTAGACCTCTCCTACTGAAAATGCTCACTGTTTGGCTGCCATGCTAAAGCTGTGGATTCAGTTCTGAGTTGATGACCTAGAACAAGTGTAAAGATAGAGAGTCAGAGGCATCAAATCAACTATCATTTTCAGAAGGAGTCCAGTAATGGCAGCCCACACTTTTATGACAGTTGCAATTTAATAATATTGCTCCAGCAACTTGATAATTGATTTCTTTCTATTGGACAATATTATACAAGTCTTTCATTATCCATACAAGTCTGGCTGTATTTTGGAATTTGGGTGGGTTCTAATCAGCTTATCGAAGGAGTTTCATAGGAGGTTTCTACCACTTGATATTATTTCCTTGGTGAGGAGACTTTCCACATCTTATGAATAGTGGAAAATCCCACCAGCCAAGCTGATCTGAAAGCATAGCTGTAATAATTGTCTATAGTTTTCCCAAACAGAAAGTTCTTAAAATAGTTTTCAGTGAACAATATTCACCTTAAGAGCTTAATGCGTGGAGAATCAAATGAGACCAGTAGGAGCAGGACCAAGGAGCCCAGTAATGGCAGCACACACTGTTATGCCTGGTGAAATGTAATAATCCTATTCAAGCAACTTAAGGCATTTCTTTCTTTCTATTGGACAACATTTTAAATATTTACCATTGTCCATACTAGTCTGGTGGTATTTTGGAATTTGAGTGGATAAGTGGGTGGATGGGTTCTGGTCCGCTTATGGGTTTCACAAGTCCCCACTACTTGACAGAGGACATTCCACTTTTTCTACTAGTGGAAAATCCCATCAGCCAAGGTGATCCGTCATCATAACTGTAATCATTTTCTAAAGTTTTCCCCAATAGTTTTTTTTTTATTATTAATTTTTTCTGTGAACAATATTTATCTGAAGTATTTGATGCATTGAGAGTCAAAGTAAAAAAGAAATCACTAATAAATTTCAGTGTTTTAAATGCTTTTGTTGCCTGAGGAAGCAATCACATAATCCAAAAAAAATAATTTTCCAGACAGAATAATGATTTTCATTCTAAATAGAATTCAGCGTTAATTAGCATGTTTTTACCACAAGCCCCTGCTGAGTGGAAAAGTGTAGGTCAATGCATGAATGTCACTTTGTGCATTGGATGTGATGGGCAGCTAGTACAGATTATGTATAATACTCAGCTCCAGGATTCTCAAATGTATAATCACTTCTACCTGTATAGATATTTCTTAAACCTTGTCAGTCTTTATAAAGTTGTATCTGTAAGAAGTAAAGGTCATGTATGGAGGCTAATTAACCTTATGGGAAATAGATGTTGTATGTGTACGACTTTATTTGTGTAGCCTCACATATTTATGTTAAGAGTTAAATCATGAAAGCTAAAAATAATATTCCCTATGCTGATTGTAAACACAGTGCAGACTCGGCTGTATTTCAGCCTCCTCTATTTGTATACTTTTATTAAAGTGCACCTGGTATTTCGTTTTAGCCCGTTTTTAAATGAGCTATGCTCCTGTGTTTAAAATCACTTCCCTCTTATGCATTAATTTTATCATGGTGGTGCTAGCAGATTAGGCTGCCTTAATGAAAGGTCGTCTTATTAGACTAGAAATCAGGGAAAAATTCCCACATGTCCCTCTTTTCAGCTTTCTTCTTGCCATTTGCTTTTATAACTGAACTACTACAATACAGTAACAGTTTTAATATGTGTTATTAAAGTGGTTGTAACCCTAAAAAACAAACAAAAACAAAACATGCTCTTGTCCCTTTAACCACTTGCCTACTGGGCACTTAAACCCCCCTCCTGCCCAGACCAATTTTCAGCTTTCGCTGCTCTCACACTTTGAATGACAATTTCAGTCATGCAACACTGTACCCAAATTAAATTTTTTGTTCTTTTTCTTTTTTCCCCACAAATAGAGCTTTCTTTTGGTGGTATTTGGTCACCTCTGGGTTTTTATTTTTTTTTAATGAAAAAAGACCGAAAATGTTGACATTTTTCTTTGTTTCTGTGATAAAATTTAGCAAATTATTTATTTTTCTTCATAAATTTTGGCCACAATTTATACTGCTACATATCTTTGGTAAAAAAAACCCAAATTAGTGGATATTATTTGGTCTTTGTGAAAGTTAGAGAGTCTACAAGCTGTGGTGCAAATCATACAAAATTGATCACCTGGTGACCTATCTCATTTCTTGTGACCCGAACAAGCCAGGAAAGTACAAATACCCCCCCCCCCCCAAATGACCCCTTTTTTGAAAGTAGCCATTCCGAGGTATTTAGTAAGAGGCATTGTGAGGTTTTTGATGTTGTCATTTTTTCCCACAATTCTTTGCAAAATTAAGATTTTTTTTCTTTTTTTCCACAAAATTGTCATTGTAATAGTTTTTTTCTCTCACATGGCACGTGTATACCACAAATAACACCCCAAAATACATTCTGCTGCTCCTCCTGAGTATTACGATACCACATGTGTGGGACTTTTCCACAGCCTGGCCACTTATAGAGGCTCAACATGCAGGGAGCGCCATCACGTGTTCTAGGAGCATAAATTACACATCTATCTTGTTGACTACCTATTACACTTTTGAAGGCCCTGGAGCACCAGGACATGACACGTGACACTGATGACACGTGACACTGATGTGGCACTGATGACACGTGACACTGATGCCAGATGGCACTAATATGTGGCACTGATGACACGTGGCACTGATGACAGATGGCACGAATATGTGGCACTGATGACAGATGGCACGAATATGTGGCACTGATGACAGATGGCACGAATATGTGGCACTGATGACAGATGGCACTAATACGTGGCACTGATGACAGATGGCACTACGTGGCACTGATGACACGTGACACTAATGACAGATGCACTGATACGTGGCATTGATGACATGTGCCATTGGTAACAGATGGCACGTGACACTGACAGGTGGCACTGATGACAGATGGCACTGACATGTGGCACTGATGACAGATGGCACTAATATGTGGCACTGATGACACATGACACTAATGACAGATGGCACTGATACCTGGCATTGATGACACGTGACACTGGTAACAGATGGCACGTGACACTGACAGGTGGCACTGATGACAGATGGCACTGATACGTGGCACTGATGACAGATGGCACTAATATGTGGCACTGATGACACGTGACACTGATATGGCACTGATGACAGATGACACTATGTGGCACTGGTGACATCTGGCTCTGATGACAGATTGCACTTATACGTGGCACTGGGGACAGGTGGCACTGGGGACAGGTGGCACTGGGGACAGGTGCACTGGGGACAGGTGCAGTGGGGACAGATGGGCACTTTTTTTATTTTTTACTAACCGCTGCAGCGGTTCATCTCTCCCTCCTCACACGCTGTCTCTGTGAGGAGGGAGAGCGGTGATGAGAGATGATCTCATATGTTTATCATCTCTCATTGGACACGCCGATCGCGCTGTAAACGGCCGCTGTGATTGGCCGTTTACAGCGATCTGTGACTGGCTGTGACTGAGACACGGCCAGCACAGAACTTCCCCCATGCACGCTCTCAGGAGCACGCATTGCGGAGGACGTCCAGGGACGCCCTCTCAGCAGTTAGCGTCCGCGCTGTAGCCGTCTTTCGGCTATAGCGCCGGCGCAAAGTGGTTAGGGCACGAGATATAGCACAGTGCTTTTGCCATGTCAATTTCCCCTTACTATGTTGTATAATACCTGGCTGATCCTGCCTGTTCCTGTTTTTCCCTCTGTGAACTGATCACATTTATCATGGCTGCTGATCTCTAATAGTGTGGTCAGATTACGTGCCTCAGTCATCCAGCTATCTTCTCAGATTCTCTGCATCTCCCGCCTCCACTTCTCCCTGTCAGTTCTGTAATCTGTGTGAGAGCCAATCCCCCTACCCCTCCCCTCCCCTCTCGTCTAATGCCTGTGTAATTCAATCCCCTGCTCCAGTGCTTGAAATGTAAAGAAACATCTATTACTTACTTTTATCCTCTGTTTTAGGTCCCTGGTCAGTACGGTGTGTATATTTTCCTAAAATTAGAATGCTAAATAACAGAGCCCTGCTATGTGACTTCTCTCTGCTGGCTTTCATTCATCAGAGGGAAATCTCAACCCCTCCCTCTGTACTCACTTACTCAGGAAGAGATACACAGGGAGGTCACATGACAGCACAGCAAGGCACTGCAAAGAAGGTATTTAGCATTATAATTTTAGGAAAATACACATACTGTACTGAACAGGGACCTAAAACAGAGAGAATCAAAGTAATTGATACGCGTGACTTTACAACCACTTTAAAGTCAAATAGTTTTCAAGCTATTTTAAATGCTGGTCTGTAATGTCACAAGCGAACGGTACTACCAGGTGACATATTCCAGGTGGCCCCGCCCCTTACCTATATAAGAAATGTCAAATGGTGGAGCCTGCAGTAGGCAGCCAGCCTTCATCAACGGTGGGAGCTTATTTTTTTTTTTCCAGGTGGGGCAGGTGGCATGATTGACGTCGATGTGGCCTGGTATGGTTCAGGGGGGGGCACTCGCTCGCCCCCATCCTGACCTGCTAGGCTACATGCTCAGATAACGGTCTATCTACGACCCCTCGCTGTTTTATTTTTAAAATGATTTTAGCGTGGGGTCCCTGAAGTACCTGGTATGCATGGGGCGGGGGACCATATGCTGTTTTTTTTTTTTTTTTTGATAATTTTTCATTGTGGACCTTTTTTTTTTTTTTTTTCCTTTTACAGTCAGCAGGAAACCCGATAACAGCTGATGAGTCATCTGTTGTTAAGGATGTGGCGGCCCGCTCCTTAGAAACCAGCTCAATGCAGTAAATTGCCACATTTAATGCAGTGGTTAAATTAAAAGATACCGCATTCGGTATTTAATGCTAAATTCTTAATGAGTTGAACACTTGCACAATTGTTACTGCATGCAGTATTTTACCACATTTTATTAGCTGTTATTACTGTAGCTGCTGACTTTTAATATATAGACACTTACCTGTCAAGGAAGGCAGCGTTGTCGACACCTCAGCTGATCTTCGGATCAACTGTCGGGTTCTGCTGCCACCATTCCTGGTAAGGGAACCCAGCAGTGAATCCTTTCCTTTACAGCCGGTTCCCTACTGTGCATGCATGAAGCATGCTGCACTTTATAATTGGTCCAGTGGCGGAGGAATGAGGGCACAAACTTTTGAGAGACAGGGCTGCGGCCCCATCTCCCGGAAGTGGGAGGAGATGGATAAGCGGAATTTCCACTTTTGAGTGCAACTCTGTTGTAACTTAAATATATAAAGAATGTGGCCTCTGGAGGGTTGCCGCTTCTGAATTTTTTTTACTATTTTCTGGCAGGACAGCTCATCCATGCACATAAGACCAATGCATCAATGGTGATGGAGGCAGCAGTCCTAGGATCTTATGAAACACTCCAGCTACTCCTTTATAGATGCCCTTGAACCCCATTTCCTCCTACTTAAACTATCCGTTCTACTATCAGAGCATGGGACAGAACCAGGGTGCTTTGCCTTACCGATCCTAATAAATGGTTTCCGCATACTCCGCAATAGAACAATCCAAATCTTCAGCATCTCTTCTACATTCCAGAGCCGCTCATTTGGGCATCAGGAGGATTAGGGTTTTGGGGACTTTTTGCATAGTAAATTCCTATCTTTAGATGTATTGAAACTGAAGTACTCCCTGCCAAATAGATATTTATTCTGTTATATTGAATTGCACCATGCATGTACTGCTCAGTTTTATTTAGCCTCTTTTCATATGGTATCTATGAGTATCAGAATCTCTGCTGCAGGATGAATCCTTGCCCAAGGCTCATTTCACTTAATATAAAGAACTACAACATCATATGTCACAAGGCCTAAAAAATTGCAGTGCGCAGTGGGCTCGGATACTTCCCACTGTAGATAATGATGACTGGGGGGGTGTATGGGATGATCGTTCTGCCACTTGATTTCAGCCAGGGACAAACTTGTGCAATTTAAAATTGTTCACTACTACTATCTCATGCCAGCCAGGATGGGAAGATTCTCGGCTACTCAGTCTAGTGGCTGCTGGAGGTGCCTGAATGTGGATTTTATTCTTAGCTTAGAAACAGGAAACTGGCTGCAGAAAAAAAAAGCAATAACAAACCACCATTACTCGAATCAATATTTCCCCCCAACTTGTTATTGTTAGTACAATTTATTTCTGAGAAGACTGAATAGAGGTAATTGTTAAATGGTTTTCTACATCCAGGTCTCCCTAAACATAAGTGTTGTTCCCAGTTTTCATTTTAGTGATCCCATTGTATTTCTTTCTTCTATTGCTGATATGCCTAAAAAAGGTTTTGTCTCCATTCTTTAATAGATTTATCAATTCCCTCCTCCTCCTGTGCTTTGTCAGCACTGATAATGTGTGTGGTCTCCCTTTTGTCTTTTTTTTTTTTACACGCCTCTATCAGCTATACTTTGTTTTCTTGAATCTCCTATATGCTGATTTTTATTTCCTTTACTATCTTACTCTTTAGTAAACCATATTGATTATTGCTCTTACTAATTTGCCTGACACATAATCTGGTTGCCTCCAGGATGGTAGATTTTTTACAGTGCCCACTGATTACTGAGTTCTGTCATTTTGCTCCATCATTTTAAATAATTTATTTATGTCCCCATTTCAGCAAAACTGTCCCTTTTTGTTTTTGTATATGATTTTTCAGTTCTTGTTGTAATATCAAATCAAAGACATTGGCGATCACTAAAGCCCAAATTTTCTCCCACCTCAACATCAGACAATCAATCCACATTTTTCAGTACTAGCTCTAGAATATGATCACCTCGGGTTGGGCTTTTTGCTAACTGTTTAAGAAATGCCATTCATTGCCTCCATTACATCACTGCTTCTGTGTTTAATAGCAGTTTGAGGGTTCCAGTTAATGTCAGGCATGTTGAAGTCGCCCATAATCAAAACCTCTCCTTTCCACGTCTGGACACGTTGAGTGATTCATGCCTACTGGGCCCAGGTTTTACATTATTTTCATGCAATAACAACTGTTTTGGTGCCCCAGGAAACTGGCCCTTGTTTGTTGGGCCTTGTAGATTCCCTGGTCTATAAGAAAACAACTAGAATATTACTTGGTATTCTGCACTACCATCTTCCTTAATCAGAGACCTCCTATACCACCGACCCTAAGTAATTTGAAATCTATCGTAAATGCTGTTCTTGCCTTGTGCAAGGCTACATATAATAGCAGAGGATGTCCCTGTAAATTTGAGGTGTGGTCCTCTTGGCTGGAAAACTCAGATACTGCAGTTCTGGCTCAATTGTTTTAATTTTTCTAAATAACTAGGCGTATGGGAAGTCCTCTTGCACTTTGATCCCCCTCATCAACTTACCACCTTATTTTTGCTCCCTTTGGGCTTTGTTCTGTTGCCTATTATGGGATTTGTCCTCTGCTGTTCTGTGACTAGGAGATTGCTCCTCTAGCTTGTATTACTCTATTTGTGTAGTGCTTATGATCTAAATATACATTCTGATACATGTTACACTTTATAGGATGCTTGGAATGCTTAATATATTGTCTTAAACCCGGTGGCCAATTTTAAGGTTGGTGTGGGAGGGGGTGGAGTGCAGCTAGTCTTTAGTCTATCATTGATGGGTGTGTCTTGTGAACTGACTTGATTCCTTGGTGTGTTTTTTTCTATTCTGCCAAACTCAATAAAATAGAATAAAAAAAATAAAATAAAAAAAAAATATATATATATGTGTATATATAGTATAAATTTGCTGTCCTCTCAAAATAACGCAACGCACAGCCATTAATGTCTAAACCACTGGCAACAAAAGTGAGTACACCCCTAAGTGCAAACATCCACCAGCTCTGTGATGTTGTCAGGAGCAGTGGAAGAGGACTCCATGCACAAGAGGGTTAATGCAGTGCTGGAAAATAATGGTGGCCACACAAAATATTGACACTTTGGGTCCAATTTGGACACTTTTCACTTAAGAGTGTACTCACTTTTGTTGTCAGCGGTTTAGACATTAATGGTTGTGTGTTGAGTTTTTTTGAGGGGACAGAAAATATACACTGTTATACAAGCTGTACACTCACTACTTTACATTGTAGCAGTGTCATTTCTTCAGTGTTGTCACATGAAAAGATATAATAAAATATTTACAAAAATGTGAGGGGTGTACTCACTTTTGTGAGATACTGTGTGTGTGTGTATATATATATATATATATATATATATATATATATATATATATATATATATATAGAGAGAGAGAGAGGATATAAAAATTCTACACACCCCTGTTAAAATGTCAGGTTTCTGTGATGTGAAAAAATGAGACAGAGATAAATAATTTTTCCACCTTCAATGTGAACTATAAACTGTACAACTCTGAAACTCTTTTTTTGGGGGGGCGGAAGTTGAGCAATCTTATTCAATCTCATGTTAAATAGGAGTCAGTATACACCTGCCATCATTTAAAGTGCCTCTAATTAACCCCAAATAAAGTTCAGCTGTTCTACTAGGTCTTTCCTGACATTTTCTTAGTCGCATCCTACAGCACAAGCCATGGTCTGCAGAGAGCTTCCAAAGCATCAGGATCTTATTGTTAGATATCAGTCCGCAGAAGGGTATAAAAGAATTTCCAAGGCATTAGATATACCATTGAACACAGTGAAGACAGTCGTCATCAAGTGGAGAAAATATGGCACAACAGTGATATTACCAAGAACTTGAGGTCCCTCCATAATTGATGGGACAATGACAAGAAGAAAACTGGTCAGGGAGGCTCCCAAGAGGCCTACAGCAACATTAAAGGAGCTGCAGGAATATCTGGCAAGTACTGGCTGTGTGGTACATGTAATAACAATCTACTGTATTCTTCATATGTCTGGGCTATGGGGTAGAGTGGCAAGGTGGAAGCCTTTTCTTGCAAAGAAAAACATCCAAGCCTGGCAAAATTTAGCAAAAACACATATGAAGTCTCCCCTGTGGGAAAATGTCTTATGGTCTGATGAAACCAAGCCATAATTCCAAAAGATATGTTTTACCCACAGTGAAGCATGGTGGTGGCAGCATCATGCTTTGGGGATGTTTTTCTTCAGCCTTAGACAAAGTAGAGGGAATTATGGACAGTTCCAAATACCAGTCAATATTGGCACAAAACCTTCAGGCTTCTGATAGAAAGCTGAACAAGAAGAGGAACTTCATCTTTTAGCATGACAACGACCCAAAGCATACATCCAAATCAACAAAGGAATGGCTTCACCAGAAGAAGACTGAAGTTTTGGAATGGCCCAGCCAGAGCCCAGACCTGAATCCAAATTAAAATATGTGGGGTGATCTGAAGAGGGCTGTACACAGGAGATGCCCTTACAATCTGAGGTTTGGAGTGTTTTTGAAAAGAAGAGTGGGCAAATATTGCCAAGTCAAGATGTGCCATGCTGAAAAAAAAAAAAGACTGAGTGCCGTAATAAAATCAAAAGTTGCTACAGCAAAGTATTAGTTTAAGGGTGTGCACACTTGTGCAACCATATTATTTAAGTTTTTTATTTTTACTTCCCTCCACCTAAAAGATTTCAGTTTGTTGTTCATTAACTGAGTTGTACAGTTTATATGTCACATTAACCACTTCACATCCGGCCGTAGCCGAATGACGGCCACAGCGCGGATGTGAAATCCCGGGAGGCCGTCATATGACGGCCTCCCCTTTCCTCGTTCCCTGTGCGCGCTCACGAGCGCGCAGCAGGGAAATTCTGTGTTGGCCGTGTCCCTCGGACACGGCCAATCACAGATCGCTGTAAACGGCCAATAACAGCGGCCGTTTACAGCGCGATCGCCCTGGCCAATGAGAGATGATCTCATATGTAAACATATGAGATCATCTCTCAGCGCCGCTCCTCCTCCTCACACAGAGACAGCGTGTGAGGAGGGGGAGATGAACGGCTGCAGCGCCGTAAGTTTTAAAAAAAATAAAATAAAAATCAAATGCCATCTGTGCCCACTGCCACCACTGCAATCTGTCCCCAATGCCATCCCCAGTGCCATCTGCCAGTGCCATCGCCATTGCCATCTGCCAGTACCATCCCCAGTGCCATCTGCCAGTGCCATCTGCCAGTGCCATCTGCCAGTGCCATCCCAGTGCCATCTGTAGTCAGTGCCACCTGTAGTCAGTGCCACCTGTCATTAGTGCCATCTGTCATCAGTGCCACATATTAGTGCCATCTGTCATCAGTGCCACCTGTCAGTGTCACGTGCCATCTGTTATCAGTGTCACCTGTCATCAATGCCACGTATCAGTGTCACCTGTCATCAGTGTCATCAGTGCCACGTATTAGTGCCGTCTGTCATCAGTTCCACGTATTGGTGCCATCTCTCATCAGTGCCACATATTAGTGCCACGTGATATCAGTGCCATGTATGAGTGCCATCTCTCATCAGTGCCACATATTAGTGCCATCTGTCATCAGTGTCACGTGTCATCAGTGCCCCGTATTAGTACCATCTGTCATCAGTGCCACGTCAGTGTCACGTGTCATCAGTGCCACGTCAGTGTCACGTGTCATCAGTGCCACGTCAGTGTCACGTGTCATTGTCTTGGTGCTCCAGGGCATTCAAAAGTGTAATAGGTAGTCAACAATTTAGATGTGTAATTTATGCTCCTAGAACACGTGATGGCGCTCCCTGCATGTTGGGCCTCTCTATGTGGCCAGGCTATGGAAAAGTCCCACATATGTGGTATCGTAATACTCAGGAGGAGTAGCAGAATTTATTTTGGGGTGTCATTTGTGGTATACACATGTCATGTGAGAGAAATAACCTATTACAATGACAATTTTGTAGAAAAAAAATAAAAAATAAAAAAATAATTAATTTTGCAAAGAATTGTGGGAAAAAATGACAACATCAAAAAGCTCACCATGCCTCTTACTAAATACCTTGGAATGTCTCCTTTCAAAAAAGGGGTCATTTGGGGGGTATTTGTTCTTTCCTGGCTTGTTCGGGTCACAAGAAATGAGATTGGCCACCAGTACATCAGATGTGATCAATTTTGTATAATTCGCACCACAGATTGTAGAGTCTGTAACTTTCACAAAGGCCAAATAATTTCCACTAATTTGGGTTATTTTTACCAAAGATATGTGGCAGTATAAATTGTGGCCAAAATTTATGAAGAAAAATTAATAATTTCCTAAATTGTATCACAGAAACAAAGAAAAATGCGTTTTTTTTTTTCAAAATTTTCGGTCTTTTTTCAATTATAGCGCAAAAAAATAAAAAACCCAGAGGTGATCAAATACCACCAAAAGAAAGCTCTATTTGTGGGAAAAAAAGGACAAAAAATTCATTTGGGTACAGTGTTGCATGACTGAGTAATTGTCAGTCAAAGTGTGAGAGCACCGAAAGCTGAAAATTGGTCTGGATGGGAGGGGGGTGTTGGTGCCTGGTAGGCAAGTGGTTAAAGGTGGAAAAAGTTCTGAAATGATTTATCTTTGTCTCATTTTTTTTACATCACAGAAACCTGAAAATGTGTCAAAAGTTCTGAAATGATTTATCTTTGTCAATTTTTTTTACAAATAAATATCTGAAAAGTGTGGCATGCATTTGTATTCAGCCCCCTTTACTCTGATATCCCTAACTAAAATCTAGTGGAATCAATTACCTTCAGATGTCACCTAATTACAAAATATAGTCCACCTGTGTGTAATTTAATCTCAGTATAAATACAGCTGTTTTGTGAAGCCCTCAGATGTTTGTTATGCCTCGTACACACGACAAATAAAATTTTTATATATTCAGCCCCCACTCTGATATATATTATATTGTCAAAAGTATTGGGATACGAGCGCTGTTTTTACACGCACATGAACTGTAATGACAACCTCTCGGCATCCCAGTCTTAGTCCGTTAGGGTTCAATATTGAGTTGCCCGACACCCTTTGCAGCTACAGTGCCTTGAAAAATTATTCATATTCTCGCATATGCCTTTGCTTCGTGAGATCCGTGAGAATAATCCTGATGATTTCAGGAATTATCTCCGGATGACGGACCCCATTTTTCACCGTCTGTTGGCTTCGCTGTCCCCTTATATTACCAGGCAGAATACCTGCATGCGGCAAGCCATCATTGCGGAGCAGAGGCTAGTCGCCACGTTGCGTTACTTGGCGACGGGGAGAAGCTTGCAGGACCTCAAGTTCACGACAGGCATCTCCCCCCAGGCTCTGGGGCTCATTATTCCAGAGACCTGTTCTGCCATTATCCACGTCCTGCAGGAGGAATACATTAAGGTAAGTCTTCTCTTTTAAAATAACCTATGTCTTGTATGTTTGCTAATGTAGTGCATCAATGTCATCATTAGCTAATTACCATGATAGGACTATTCTATGAATGTCCCCTATTCCTTTTTTTTTTTTATTTTGGTTTTTTGTCTAGTATTTTATGGTTGACTTATCGAAATAGCTTTAAGAATGTATTATTTAGTGGGTCACATGCATATTTGCTTGCACCAACCTCCCCAGCATGGAAGCTTGGCCCCCTAAACACCCCTAGCCTAGTCACTTTCTTTGGTTAAAAATGTATATTACCAGCTCCATTGTACAGCTTTACTCACCCCCCCTTTCACCCCTTTACCCCCCTTGACCCTCAATTTTAAATTGATTGCATGTGGTTTTGGTCAGCTTGTAATTATCCCCACCCCCACACCCCCTGATAATTAATAGCATGTGGTTTTGGTCAGCTTGTAATTATCCCCACCCCCACACCCCCTGATAATTAATAGCATGTGGTTTTGGTCAGCTTGTAATTATCCCCACCCCCACACCCCCTGATAATTAATAGCATGTGGTTTTGGTCAGCTTGTAATTAACCCCCCACCCCCACACCCCCTGATAATTAATAGCATGTGGTTTTGGTCAGCTTGTAATTATCCCCACCCCCACACCCCCTGATAATTAATAGCATGTGGTTTTGGTCAGCTTGTAATTAAAACCCCCCACCCCCACACCCCCTGATAATTAATAGCATGTGGTTTTGGTCAGCTTGTAATTACCCCCCCACCCCACACCCCCCTGATAATTAATAGCATGTGGTTTTGGTCAGCTTGTAATTAACCCCCCACCCCCACACCCCCTGATAATTAATAGCATGTGGTTTTGGTCAGCTTGTAATTATCCCCACCCCCCACACCCCCACACCCCCTGATAATTAATAGCATGTGGTTTTGGTCAGCTTGTAATTAACCCCCCACCCCCACACCCCCTGATAATTAATAGCATGTGGTTTTGGTCAGCTTGTAATTATCCCCACCCCCACACCCCCTGATAATTAATAGCATGTGGTTTTGGTCAGCTTGTAATTATCCCCACCCCCACACCCCCTGATAATTAATAGCATGTGGTTTTGGTCAGCTTGTAATTAACCCCCCCACCCCACACCCCCTGATAATTAATAGCATGTGGTTTTTGTCAGCTTGTAATTATCCCCACCCCCACACCCCCTGATAATTAATAGCATGTGGTTTTGGTCAGCTTGTAATTCCCCCCCCCCCCCCACACACACCTTTAATTAATTGCATGTGTATTGTGTGACCTTACAATTATTTACTCCCCACCCACATCCCCATTATTATCTTCTCTGGTCCATCAGAGGGGTCATCAATCAGAGATTTGTCCCTTTTATCCTTAATCTTTTGGCTTTATTTCAAGGATTTACAAAATAAATACATATGTTCTTCCAAATTGTTTGTTAATTTGTTGCATTTAGTTTGGTGTTTTGCCTGGTTTATAATTTAAATTGTATCTTTCTGTTTGACTTCACAGTGTCCCTCCACGCCACAGGAATGGCAGACTGTGGCTTCCCAGTTTGCTGCCCGTTGGGACTTTCCCAACTGCGGAGGGGCGATTGACGGCAAACATGTGCGAATTGTGCCCCCACCCCATTCGGGGTCATACTATTGGAATTATAAGGGGTTCCATAGTATCGTGTTGATGGCGGTGGTGTCGGCACAATATGACTTTCTGTATGTGGATGTGGGGAAAAACGGCCGGATGTCGGACGGAGGAGTCTTCAACCACACGGAGTTCGGTCATCGTCTCCAGACTGGTGGGCTGGAGCTGCCACCAGATGAAGATAATGTGGAGGGACTCCCCTTCGTCTTCATTGCCGACGAGGCGTTCGGTCTGGGTGACCATCTGATGAGGCCATTTCCCCAACGATCCCTCACCCCTGAGAGGAGGATTTTTAATTATCGGTTGGCCAGAGCAAGAAGGGTGGTGGAAAATGCCTTTGGTATTATGGCCAACCGTTTCAGATTGCTCCTTACATCCCTACATCTGGCAGAGTACAAACTGAATACTATTATTCTTGCATGCTGTGTCATGCACAATTATTTACGGAAACATTCAGGAACATACTCCTTACCAATTGGCCCTGAGGCCGGAGTGGAAGGCAACATGACAGGGCTGGATAATCGCCCTCTTGGTTCGGCACCACAATCAGCCCAGCAAGTGCGGGACCTTTATTTACAGTATTTTAATGGTAGGGGGGCCATTGAAATGGCAGCAGACCCTTAAACCATCTTTTTGATTTACAAAGAATAAATACAGTTATTTATGTTTGAAATATTGGTAGTTTCGTATTGTTTTGCTTTTAATTTGGCCTGTTTTATATGTTGTCCTAGTGCACATCTTAATAGTGGCAAACTTGTTTAGCGTTTAGTAAATAAGCCCCTTTGTCAATGAACCACAACATGTTTTTGTCAAACTGGTAGTATTTAAAAAGAAGAAGCCACACATTTTTTAATTTGTGCAAACATTATTTTTTTTATTATAGTGCACATCCAAAACTTTTGTTTTTTTTTTTTTGTTTTTTTTTTTTTTTTTGTTTGTTGGTATTTTTGCTTAATTTTTTTTTTTTTTGCAACAACATTTTTTTTTTTTTTTTTATGTTATCTTTTTTAAATTTTTTGGTGTTTTTCTCACAACATATTTTTTTTTTTTTTGATTGATTTTTTAAAAAAAAAATAAAAAAATTTTTAAAAATTTTAAAAAATTTAGGCTTAGCATTTGAAATTATTTACACAATGTAAAAGTCCAGAACTTACAAAGTTCAACAGGTAACCCATGAACAGTAGAAGCCAAATTTTGAATATGCACACTAATTTAACTGGAAAATGGGTAATGTCAACATGTGCTATGTTCCATCATGGGGAATCAATGGACGTGTTTTGTGTGTGAAACCCCTTCCCTCTCACCTACTAGCATTAGGGGTTGCAAACACCAAATGCGTCCATTGAGATCCCCTGATGGCACATAGCACATGTTGACATACCGTGTGCATATTAAAAATTTGGCCTCTAAAATTAGTAAAACAGCGCATCAAAGGGGAATGAAGGACATGATTGATGTTAAGAAATGTAAAAGGGGTCTTTAGATTCTCCCCAAAACATCAATCATGTCCTTCATTCCCTGCTGCATGGTGGCCATCTCCTTCTGCATATTTTCCAGCTGCAGATTCCAGGCCATGATCTGGCCAATAAGCCTGTGGGCACTGTCAGTGGAAAATGGCTCCGCAGCTTGTCCTTCCACAAACAGATCAGCATCACCTAAAAGTTGGGTAGATAAAAACACAAGAAAAAAAGTGTCAAAAACATGCAGACCTTAATTAATTAGCTCAATCTGTGTTCTGAGACACTCACTTGGTGGGGTGCAGATTTGATCCACTTCAACGACCTGTTCCGCCACATCCACGCGCGGGCTTGGGCTAACTGCCCAATTAGTCTGGTGATGCCGGGAGGTCCTCGTAGGTTCGGACTGACGTCTGAGTCTTTTGCCCCCTATGGTAATGGAACACAAAAAGGTACACTTTTAATCACACTGATATTTGAGTGCCAAAATAGGATTAGTAAACATTGTTTAAAAGTCTTGCCAATTATTAGCAGTTTGTTAGAAGATCCTACTTGAAGACAGAATTGAAATGTCTATCTAATGAAACTCCAATACTTAAACCGCCCTTCAACCCTAAATTTGAACTTCCGCTCATTGGATCCCTGCACCCCTGTGGTGTCTTATTTTGAACCTTTTAGGGGGGATGGGTTGCAGATACCTGTGTAAGGCAGGTATTTGCACACACATCCGGCCCTAGACTCCCACAGAAGTATACGCCACATCCCGTCCCACCGTGCTGTCTGCTGGGACACACAGGGGTCCCCGAGCTCGCGCGGACCAGTCCTATTGCATTGCGCAACTGGCGCATGCCCAATAGTGACCCGGGAAGTGAAGCCGCAAACATTAATTTCATGATTGCAAGATCAGAGATTGTAGCTGCACCATCCAAGGGACAGGTGAGTGTACTTCTTTGAAAAGTCACCACCTACAGTATTTATAGATGATGAGCATTTTTTGGGAATTGTGAGCATGAGACCCTGCTTAACATATTTATCCCCCCCCCCAAAACAGCCTCTGGAGTCCCTGTGTAAGTTACCCCTAAAACCCTTACTACAGCAGTAATTGTATAGATAGTGACAATAATAAACAACCTTACAACTCCAACAACCCAAAGCCAGGTAAACTCAATAAACGTTATGAAGACAAACGGAACTTTCATCAAATATGCGCAAGTTTCACGTACGAATGTTAATTACATCTGCGCAAGTTTCAGGTACGAATGGTAATAACATCTGCGCAAGTTTCAGGTACGAATGGTAATTACATCTGCGCAAGTTTCACGTACGAATGTTAATTACATCTGCGCAAGTTTCAGGTACGAATGGTAATTACATCTGCGCAAGTTTCACGTACGAATGTTAATTACATCTGCGCAAGTTTCAGGTACGAATGGTAATTACATCTGCGCAAGTTTCACGTACGAATGTTAATTACATCTGCGCAAGTTTCACGGACGAGTGGTAATTACATCTGCGCAAGTTTCACGTACGAATGGTAATTACATCTGCGCAAGTTTCACGTACGAATGTTAATTACATCTGCGCAAGTTTCAGGTACGAATGGTAATTACATCTGCGCAAGTTTCACGTACGAATGTTAATTACATCTGCGCAAGTTTCACGGACGAGTGGTAATTACATCTGCGCAAGTTTCAGGTACGAATGGTAATTACATCTGCGCAAGTTTCACGGACGAGTGGTAATAACATCTGCGCAAGTTTCAGGTACGAATGGTAATTACATCTGCGCAAGTTTCACGTACGAATGGTAATTACATCTGCGCAAGTTTCACGGACGAGTGGTAATAACATCTGCGCAAGTTTCACGGACGAGTGGTAATTACATCTGCGCAAGTTTCAGGTACGAATGGTAATTACATCTGCGCAAGTTTCACGGACGAGTGGTAATAACATCTGCGCAAGTTTCAGGTACGAATGGTAATTACATCTGCGCAAGTTTCACGTACGAATGTTAATTACATCTGCGCAAGTTTCACGGACGAGTGGTAATTACATCTGCGCAAGTTTCAGGTACGAATGGTAATTACATCTGCGCAAGATTAGACATATCAAGTATAACCATAGTAGCGCACGTGCTTGACTTACTTTTTTTGATGGCTTTTCGAATTCTCCTGTACTGATCGTGCTCCCTGGATTTGATGTCGGACCATCGCTTGCGCAGTTGATCCTTGCCCCTTCGTACGCCGAATTTCTGCTCCAGGGTGCTGACGATTGTAGTGAGAATCTTGTCCTTGCGCAAGTTGGGTCGAGGGTACGGGCCATTTTCCCCGTCGTAATCTTCCCTTTGGAGGATGTCCACCATCTCCACCATCTCTTCAAAGGCCATATTGGTGGCCTTATATCTGCTGCTGGATGCAGATGTGTTGGCTTCTTGGCTTTCCTCCGCGCTACTGGCTGAGAATGTGTCCGCCATATTCATGAATTTATTCACCAACAATGCAACGAGGGGAAGCGGGGCGGGAATACTCGTCAGGAGGAACGTCATGGGCGGGCGACGCGGAGGACGCAGGCGGACTTCGACGCGTGCGCAGTGTATATAAGGCTGTTTGAGGGCCCACGTGTTCCCGAACGGAAGTAGCGAGCGCTCTGTACGAAGGTAAGTGTTTTCTAGGATGCATTACTGTGTTTTTTTTGGGTTTTGGGCCAGCATTTTTGAAGGATATGTGTGTGTTGCTGCCTGTGTGTAGGGGTTGCTGCCTGTGTGTAGGGGTTGCTGCCTGTGTGTAGGGGTTGCTGCCTGTGTGTAGGGGTTGCTGCCTGTGTGTGGGGTTGCTGCCTGTGTGTAGGGGTTGCTGCCTGTGTGGATGTGTTGCTGCCTGTGTGTAGGGGTTGCTGCCTGTGTGTAGGGGTTGCTGCCTGTGTGTAGGGGTTGCTGCCTGTGTGTAGGGGTTGCTGCCTGTGTGTAGGGGTTGCTGCCTGTGTGTAGGGGTTGCTGCCTGTGTGTGGGTGTGTTGTGTAATGTTTGGTAAGAAAAACTGGTTGTGCGTTTTAAGTAACATTTGTGTTTTTGGTCTTTTGTATTGCCATTACTAACAAAACAGAAACAAACATGTCAGCACCCCAGTTGAATCCATTCAAGGACCAGCAGTTCATGTCCGAATTCATTGCCCTGTACAGAAAAAATACCAACCTGTGGCAGCTCAAGAACCCTTTATATGGCAATAGGGATGTCCGGAAGGCAACACTGGGGCCACTTGTGGCTTTTGTGAAGACTCAAGTCCCCAACGCAAACACCAAGTTTGTGGAAGCCAGAATTGCAAGTTTAAGGCACATGTACAAGCGGGAGCGCAAGAAGATTGAGGAATCAGTCAGATCAGGAGCAGCAGCAGAGAATGTTTATGTACCCAAGCTGTGGTACTACAACCAACTGACTTTTATAGGTGACCAGATGGAACCCAGGCAATCACTGTCGACTCTTCCCTCCACCCTTCCCTCCACTCTTCCCTCCACTCTTCCCTCCACCCCAGCTGAGGCTTCCACGGAAGGAGAAGACCCCTCCACCTTGGAGCAGGCTGATGCGCCCAGCTGGAGCCAGGTATATATTTAGTAGCCTAAATTGTGATTGTGTGAATATTAATGCTGTAAACGTTAAAATGTGAAACAATTAACACCCTGAACTCAGAATTGTGAAAAAAACTGACAAAAATTCAGCACACTTCTAAAAAGTGTTGGTGCAACATATCGATACATATATAGTGTATACATACATCCAGTAGTGGCAAAAAAAGCGTTAGACAACATTGGTGATCTGCTTGGAAAATGCAGGGGTCCAAATGATAGCCTTTTGGATCTTTTGGAAAATTTAGATGCTCGTTCCTAAGTTTACAATTGGATGATTGAGGAGGCCAGAAACCACAAAACAGGTGTTTGATTTTTGTTTTTATTTACACACAGGATGAGCTGACCCAGGATGATGCCGGGACAAGTGGTATGGAGGAGGAGGACATGACCAGCGAGAGCCAGGAGGTGGCTGGGCCCAGCACGAGCCAGAGTGACAGCCAGACCCAATTAAGAAGAAGTCTACCTCCACCCCTGCCCTTACCCCCAAGAAGGCCCAGGAGGATGACCATTGTTGAGGAGGAATCACTCCAACTGATTCGGAAGGCGAGTGCGATTCTCGACAAACCCCCCCTTCCAGAAGAGGCCTATGCCAGCTACTTGTCCAGCAGGTTGCTGGAAATGGAGAGGGGCCAACGGCACCTGTGTGAGGGCCTCATTTCTAATGCAATTAGGGGGGGTTTGAGGGGTGAATTACGAGAATCCACCCGCCTGACCCATGAAGGCCCGACACCAACTTCTCCTCCTCCTCCTCCTCGTCTTCCTTCTTCTCCTCCTCCTCCTCCTCCTACTCCTCCTCCTACCACAAGTCAGCCTCCAAGGAAGCGTGCAGGGAAGACTGCAGGGAAGAGTGCAGGGCAGCGTGGTGGGAAGAGTCGGAAGTGATTGCCTGGCTTCAGTCTGGTCTCACAGAAGACACAGGCTGTTGTAGTGCCACAGCTTGGGGACATAGATGTCATCTGCTGCTGTTCCTGGTCTGTCTGATTCCTGGTCAATCTTCTTGTGCTCCCTATATTGGATGAAATGTGCCCAAGCTTAATTTTTGGCTTCACAAACTTGGTGTCTGCCGTTGGGGCAAAAAGTCTTCACAAAATCTACAAGTGGCTCCAGTGTTGCCTTCCTATTTTGTTTTGCCTTGTTTGTTTTAACCAGAATAAATGGTCATTTAATTTTCATCAAATAATGATATACGTGCTTGTTATTCAAAAACATAGTTTCTTTAGGAGTAGGCAGGTACATGTCTAAACATTCATTTGACAATACAAGTGTAAAGTGCAACTTCAATGGAACTGCAAGTGCAGTCGCTGGAAAGGTGAGGGTTAAGATCTGAATTAAGGGCAAGCTCTGCTGACTCCACAATTGTATCATGTGTAATAACTAATCCTTTTGATAACCAACAAATACTAAAAAATATCTATATACAGATATATGTACATATATATATATATATATATATATATATATATATATATATATATAATATATATATATATATATATATATAATATTTTTTTTTTATACACGTATAGATCTATATATCTATATATATTAATATATATATATATATATATGTAGATATCGATATATATTTTTTTGGGCTTATTGAGAAATATAGATATATTTTTCATTTGGTGATTTGGATATCTATATCTATATATATATATATATATATATATATATATATATATATATATATATATATATATATATATAGAGAGATATAGATATAGATATAGATATATATATATACAAATATATAACTTCACTAAAGAATGCTGAAGAAAAAACGTTCGGGAGTACTCTGCGGTGAATATACAAGCAGCAAGGCAAAATCATTCTTCAAGTACGATAACATACAAATCCCGAAACAAAAAAAAAAACATCAGCAGCGTGACGATTGTGGAGAAGTTTAAAAAATAATATAAATAATTTAAAAATAAAAAATATAAAAAAAAAAATTATTACATAAATAATAATAAAATAAAAATAAGCATGGGATAATTCTTTTTGGTACGCCGGACCATACTACACACGACCGGATTATCCGCTGGACTGCCAAGTCCAGCGGATAATTTGAAAACAAAACCTGAAACTTAGTCCGCCGTACTTTGGCCAAAAAAAGTCCGCCGGCGCCCACACGAGGGGATTATCCGCTGGACTTCGGTTCAGCGGATAATCCCGCGGGATAGTCCCTTCGTGTGTACGCGGCATTAGAGAACCTTAGTGAACAGACAGCATCATGAAGGCCAGGGAAAAAACACCAGACATGTCAGGGATAAAGTTGTGGAAGTTTAAAGCAGGGTTAGGTTATAGAAAAATATCCCAAGCTTTGAACATCTCACGGAGCACTGTTCAATCCATCATCCGATAATGGAAAGCGTTTGGCACAACTGAAAACCTACCAAGACATGGCCATCCACCTAAACGGACAGGCCAGGCAAGGACGGCATTAATCAGAGAAGCAGCCAAGAGCCCCCTGGTAACTCTGGAGGAGCTACGAGATCCACAGCTCAGGTAGGAGAATCTGTCCATAGGACAGCCATTAGTCATGCATTCCACAAATCTGACCTTTATGGAAGTGGCAAGAAGAAAGTCATTGTTAAAAGAAAGCCATAAGAAGTCCTGTTTACAGTTTGCGAGAAGCCATGTGGGGGACACAGCAAACGCGTGGAAGATGCTCTGGTCAGATGAGAGCAAAATGTTACTTTTTGGCCTAAAAGTAAAACGCTATGTGTGGTGGAAGACTATCGCTGCACATCACCCTGAATACACCATCCCCACCATGAAACATGGTGGTGGCAGCATCATGTAGTGGGGATGCTTTTCTTCAGTAGGGACAGCGAAGCTGGTCAGAGTTGATGGGAAGATGGATAGAGCCAAATACAGGGCAATCTTAGCAGAAAACCTGTTAGAGTTTGCAAAAGACTTGAGACTGGGGCTGGGGTTTACCTTCCAGCCGGACAACCACCCTAAACATACAGCCAGAGCTACAATGGAATGGTTTAGATCAAAGCATAGTCATGTGTTAGAATGGCCCAGTCAAAGTCCAGACCTAAATCCAATTAAGAATCTGTGGCAAGACTTGAAAACTGCTGTTCACAGATGCTCTTCATCCAATATGACAGAGCTTGAGCTATTTTGCAAAGCAGAATGGACAAAAATTTCACTTACTGGATGTGCAAAGCTGGTAGAGACATACCCAAGAAGACTTGCAGCTGTAATTGCAGCGAAAGGTGGTTCTACAAATTATTGACTGGGGGGGGGGGGGGGGGGGGGGGGGGGACTCAATACAAATGCACGGCACACTTCTCACATATTTTATTTATTATCACATAAAATCCCAAGAAAATTCATTAATTTTGGTTGTAACATGACAGAATGTGAAACATTTCAAGGGGTTTGAATACTTTTTCAAGGCACTGTATAACAGCTTCAACTCATCTGGGAAGGCTGTCCACAAGGTTTAGGATTGTCTATAGGAATCTTTGACCATTTTTCCAGAAGCACATTTGTGAGGTCAGGCACTGATGTTGGATAAGAAGGCCTGGCTCGCAGCTCTAATTCATCCCAAAGGTGTTTTATCAGGTTTAGGTCAGGACTCTGTACAGGCCAGTCAATTTCCCCCACCCCAAACTCTCTTATCCATGTGTTTATGGACTTTGTCATATGCATTTAAATAGAGAATAGAAATTACTGTGGCAATGCACCTTTGCAGGCATCTTACGCCAATAGCTGAAGTGCAAAAAATTGTGAAAATCAATACTATATGAATTGAGAAAGATGGAAATTATATGTAAAAGAAAAAAAAAATGATAATAAATAAAAGGTATTAGCCTACTATGTGAATAGCAAATAGAGTGCAAAAATGCAACAATGTGCAAAACACCATATTATGTATGGATACAAAATTGTGCAAATAAGCAATGATTAAGTGCTGGAATTGAAATGCAATCATCAAAAGTGTTAAATTGGTGCAAATCCGAAAAATACAAGAAAAATAATGTCACAGATATATAAACATTGTGAGTGATACCCCTCCTATATGTATTACAATAAAAAAAAAATGCTAAATTTGATAGAGTGACAATGTGCACCAACCTATCACATATATATGGTAAAAATATTCAAACAATTTTAGAAAGTCACAAAAAATAATAATAGTAAGTGAGAGGTGAAATATTTCAGTGATGTGAAGGCTAACTAAGCCACCGACCACCAGTGTTCAAACAGTGATTCCGTTACCAATCTCACTAAAGGATCTTAACAGCTGGGACCGTGAGCCTTCCAATAGCTTTTGAATAGAGCACAGCAGAGGGTATTGGAAGGCTCATGGTCCCAGCTGTTTTATTGTATTTTTCAGATTTGCACCAATTTAACACTTTTGATGATTGCATTTCAATTCCAGAACTTTATCGTTGCTCTTTTGCACAATTTTGTATCTATACATACTATGGTGTTTTGCACTTTGTTGCATTTTTACACTCTATTTGCTATTCACATAGTAGGCTAATACCATTTATTTATTTATAATTTTTTTTACATATAATTTCAATATTTTACAATTCATATAGTATTGATTTTCACAATTTTTTGCACTTCAGCTATTGTTTTTTTATTTTTTTTTTTTTGCACACAGTTTTTTTTTTTTATTTATTTGTATTGTTTACACAATAAGGTAAATAATTATTCACAAGATTATGTTGTAGAATACTGTGAACGCTAATCTCGACTGTCATCCAACCCTTACTGACTAACATCAATATCGATAAAGCTGACGTTTGGTCAGTTTAGTTACATATACATCTTTGGCGCTGTTAAAACCTTTTTTGTCTTGCGCAAATGTCACTATCACAAACTTGTCCCAAGCAATGATAAGTTCAGCAGTTGCAGAAGCCCATGTGATAGGCAGCAGCCAACAGTAAAAAGTCTGGAAGAGATCAGTAGCACTTGCATGCAAATAAAAAGTAAAAATTGTATTTACTTAAAAAAAAAAAGTGTATTTCCCAGATATTGCATCAGCTTCCCGAGGAGACACAAAGGGGGTAGTATATGTACAAGATCACAAAAATGAACAGTACGTACACAACACATATTAACAAACTGACAATAATAATAGCCACATCTACAATTTAAGAAATAAGTCCATCTTTCTGACCATGTTTCTTGTTGCACTTACATTTGGGGTGTAACATCAAATGTGGTCACAGTCTGAAGCCCTCTCCCCTTACAGAATCCTAAGCACTTCTCCCCACAGGCTCCTGTCATTAATTTGTCATGCCCGCATAGCCACATCATTCATTCACTGGAATTTGTGAATAAAAACACTACAAGCCCCATCTCCCACTGTGGCAGTAACCGCACCGCACTTGTAATCTATTGGTTCTTCCTCCAGCCCCAACCACTCTGAATACACATCCGTCCATGGTAAGAGGCGTAGATACCAGGGCAAGTTCAGCTTCTGGCATAAATTTACCTGATGATTACCCTGGATGGATATGGATTGAGAGTGACCGGTAATCCATAAAAGGGAAGACCAGTAGCGGCAATAGTTACCCCACGTAAGGGAGAAGCGCATCAGACCTCATTTTCGTTAGATCAAGAGATAAGGTGAGAGCATCACAGTGAAGGTGGTAGGATTGCACTGTGTATGGTGAAGTGGATATTGGAATCTAAATAACATCTAGAGAATTCTGACTTTTTTTCATAACTTCACAACTATTAAAAACAAACATTGACGCAAGCCTGCGAGTGGACAGAATATAATTTTTCATTTTAGTTCTTTCTGTTCTTTGTTTTTTGTTAATGAAGACATAATGGCCACTTTTTATATAGAAAACTTTTGGGGAATTGAGCATTTTGCACTATTGCTTATGTTGTTTTGTCTGATTCTGATGGTATTATTTTGATATAAGTTTCACATATATGTACTACGCAGCACTATACAAATATAGCACACATGTGGGAACACAAGTGTTGATTAACCAACACTGGAGTGTGCAGAATCTGGTGCAGCTGTGCATAGTAGCCAATCAGCTTCTAACTTCAGCTTCAGGTTCAATTAAGCTTTGACAAAAAAAAAAACATTGGAGATTATTGGTCATGTTGGGGTTCTTTTGTTAATTATGTTGCAATATACAGTTGTGCTCATAAGTTTACATACCCTGGCAGAATTTATGATTTCTTGGCCATTTTTCAGAGAATATGAATAACACAAAAACATTTCTTTCACTCATGGTTAGTGTTTGGATGAAGCCATTTATTATCAATCAACTGTGTTTACTCTTTTTAAATCATGATCACAACAGAAACTACCCAAATGACCCTGATCAAAAACGTACATACCCTGGTGATTTTGGCCTGATAACATCCGCACAAGTTGACACAAAGCCGTTTGGCTATTAAAGGTAACCATCCTCACCTGTGATCTGTTTTCTTGTAATTAGTGTGTGTGTATAAAAGGTCAATGAGTTTCTGGACTCCTGACAGATCCTTGCATCTTTCATTCAGTGCTGCACTGATGTTTCTGGATTCTGAGTCATGGGGAAAGCAAAAGAATTGTCAAAGTATCTGTGGGAAAGGGTAGTTGAACTGTATAAAACAGGAAAGGGATATAAAAAGATATCCAAGGAATTGAGAATGCCAATCAGCAGTGTTCAAACTCTAATCAAGAAGTGGAAAATGAGGGGTTCTGTTGAAACCGAACCACGGTCAGGTAGAACAACTAAAATTTCAGCCACAATTGCCAGGAAACATTTTCGGGATGCAAAGAAAAACCCACAAATAACTTCAGGTGAAATACAGGACTCTCCGAAAACATGTGGTGTGGCTGTTTCAAGATGCACAATAAGGAGGCAGAAGAAAGCCATTACTATGTAAATACCACAAAGTAACCCACTTAAAATACGCCAAACGGCACAGAGACAAGTCTCAAACCTTCTGGCACAAAGTCATTTGGAGTGATGAGTCCAAAATTGAGCTTTTTGGCCACAACCATAAAGGCTTCATTTGGAGAGCAGTCAAAAAAGCCTATGATGAAAGGTACACCATTCCTACTGTGAAACACGGAGGTGGATCGCTGATTTTTTGGGGATGTGTGAGCTACAAAGGCACAGAAAATTTGTTAAAAATTGGTGGCAAGATGAATTTCAAAAAATAGTGGAGGAACATTTGCATTCATAAGCCAGGAAGCTGCGCATGGGACTTACTTGGAGATTCCAACATGACAATGATCCAAAACACAAGGCCAAGTCGACCTGTCATTGGCTACAGCAGAATAAAGTGAAAGTTCTGGAGTGGCCATCTTAGTCTCCTGACCTCAATATCATTGAGCCACTCTAGGGAAATGTCAAACATGCAGTTCATGCAAGACAGCCCAAGAATTTACAGGAACTGGAGGCTTTTTGCCAAAAAAAATGGGCAGCTTTAGCATCTGAGAAGATAAAGAGCTTCATCTACAAATACCACAAAAGACTTCAAGCTGTCATTGATGTTAAAGGGGGCAATAAACGGTATTAAGAACTGGGGTATGTAAACTTTTGATCAGGGTCATTTGGGTAGTTTCTGTTGTGATTATGATTTAAAAAGAGTAAACACAGTTGATTGATAATAAATGGCTTCAGCCAAACACTAACCACGAGTGAAAGAAAAGTTTTTGTGTTATCATTCATATTCTCTGAAAAATGGTCAAAAAATCATAAATTCTGCCAAGGTATGTAAACTTATGAGCACAGCTGTATGGCCTATATGATTTTATTCATTGATGTATATAAAACATTTTAATCTTTTGTAATAAAAATGTATGTTTTTAATTGGCGCTTGTGCTGTGGATCCTTATCTGGTGCCAGAACAGTCCAAATATCCAGAATACCTAAGGCCGCGTACACACGAGCGGACTTTCCCGCAGGATTTTTCCTGCCAAAAGTCCGGCGGACTAAGTTTTAAGTTCAGACTTAAAATTGTCCGCTGGACTCGCGAGTCCGGCGGACAATCCCGCGGTCTGTGTGCTAGTCCGCGGGACTTTTGGAAATGAACGGACTTGCCGACACAAGATCGGAAAGTCCGTTCCTTTAGAACGTGACTGCAGGTAGACGGGACTAGCGAAGGCAGTGAATGCCGCTGCGCTAACCCCGTCACCTGGCATGGATTTAAAGGGAATCCCTACGCCGAAAAAACGGCGTGGGGTCCCCCCCAAATCCATCTCAGACCCTTATCCGAGCACGCAGCCCGGCCGGCCAGGAAAGGGGTGGGGACGAGCGAGCGCCCCCCCTCCTGAGCCATACCAAGCCGCGTGCTCTCAACATGGGGGGTACCCTGGGGAAAAGGGGACCGTGTGGCCCCCCCACCCCAAAGCACCTTGTCCCCATGTTGATGAGGACAAGGGCCTCTTCCCGACAACCCTGGCCATTGGTTGTCGGGGTCTGTGGGCGGGGGGCTTATCGGAATCCGGGAGCCCCCTTTGGTAAGGGGGCCCCCAGATCCCGGCCCCCCACCCTATGTGAATGAGTATGGGGTACAATGTACCCCTACCCATTCACCTAAGGTTTAAAAGTGTAAATAAAAAAACACACAATTTTTTAAAAATATTTTATTGCACTGCTCCGGGGGTCTTCTTCCGTCTGGGGGGGTCTTCTTGCCGGACTCCTCCGTTCTCTTCTGCTCTTTTACCTAGCTCTTTCACGAGCGGAGGAGCCCGACTTTCTTCTTCGTCGTCGCTGCCATCGTCTGGGGGTCTCGTTCCGCCTTCGGGGGTCTTAGGGGGTCTTCCGGGGTCTCTTCTGTTCTTGCCGCTGTCGCCGCCTTCTGCGCCGTCTTCTTCTTTTTCCGATGTTGACTCGTCGCTCTCTCTGGCCGGAATGGCAGAGACACGCAGTGTTGTGACTTGTATAAGGACAAGGGGCGGGGTCACATGCTCATGTCACATGGTGACCCCGCCCCCTATGATGTCACAGTCCCAGAGGATGCTGGGACTGTGACATCATATGGGGGGCGGGGTCACAATGTGACATGATAAAAAAGAGAAGTTGCGCTAATATTAGTGAGTGTTGACCAATAGTATCACAATTAAGTGGAATCAATACACAATTTTTACAAACATTACTGACAAAGAAAATTTAGAAAAATACAATTATATAGTGAATAAAATAATTAACCCAATGGTGAGTATATTAATAAATTATTTTAAGTGAGTTTAAAGAAGTCCCAAACTGGAGGTTCTCTATTAATAGTCCTCAAAAAGAAAGGGGCAGGGTGTATTGGTATACAGAGGAATGAGTCCTTCCAAGGGGATTCACAGGTGATAAAAGTGTTTTTAGCAAATCAACGTCCCAGCCTTCCAAGTGATATGCTTACCAGAGATAAGCAGCAAATCCGCAGTTGGCTTATACCCAGCCTGGGCCTTTAGATGAATCAGGAACCCGGAACTTGAGGTACTCGAGAGTAGCGTATGCCCCCAGTGGTTATTACCAAAAAGAAAAAAGGGGAGCAGACATAGCGTAATATTGACAAAAAATTTTTTTGGGAAAAAGCTTATATATAAATAAATATATATAACCCTTTTTTTATTTTTTAAAAATTCTACTAAATTAGATTAGGAAAAATGAGGGGAACACCCAGTGTTGTAAAACCAAAAAAATAAAAAAACGTGTTCGAATGGAAACTCCTCCACCATTTAAATATTGCGCTTACCAAAACACAACAAAACAAAAGCGGTTGGCATTTATCCCAGCAGGAAAGAGTATCAAAAACACATACACCAGTGATCCAAGAAGCAAAAGACTGACATGTGTCCCGTCACCACACAGAGGGGCTCCTTACCAGAGACCAGCGATAGACAGTGCATATAGTCTCCCAGGTAAGGTAGGCCAGTGATTGGTAGCAAAAAGGTCCTGGTCCACTTCAAAGATCGATGCTCACTCTCCTAAGCACAGCGGCTCAACATTTTACCCAAAAGGGAGAGAAAGCAGCAGACCATGGGGTAGTACGTTTGGCAAATTTATTATAAAAAGTTAAAGGTTACACTTACATAAAGCAAAAATCGTTTTAAGCATAAAACGGAAGCCGGCCGGCAACACAAAACAGAAAATCCCGTCCTCAATGGCGTGGTGACGTCAGCACGTACGTCCCAGACGCGTTTCGTCATAGGCTGACGTTTTCAATGGGTACGCAATCGGTACCCATTGAAAACGTCAGCCTATGACGAAACGCGTCTGGGACGTACGTGCTGACGTCACCACGCCATTGAGGACGGGATTTTCTGTTTTGTGTTGCCGGCCGGCTTCCGTTTTATGCTTAAAACGATTTTGCTTTATGTAAGTGTAACCTTTAACTTTTTATAATAAATTTGCCAAACGCACTACCCCATGGTCTGCTGCTTTCTCTCCCTTTTGGGTAAAATGTTGAGCCGCTGTGCTTAGGAGAGTGAGCATCGATCTTTGAAGTGGACCAGGACCTTTTTGCTACCAATCACTGGCCTACCTTACCTGGGAGACTATATGCACTGTCTATCGCTGGTCTCTGGTAAGGAGCCCCTCTGTGTGGTGACGGGACACATGTCAGTCTTTTGCTTCTTGGATCACTGGTGTATGTGTTTTTGATACTCTTTCCTGCTGGGATAAATGCCAACCGCTTTTGTTTTGTTGTGTTTTGGTAAGCGCAATATTTAAATGGTGGAGGAGTTTCCATTCGAACACGTTTTTTTATTTTTTTGGTTTTACAACACTGGGTGTTCCCCTCATTTTTCCTAATCTAATTTAGTAGAATTTTTAAAAAATAAAAAAAGGGTTATATATATTTATTTATATATAAGCTTTTTCCCAAAAATTTTTTTTGTCAATATTACGCTATGTCTGCTCCCCTTTTTTCTTTTTGGTAATAACCACTGGGGGCATACGCTACTCTCGAGTACCTCAAGGATTTGCTAAAAACACTTTTATCACCTGTGAATCCCCTTGGAAGGACTCATTCCTCTGTATACCAATACACCCTGCCCCTTTCTTTTTGAGGACTATTAATAGAGAACCTCCAGTTTGGGACTTCTTTAAACTCACTTAAAATAATTTATTAATATACTCACCATTGGGTTAATTATTTTATTCACTATATAATTGTAAAAATTGTGTATTGATTCCACTTAATTGTGATACTATTGGTCAACACTCACTAATATTAGCGCAACTTCTCTTTTTTATCTTGTAATTTTGTGCATATCCCACAATAAGTTTGCAGCTTTTTTTTATTATCATTTGTAATCATTCATACAGGGCGCCTATAGGGAACCCATACACTCCCCTCCCTCGCTCCAAGCGCAGTTTTCTTCTTTTTTACAATGTGACATGAGCATGTGACCCCCCCCTTGTCCCTATATAAGTCACAACACCGCGTGTCTCTGCATCGGAAGAAGAATAAGACGGCGCAGAAGGCGGCGACAGCGGCAAGAACAGAAGAGACCCCGGAAAGACCCCCGAAGGCGGAACGTGACCCCCAGATGACGGCGGCGACGACGAAGAAGAAAGCTGGGCTCCTCCGCTCGTGAAAGAGCTAGGTAAAAGAGCAGAAGAGAGCGGAGGAGTCCGGCGAGAAGACCCCCGGAGCAGTGCAATAAAATATTTTTTAAAAATTGTGTTTTTTTTATTTACACATTTACACCTTAGGTGAATGGGTAGGGGTACATCGTACCCCATACTCATTCACATAGGGTGGGGGGCCGGGATCTGGGGGCCCCCTTATCAAAGGGGGCTCCCGGATTCCGATAAGCCCCCCGCCTGCAGACCCCAACAACCAATGGGCAGGGTTGTCGGGAAGAGGCCCTTGTCATCAACGTGGGGACAAGGTGCTTTGGGGTGGGGGGGGCCGCACGGCCCCCCTTTCCCCAGGGCACCCCCCATGTTGAGGGCACGCGGCCTGGTACGGCTCAGGAGGGGGGGCGCTCGCTCGTCCCCATCCCTTTCCTGGCCGGCCGGGCTGCGTGCTCGGATAAGGGTCTGAGATGGATTTGGGGGGACCCCCACGCCGTTTTTTCGGCGTAGGGATTCCCTTTAAATCCATGCCAGGTGACGGGGCTAGCGCGGCGGCATTCACTGCCTTCGCTAGTCCCGTCTACCTGCAGGTACGTTCTAAATGAACCGACTTTCCGATCGTGTGTGGGCAAGTCCGTTCATTTCCAAAAGTCCCGCAGACTTTTTCCCGCGGATTGTCCACCGGAAAAGTCCGGGCGTGTGTGGGCAAGTCCACACGCTCGGAAAGTCCAGCAGACCTCCGCTGGAAAGTCCGGCGGTTTGTCCGAGCGCGTGTACGCCGCATAACAGAGTCTTGGGAGTAATGCAATCTAAGATCATCAAGTAGATATGACTTAGCAGTAGGTTTTGAGGAGAATATTGTGTGTACACACTTTTGTGCAGGATCTTTGTAATGATACTATATCTTGTAATGTATGATTTTAATAAAGTTTTGTGAGTAGAAATTCTTTAGATTTTTTTATATTTTTTGTACATTTTTATGGCCATTTTTTGGCATAGTATGTCTGTAGTAAAATGGGTATCAGTTTGCATTGACAACCATTTCAACGGTGTCATCTGACAAAGACACTCCTCATTGACTCTTTTGTCAATGCATGCCTGCTGTAACAGCCAATTAATTTGCTTGTCAGCCAAAGCAGTCAGTCATAGAAGTAGAGAAAATGAAGGAAACCATTTTCAACAGAAGTTTTGCTTCACTTACAAGATATAGTAGTTTACAAAAAAAGCAACCTTCAAATTGCACATAATGACAAGGTCCAAGAATGGAGACTTAACTGGAGGATTATAATTGCCTGTTCTGTTCTCTCTGAACTGCCTGACATTTTAAATGTATCTTAGCATATGGTAGTTCTATGTACCATAATGTCTTTTTTTCATTGTTGGTGTGTTGTGTTAGTGACCTCAAGGAACTACTTTTATCTTTCTCTGAAGACCAATATTACATTAGCCAGTTTTACATTTTTATGGTTGAGTAATTTATAAGTAAGTAAATTCATTCTTTAAAAAATATATACATTAAAAATGTATAAAGGATGTATTTTGTTAATTTGCAGTACATTAAACAGATTTCAATATGTCAAGCTTATGTTATTAGGTAAATTGTGCAGTGTACAAAATGTTTTAAGCAGTTGCAATAATTCCCCAAATGTTTCTGATTTTCGTGACTGCAGTAACTGTAAAACACAAGAGCTTATATATAAAAGTTATATGGAAGTTGCATATAAAAGTTAAAGGAAGTTATGTTGACCGTAGTAACAAATAAAAATTTGGTTGACACTTATCTGTTATAGGCTAAAAAAAAAAAACGCAGCAAGAATCTTTTTTCCTTTCCCACTCACCTTTTATAGAGCACCTCTATAGCGTGTTCGTATTCACTTTGACACAAAGAGGAGAATCTACTAAGAGTAGAGCAGACATAATCTGGAGCATCTAACAGTAACCAATCAGTTTGTAGCTCTCATTTTCAAAGCTTACCTGGACAAGATACTATGCACAGCTGCCCCACATTCTGTTTGCTCTAGTAAAGTAAACCCCACCCCCCCCCCAAAGTTTGTTTGGAAAAATCCTTTTCAGTGGTCTTCCTGAGGAAGTTCTGTTTCACATAGTAGCTATAAGCACGTGTATATGCTTACTCAGCAAGTAGTGACAGTAGTTTAGTTAGCTGCTAATCACAGGCGTCATTAAACGTAAGGTCAGTTTGTTTGTTGTGACCCAGAACAGCTACCCTGCCTGCACAGCTGGTCTTATCTGCCCAGAGTGACTTAACGACTTTATCTCTGTGATACGTGCACCTTTTACAAGTTCCAAACATACAACAGAACACAAAAAGAAGATGCTTGCCTGTTAATGCCTATGCTCCTTCATATTTTTTTCCACATAATGCAAGTGATTTTTGTAATTTGTTGTTTTGCTTTGAATTTGCTCTCCCTTCATAATATGAAACAGTTCTTTAATCCTTTGTGTAATCTGATGAGCTTTGCTCATGGTTGTAGCCTACAGCTCCATATTATATTAATGCATTTTACTTGTAATTTAGAGAACAAGAAGAATATCCTGATTTGAAGACTAAACTGTCCCCCGTGGCACTTGCACAGCTGATAATCGCGAACTAGAAAGATGTGTATATCAAATAGTTTACAAAATGAAGCCAGCTGTGTTTCCCTACATACTGTGGCTTCCTGACATGCATCATTAAACCTTATTAGCTACTTCCTTTTACAAAGATTCTTGTAGTCTTGAACATTGCATATTAACATTTTCTGCCCCTCCAACTGGAAATTATTTGCTTTATTGTAGAGTGTCAACTTGCTCTAGTTTCTGATGCATTGTAATTGGTACTTTAGAGTATAATCATAGTGAAATACCACTCCATGCATCTCTTTATTTGGAAATTAATACAGACCTTTTCACTTTATCTGTCAATCTGGCTAACTTTTCCCACAATTCCCAACTGTTGGGATATCTTACAAACCATTAAGTATGTAACGGATGATAAAATGTCTTCAGTAGCATAAAATAGGAGCAAAATGCAGAGCATCCATGTAAATTAATTTCACGTTTCACAAGGTGCAGGCAATAAACATGCTAAGTGGATTGATAAAGTATTGCATGCTGTTTAATTTAATCATCTGAGTACAATTATTTTTCTTGTTATACAAGCAATGTGATATTCTACCGGTTCTATTTATTTTACAGGACTTAAAAAAAAAAACTTCCTGTATTCCATCATTGTTGGCTTGTATGTCATGAATTCTCAACATTTTAGCTGATCTGTTAATATTTATCCATCTTTTCTTTCTGTGCTTCTGTAATTTGTAGTAATACCCTGACTAGTGTAGACATTTTCATTGCATTAACCATTAGATAATATCTTCTTTAATTTTTTTTTATAAAAAATAGAACAGGAACAAAAGCGGTGTTGTTCCTCATAGTCACGAATTATCTTTCTTTATTTTTTCCAGAAATTGAGAAAGAACTTGGCCTGCTTATTAATGGCATCTGTATTTAAAGCCTTACAACAAAACTTTTTTCCATGTTTAAACTGGGTGGAGGAAGATGGGCGGGGATTGTTGTTGGTTTTGTGGTTATTTTTTTGTCTTCTGTCACTTCTTGTCCTGTAAAGAAGTGAGAAGATATCTTCCAACACAAGGGAAATCATTTGTTTGACAGCCATCACCCAAACTTCCCCATCTGAAGATTTCCTCTTATTGCTATTTTGGTGGCAACTCAGAATTGCACCTTTACCATCACATTTTGGGTGGCATTGGTGATTTAGGATCATAGCACAGATAGCATTTAAAAGCTGACAATAGTTCTAATTCCTCACCACTCTATTCAAATATAACAAAAACAAATGCCTTTAGTTACATTTTAAGGTTTCCTCACGTTAAAACGAAATCTCCCCTAACCACTGTTTATACATTAAATGAACTCGTAGCATTTCTATAACATTTCATTGAACATTTTATTAAAACAGTCCAGGAAAGTAATCTTCAGATTGTGTTACCTCCTGCATCTGACTGACCTCAGTCTATGCAGGGCAGGGATTTAAATAATAGCTTCTATGCATGGATGCCACAGCATTCTCAAGTGAGACAATGTTTAACCAATCAGTGTATAATATAAAGTGCACTTCTCTCTTAAATATATAAATAAGGGTAAAATAAATATTACTAGATGCAACTCAATAAACCAGTGAGAAATGTGTAATCAGTACAATAACATTAATAACATTAAAATGTCCAAAGAGTGCTAAAGCAATCCAGCCAAATGTGTGGCACATACACATTCGGATATATAATGTAGACTCCTCAGTCACATTATTTATATATATATATATTTTTTTTTATGCATTGATATATAAATAATCCAACAATATGCTTTGTGCATAATCCTTAACCACTTCAATGCCGGGCATTTTCACCCCCTTCCTGCTCAGGCCAATTTTCAGCTTTTAGCGCTGTAACATTTTGAATGGCAATTGCGCGGTCATGCAACACTTTACCCAAATTGAATTTTTATAATTTTTTTTTCCCCACAAATAGTTTTCTTTTGGTGGTATTTGATCACCTCTGCGTTTTTTTATTTTTTACACTATAAACAAAAAAAGAGCGACAATTTTGAAAAAAAACACTATTTTTAACTTTTTGCTATAATAAATATACCAATAAAAAAAAGGCCAATTTTTTCCTCAGTTTAAGCCGATATGTGTTGTTGTACATATTTTTGGTAAAAAAAATCGCAATATTGATTGGTTTGCGCACAGTTATAGCTTCTACAAAATAGGTTATTGATTTATGGCATTTTTATTATTATTCTTTGTTTTTTTTTTACTAGTAATGGCGGCGATCTGCAATTTTTATCGTGACTGTGAAATTGCGGATACTTTTGACACTATTTTGGGATCAGTGCTATAAAAATGCACTGATTACTGTATACATTTCACTGGCAGGGAAGGAGTTAACACTAGGGGGTGATCAATGGGTTAAGTGCGTTACCTAGGGAGTGATTCTAACTGTAGGAGGATGGGACTGACTAGGGGAGGAGACCGATCGGTGTTCCTATATACTAGGAACACACGATCTGTCTCCTCTCCCCTGACAGAACTTGCATCTGTGTGTTTACACACAGATCCACATTCCTGCTCTGTCACGAGCGATCGTGGGTGCTGGAGGACATCACCTATACCGACAGGAAGCCAATGACGTCATATGACGCCCACCCAGGATGGGAGATCTCATCTGCAGACATCATATAACTATAGCTGGGTAGTGAAGTGGTTAAATAAAGTGCAATGCGCTCATTTTCTTTAACAGTGCTCCAATACAGTGGGCATCAAAATCAGTGTGCTACTTCTAAAAAATAAATAAATAAACTCATCAAATGTAGTGGACCACTAGTACTAATTGTCACAGTGCGATTAGTAATATAAATTCACAGCGTCTCTTTTAATGGACTGTCTCTCTCTCAAGACCTAAAGGACATCCCTCAGTGAGATTCCTCAAAGGGGGTCCTGGACCTTATTCTAGCCTCATTCAAGGCTGTTCCTTTTGCTTACTTCTAACTTAAGACCTCTTCAACACAACATTTTGTTGACTTGGAACAAACTCACTTCTCTTGCTTTTCTTCTATGGTTCTTTCAAATTAAGCAAAGAACGCCTTAACTTTGTGGATTTCCAATCCAGCTGTAGAAATGGGAATGTAATTTCTTCATACTCATGGAGAGTGGTAACAACAGATGCCAGCCACACAGGATGAGGAGTGAGGGGGGACCAGATTACCAAGGGAAGCAAAGCTCACCATCAACATCCTGAAACTCAGAGCCATAAAACGAGCTTTGTGTCATTGGACCTCCTCTTCTTCAGGGACATTCTATCATGGTGTTATCAGACAATACTATAGCAGTGGCCTTTATCAACTATTGAAGTGATACCAGGAGTCAGCCTTAAAGGAAATCTGATTTCCCTTGGGCAGAGAACCACAATCCAGTAATCTTTGCAATTCACATTTTGGGAGTGTACAGTCGATGGTGGATTTCCTCAACCTGGACCAGGGGGGAATAGTCCCTTCATCCCAACACCTTCAATCTCATATCAGAAATAGGGAACTCCAGATGTGGACATCCAGGCATCCATTTGCCTCCAGGTTCAGCAAGTTATCACTGTTTGTGGCCTGAACCAAACATCTAGTACTGAGATTGTATGCCCTGGTAATTTCCTGGAATCTATTCAGGTTAATATATGCCTTTCCTTCAGATCAGATTCTGCTTTGATTGCTCCACAAAATAGAGGAAGAATCTAGTACACAGACATACTCAAACTTCTGGGAGACAGTCCCTGCCCTTTTCCAAACAGACCAAACCTGCTATCTCAAAACACCCCTGTTCCATCCTGCTTCTTAGTTACTGTTTTTAACAGCATGGATGTTGAAACCCAGGTCTTAAATTACTGGGGTATCTCGGACTATGTTATTCCCACCTCACTCGGAGCCAGAAAAGCCACTACAAAGGGTACTATTGTACATGGAAATACCTTACTTGGAATTTCCCCAACTTAACTGACCAACCTGGTCAAGTATCCCTTTTTGGAGGATTAAAAGGGTATTTTCTCCTGTTAAAGATGTTTAGTATGCAAGTGTGGAGGTCAGAATATGGTGAGAATGAAGACTTTCTCATCGGAAACAACTGGAACGGTGTATACTATCAAAGAGTTTCACCCCATCCATCCACCGTTGTAGCTTAACGTGGGCATTCAGGAGTTGGTCTAACCGTAGCTGTAAATGTGTTTTAACCAGACCTTGGGCTTACCAGACATCCTGAATATTTTTTTCTTTTGCCTTGCTCTAAAGTGGTTACTATTAGCTCATTAACATATGCTAATAACTTATGTTTCTGTTGCTCTATAGCTATATATGAATCGTATTGCTTTTACTACTACTTTGTCAAATCTTTGCCTTTTGCTATACTCTCCAACTGCATCCTAAGATGACCTGGAACTCTCAATTTATTAGCAGGTTGGGGCTTTCCAAGTAACATGCATTGACTGCCTTCATGTGATGTTGGCACAAAAGTCCCATCTGACTTCTGATTGCTCCGGAACACTAACAGCAACTTTTATGCAATCCTCTCAGCAACTCCAAGATCATTTTTTTTTTCCGATTGTATTTTTATTTAGTATATTCAATAAATACAAAGGTTTGTAAGTTAGACAAAAATCTGAAATATATCAATCAACAGCTGTTTAGGAAACGGCAAATGAAAAAAGGCATATAGGTAACAGCAGAATTTTACATAATAGTAACAATAAGCTTCAGTATCTAAAAGACAAGCAAATCTAGATTTGGCGTACATATATCATAACAACCTCTAGTAGTATGAGGCACAAGAAAATACAATTAAAAGGGGGGGGGGGGATGGAGAGGAAACACCATGGAACATTTAACTGCCTTAGTTGAGGACTCGATTCCAAAATTTACAAAGATTTGGAACCCCTGGGATAGAGTACTGCCTGGGGAAGACAAAATGTCAAAAGAAGCCTACAATAGGCATTTAACACTTAGTACAAAGGGTGGATATCTAGGTTTCTACAGGAGTCTTCCCCAGGCAGTACTCTGAACTATCTCAGGGGTCCCAAATCTTTGTAAATTTTGGAATTGAGTCCTCAACTAAGACAGTTAAATGTTCCATAGATGGCCAACAACATTGTGTAACTTGCTTCGCTGCTAGTAAGACAAAAGCCGTCAACTTCTGCACTTGCTTGGAGAGTCTTGAGAGTGGCAAACCCAACAGATAATGTATATGATTTTAGAGGAGCGTCAATATTTAGAAAATTGTGCAAAAGAGATTGTACAAAATACCAAAACTGAATAATAACTGTGCAATCCCAAAAGATATGATAATGGGTGCCTATATCACCGAGACATCTCCAGCATTGTCGTGAAACCTCTGGATTTCAAGCGTGTAGGAAGGCAGGAGTCTTATACCAAAACAGAAGAACTTTAAAGTCCACTTCAACGTGATACCTTTGAAGTGGAATCCCAGATTTTACTCCATTGTGCAAAGGAAATAAGTTGATGAAGGATATTAGTCCATTTACTCATGTAGATATGAGTGGGCTCAGTTAAGAGGGACAGCCTTGTGGAGGCGTCTATATATAGGGGAAATTAAATGAGGCTCATAGGTGCCTCTAGCACATAAAAGTTTAAAGATATTCAGCTTATCTAAAGACAACCAGGGGGAAATGGATGAAAAAAAAGTTCTTTGCAGGTATGAATAAAAAAAATTGTTTCAGTATATCATATTTAGTTTGGAGCTCCATGAAAGACAAAAATGTATGGGTTGTGGGATGTACCAGGTGAGGGAGTTGAAAAAGTCCTGCTTGAGTCCAAGGATACATACTGTTGTACGATAAACTGTCAGGAACATCCAGAATAAAGAGCACGTTCAAAAAAGGGCATGGAGAAGCGAGAAAGTACCTGTTACATAGTTATAGTAGGTGAGGTTGAAAAAAAGACTCAAGTCCAACCTATGTGTGTGATTATAGGTTAGTCATTACATTGTATATTCGTGTATGTTGCGGTCATTCGGGGGCTTATCTAATAGTTTTTTTGAAACTATCGATGCCCCCCACTGAAACCACCGCCTATGGAAGGGAATTCCACATCCTTGCCGCTCTTACAGTAAAGAACCCTCTACGCAGTTTAACCACTTCCCGACCGGCGCACACAGATATACGTCGGCAGAATGGCACGTACAGGCAGGAGGGTGTATATATAAGTCCCTCCTTAATGCCTGTCCATGCCATCGGGAGCGCGCCGGTTGGGACCCCCCGTGAGTCCGGTCGCGGGCCCCGCAGACTCGATCGCCGCGGGGACACCCGCAATCGTCTCACGGGAAGGCTGAACGGGGAGATGCCAAGATAAACAGCATCTCCCCGTTCTGCCTAGCAACTAGTGACGCCGATCTCTGCTCCCTGTGATTGGAGCAGAGATCAGCATTCACTAGCTGACAGCCACGCCCCCCCACAGTAAGAAACACACCCCTAGGCATACTTAACCCCTACACTGCCCCCTTGTGGTTAACCCCTTCACTGCCAGTGTCATTTATACAGGAATCAATGCATTTAAATAGCATTGATTGCTGTATAGATGACAATGGTCCCAAAAATGTGTCAAAAATGTCCGATGTGTCCGCCATAGTGTCGCAGTCACAATAAAAATCGCTGATCGCCGCCATTACTAAAAAATATTAATAAAAATGCTTTAAAACTATCCCCTATCTTGTAAACGCTATAACTTCTGCGCAAACCAATCAATAATGCTTATTGCGATTTTTTTTACCAAAAATATGTAGAAGAATACGTATCGGCCTTAAATTTTTTATATATTTTTGGGGGATATTTATTATAGCAAAAAATAAATAGCAAAAAATAAAAAATAATGCGTTTTTTTTTTTCAAAATTGTCGCTCTTTTTTGTTTATAGCACAAAAAATAAAAAGGGGCGATCAAATACCACCAAAAGAAAGCTCTATTTGTGGGAAAAAAAGG
The DNA here is from genome assembly GCA_028564925.1 of Lithobates sylvaticus. NCBI lineage: Eukaryota > Metazoa > Chordata > Amphibia > Anura > Ranidae > Lithobates > Lithobates sylvaticus. The sequence goes on from CM053030.1 coordinate 188,580,689, forward strand.
ACGTCAATTTTGTTTGGGAGCCACGTCGCACGACCGTGCAATTGTCAGTTAAAGCGACGCAGTGCCGAATCGCAAAAAGGGGCCTGGTCCTTTGGCTGCAAATTGGTCCGGTCTGTAAGTGGTTAAGGTTAAACCCCTTTTCTTCTAATTTTAGTGAGTGGCCACGTGTCTTATTCAACTCCCTTCCGCAAAAAAGTTTTATCCCTATTGTGGGGTCACCAGTATGGTATTTGTAAATTGAAATCATATCCCCTCTAAAGCATCTCTTCTCCAGAGAGAATACGTGTCAGTGCTCGCAACCTTTCTTCATAACTAATATCCTCCAGACCCTTTATTAGCTTTGTTGCCCTTCTTTGAACTCGCTCCATTTCCAGTACATCCTTCCTGTGGACTGGTGCCCAGAACTGGACAGCATACTCCAGGTGCGGCCGCACCATAGTCTTGTAGAGTGGAAAAATTATCGCTTTATCCCTGGAGTTAATCGACTCTTTAATGCATGCCAATATTGTGCTTTGATAGCAGCAGCTTGGCTTTGCATGCTATTGCAAAGCCACTAGGACCCCCAGGTCCTTTTCCGTCCTAAATTCCCCCAGAGGTTCACCCCCTAGTGAGTAGATTGCATTCATATTTTTGCCACCCAAATGCATTATTTTACATCTTTCTACATTAAACCTCATTTGCCATGTAGTTGCCTACCCCATTAATTTGTTCAGATCTTCTTGCAATATTTCCACATCCTGCAGAGAAGTTATTGTCCTGCTTAGCTTAGTGTCATCCACAAATACAGAGATTGAGCCGTTTACCCCATCCTCCAGGTCATTTATGAACAAATTAAATAAGATTGGTCCAAGCACAAAACCCTGGGAGACCCCACTTCCCACCCCTGACCATTCCGAGTATTTATTTATTCATCATTATTTAGCATTTATCACCACCCTCTGAACTCGCCCTTTGTAGCCAGTTTTCAATCCATGTACTCACCCTGTGATCCATGCCAACGGACCTTTGTACAGTAATCGTTTATGGGGAACTGTGTCAAATGCTTTTGCAAAGTCCAGATACACCACGTCTACGGGCCTTCCTTTATCTAGATGGCAGCTCACCTCCTCATAGAAGGCTAATAGATTGGTTTGGCACGAACGATTCTTCATGAATCCATGCTGATTACTGCTAATGATACCATTTTCATTACTAAAATCTTGTATATTCCCTTATCCCCCCTTTAAGAGCTTGCATACTATTGATGTTAGGCTAACTGGTCTGTAATTCCCAGGGATGTATTATGGCCCTTTTTTAAATATTGGTGCTACATTGGCCTTTCTCCAATCAGCTGGTACCATTCCGGTCAGTAGACTGTCCGTAAAAATTAGGAACAATGGTCTGACAATTACTTGACTGAGTTCCCTAAGTACCCTCGGGTGCAAGCCACCTGGTCCCGGTGATTTATTAATGTTAAGTTTCCCAAGTCTATTTCTAATTCTGTCCTCTGTTAGCCATGAGGCTTCCTGTGATGTGTCATGAAGACAAACACTGCAGTTTTGGTTACTGAGGCCCCCCAATTCCCTCTTGAAGAATAAATTCAATACCTTCGCCATCTCCCCATCCTTTGTAACCAGATGTCCTTCCTCATTCTTTATGGGGCCTATATGGTCTGTCCTCCCTTTTTTACTGTTCATATACTTAAAGAATTTATTGGGATTTTTTTTGCTCTCCTCCACAATGCGTCTTTCGTGTTCTAGCTTAGCCACCCTACTTGCACCCTTACATATCTTGTTGCATTCTTTGTAAAGTCTGAACGCTGATGATGATCCCTCAGCCTTGTATTTTTTTATGGCCTTCTCCTTTGCTTTTATATGCATTTTTACATTAGCGTTAAGCCATCCAGGACTTTTTTTTAGCTCTTTTAAATGTATTTCCCTAAGATTTTATCCATATATATGTAGCAAGGTTCGCAGTTTAGGGAAGTGTCTTTGTGTTCCCCTTGTGTTTTTTATTTGTGTGATTTATACTGAAGTCAATTGACCAGTGATCGCTGTTTCCTAAATTGCCCCGTATTTCCACAACCGTGATCAGGCCTGTATTGTTGGTAATCAGTAGATCTAGTAACGCCTTGTTTCTAGTTGGTGCGTTTACCATCTGACCCATGAAATTGTCCTGCAAGACATTTAGGAACTGACGAGCCTTAGACAAATGAGTGGTTCCCTCCGCCCAGTCTATGTCTGGATAATTAAAATCCCCCATTATGGTAGCACTTCCCATCCTTACTGCTAATCCAAATTGTGATAAGAGGTCTGTCTCTCCCCTCAGGTTAGGGGGCCTATAGCATACTCCCAGTATTATTTTCCCCTTAGCTTCATCCCTTTGAAGCTCTACCCATAAGGATTCCACCTCCTCCCTATCTCCCTTATTGATGTCATGTCTCACATTCACTTGTACATTATTCTTGATATATAGGCATACCCCTCCCCCTTTTTACCCTCTCTATTCCTGCAATAGAAGGAATACCCTTGAATGGTTGCCATTCAATCATGAGAGCTGTTGAACCAGGTCTCTGAAATTCCTACAAAATCTAAATCCTCCTCGTTCAACAGTATCTCTAGTTCACCCATCTTGTGCCAGGCTCCTGGCATTGGACATTGAACATGCCACGTAGTTTAGACCAGTCGCATACTTTTATTGGGTGTTCCAAGATTGCAAAAAGGACTTGTTACTAGACTTACCTCGGGTTTATGTGCTTTAGTCAACCTACCACTAATGCCCCCAATACTACCCTCTGGAATATGTTCATTGCTGACTATCTCTACCTCTAGACCCTCCCCCCCTTAATCTTCCCTAATATCCCTTTCTGGTGTGGCTCAATGTACCAGTAGTATTCCTGAGAATACTACCTTGGAGGTCTTTTTCCTCAATTTAGCTCCTAAGTCCCTAAAATTGTTCTTTAGGACATTCCATCTGCTTCTGACTTTGTCATTGGTGCCAACATGCACCATGACGGGCGGGTCTTCCCCAGCCCCTCCCAGTAATCTGTCTACCAGATCCATGATTTGCCGAACCTTAGCACCCAGTAAACAGCATACAGTTCGACGCTTCAGGTCTTTGTGACAGATTGCCCTCTCTATCCTAAGAACTGAGTCCCTTACCACCAGAATCTGTCTATAATTTCCCTTTGCTTCCCCCCCACTCTCACTGGAGGAGTTCTTCCCCTGGCAGCTAGGAGAGTCCCTCAGCTCCAGCAGTACTGGTCCCTGACCGGTTTCACCATTGTCACTCAATGGAGTGTACTTATTGGGATTCTCCAGCCCAGGATCGGCCTCCCTGGCACTTCCCCCTCTATCCTTCCTAACTGTCACCCATCTACTAGTTTCTTGTGCCTGCACCTCTTAGTCTCCACCCGCTCCTGTGCTGATCTCTGCCGACACCTGCTGGGTACTTTGCCAGCTCTCATTTAGTCTGGAGGGTCTTTTCAGTGGTGCTGACAGTTGCTTCCCTAGATTCAGAACCTGGGCTTCCAGGAAAACAATGTGCTTACATTTTGAACAGCAGTATTCACCCTCGATCAGATGATCAAGGAATGCATACATGCCGCAAGATGTACACCAAGTCACATCCCCACACCCGCCGGGCATCGTACCTACTAATTTAATGAGGATTGGGGATTATACCCTGTCCAAATTACCGAACTAGCTTTCCTGACACTAATACGCAACAATACAATACACAGGAACTCAACAAGACAACACACAGGTACTCGCCGCCCACATGCACGTGTAGACCGTGTGCACTTGCAGACTTCGTGGAATCCCAGCCTACATGCACTCGCAGACCACGTGCACTCACAATACACAAGTATACACAATACACAGGTACAAACGATCCACACACTACTCAAACACTCAAGTACTCACACTACACAGGTACTACCCCTGTTATGACCTCCTGTTTTCAACTCCGTTTTTTAACTCGCCACTTAGTCCAGTTCCACTTGGTCTAAGTTCCAGCAAGCAAAAAGGTTGCATGCTCAAAATGAGTTCTACAGAAAGTTATATAGGCCTCAAGCACCTGTGACCAATTAACCACTCCCATTAATTAGTAGGCGTAACAAGAGGACCAAGAAGTAACAGCACGTAGGTGTGTGGCATAGTAATATTTACCTGAAGAAGGAGATACAGCAGGATGATAAGTGTAGACTGAGATTGCTCACCACCTTCACCATTTCCTGTCATCGGGTAACTAGATTTAAGGTATTGTTTGGTGTGCTCCTGTTCAAAAGTCCAGCTTCCCATTGAAAGTAGCCACTTCAGCTCTGAAAGGTTTCCCCCCCCCCCCCCCCCCCCTTCATGACCAGGCCCTTGTTTTGTGATATAGCACTGCGTTACTTTAACTGACAATTGCACAGTCATGCGACATTGTGCCCAAATAAAATTGATGTCCTTTTTTTCCACAAAAAGAGGTTTCTTTTGGTGATATTTGATCACCTCTGAGGTTTTTATTTTTTGTGCTATTAACAAAAAAAGACCGACAATTTTGAAAAAAGTATATAAAAGATACCCAATAAATTTTTTTTTTTTAAATCAAATTTCTTCATCAATTCAGGCCAATATGTATTCTGCTACATATTTTTGCTTAAAAAAAAAATCACAATAAGCGTATATTGATTGCTTTGCGCAAAAGTTATAGAGCCTACAAACTATGAGATATATTTTTGGAATTTTTTTTAAACCAGTAATGGCAGCAATCAGCGAATTATAGTGGACAAATCAGACACCTATCTGACACTTTTTGGCTCCAGTGACAGTAATACGGTGATCAGTGCTAAAAAATATGCAGTGACTGTAATAATGACACTGGCAGGGAATGGGTTAAAATCAGGATGGGCTAAGGGTTAAATGTGTTTCTAGGGAGTGATTATTAACTGTGGGGGGGGGGGGGGGGGGTGTGCATTTACCATGAGAATGCAGAGATCCGTGTTCCTGCCTAGCAGAAACACAAGATCTCTACCTCCCCTTCTCACAGAACGGTGATCTGCCTTGTTTACATCAGCAGATCGCCGTTCTGTCTCTATCTGGAACAATCAGAGGGTCCCGGTAGACATCGAGTCAATGGGAGCAGGTTGCCGGTGGCCCGCACATGTGCCCCAGACCCAGAAGTCCAGAATCACATACAGGTATGTGATTCTGCGCAGAGGAACCACTGTAAATGTACGTGAGGCGGTCGGCAAGAGGTTAAAGTGGATGTAAACCGAAGCACGTATATCTGTAGTGCTTTCTTATCTCTCCGAAAAGCTAGTGCCTTTCTGCTGCTCCATTCTGCTGTTATCAGCATGATAACTTCTGACAAGTTCTCCGACAAACGAGATAAAACCAACCTGAAATTTGTCAGGGTGGGTGCTGTAAATAGATTAGAAGAGAGCTGGTCTATTCACAGCACAGCTCTGCACATTTGTTTCTTCCTTTTTCTATGTAGAGGGAGGGTGCCTTTTCTCCAATAAGCTGTCACACAGTGTATGCCAAGAATCCACACCCAGTGCTGAACAGGAAGACAAAATGTCTAACACGATGTTCACATTTTAAAGAATATATAAAGCTGAAGACAGCAGATATACATGTAAAACTTACTGTATGAAGGGAGGTTTGTTTCATCCATGTGTATCCATGTGTATCATCTGAGGCTGTTCACTTCACTGGGTATATGCGAGGGTTCACATCCACTTTATGTAAAATTGCAGTAAAAACGCACCTGCAATTTGCGTTTTTGGTGCATTTTTGAGTCACATGTCCATTTTTCACAGGTGCAAGTGGCTCAAAAATGCACCAGAAATGCAGGGGAAACGCACCTGAAACGCACCGTGATTTTGATACAGAGCAGTGTGAAAGGGACCTTAAGGTTCTCACCATTGCTATTCAAGCAGGAACACTGTGCCTGCTAGGTAGCTTTTGCCACTGTCTGTCCCAGCTGCTACAACCTGGTCAGCCAGTCTGCCTCTAGTGGGAGCGGATTCCCAGTCTGTGACATTCTTTAGTCTCCCTCCCCGAAATTCTGAATTTTGAGGCAAGATGCGCATGTGGTCCCTATGAATCTATCGGTCTTGCTGTGAGAGGGTCCCTTAACCTGTACTCTGATGGACATCACTTTTGGTGCTCTAAGACCTTCATCTATTGGAAGGCTTTGGGAATCTCCCTAGTGACAAAGTAGGTGACTTGGTCCCTATGCTAGACAACATTGAGGATGTTATTCTCAACCATATGGTTCCCATTAGAGGCACTGTTTTTGCCTTCAGGGCCTCATTCTAGAGACAAATATACAGTATGTGCACGTCAGTTTGTATTATATGCTGCCTAGCAATAACAAACCATCATTAAAAGGCTTGGTGTTCCTTTAGATTGTCAGCAGACAGTTCACACTGCAGCCCTTCTCCAGACACTCCCTATATGAGATAGCACGTGTCTGCAGGCCCTTGTGAGTTCAGTCATGGTCTCCTATGGTTGCTGTTTTGCAGTCTCTATTGGAAGTTCTTCAGAATATCTTCCACACTTCTGTCCTTAATCGGATGATCAGTCTTAGGTCTCTGGCTAAGGTACCCCTTCTCTTCCCATGGCTGTGGACACTTTGCTAGACTTTAGGGTTTATCTAACTGATCCAAGACACTTTGAAGACCTTGTAGTCTCATGTCTTTGATCAGTTAGATAGACCCTGCAGGGGAGTGTTCCCTGTAAGGTACTAGTGACAATGATCTGTTTGTTCTACTGCTTTATGGTTTTGCTGCACCAGTATAGGGTGGTTGTTTTTCCACTACTTTCTGTTTTGGCGTGCTTCTTGCACCTGATCATTCCTTTGGAGTAATAGAAAAGATAGTTCTAGATATGAGATTGCATGTCTGTCCTAGACATCCCTACTCCTTTTTGGAGCCCTTCTTCCCTGATACTTGGATCCAAAAGTTTAAAGTGTGGGCCTTTTGCCATCCTTAGACCAGCTGGACTTACCTTATGGGCCTGTTGTCCAATATTCCCTTAGGGATCTGTCTGAGGCTGGGAAAAATTTTAGTGTTCCCTTTGTAAACCATTCTTGTTGGTTTGTTCTTTTCATTTAGAAAGTTATATTACACCACCTGCTGGTTGTAGCTTGGGTCATGGCTTCTGCTGTTACAGACTCCATGTCCTTCGAAGTAGTGGTTTTCTTTGGAAATAATTCTTGTCCTACTCTGAGCATTAGGTTGATTCTCTGTGACCTCACTTGGGTCATTAGCAGTTCCTCACCTCTTCTTGTTTTAATGTTTGAGCATTGGTCTTTCTAGTTGTCCCAGATGGCACCTGGTTCTAGCTTAGGTCACTCAGTGGCTGTTGTTCATCCACCTGTTGGACTGCTTTTGAATGTCTAAAAATTACATTCCGTGTCCCTCAATGGGCGAAAAAGAAAATCAGGTTTTTCGTACTTTAACATTTATTTTTTTTTTTAACGTCCATCAAGGAACAGAGGTCAAGCTGGCCTTTTAATGTTGTTTTTTTTTTCTGTTTGCCAGTGTCTTCTAATGTCTTAGAATTATTACGAAATAATTATTAAGAAAGATTTTAGCAACTACAAACATCTTATTCCGATTGCACAATACAGGAAACAGGCTTATTTAAATCATTACTACTGGTTAATATGCAACTACATATGGGTGATTGGACATCCCTCTATATATCGCTCAGCTAGCCTCTGTTTTTTTGCTAGTGTCCTTAGATGATAGACCTCTTCTTTATACTGAGAGAAGCCTACATTCTTTTATAAAGGTTTTCTCTCTCTGTCTCTGGATGATTTATTTCCAAGATGATTCCTTTACCATTTGGCTGCACCATAGCCAGTAAGGCTCTGCTGTCAACTACCAGGACTCCTTGGCTGAACCTTGGAGGACAATACCCTGGCCTTGCCTGGTGGAATATGCAGGACTGGCCTGTTATGTTGCGATGGGTGGTCCCCTTGGACCTGTGGAGTTAGCCACAGAGTGCTTTACAGGTAAGTTGTTATTTTCCCTTTATTTCTGTTGCTGTGATGAGTACAAGGTGGACACTCTTTAAACATTCACCCCAGGGTGCCATTTTGGGATGAGGTAGAACCACAGTCTACCATTACGGTGAGACCAGGTAGGGTTTCAGGATGGCTGTTTGGTGACATTTGGTTGTCTTACCTGGTGTGGCAGTGTGCACTCCTCCTGAATGGCATAGTACTGTGCCTGCCCAAATGGGTGCTACTAGCAGCCGCTAGCGATAATCGCAAGAGAATCCGATCGATCAACTTGGGTACATTCAGCCTGCCCATTAATGGTTTGAATAGTATATAGCTGGCCTAAGGCTAGCTGGGAGAGGGAGGGGTTATATGAGGGGGATGTCTGTGCAACCTTCTTTTTATGTCAGTGTCTCATTACCTGAAGGTATCTGCATATAACCCAGTAATAATGGTTTAGATAACTCCAGGAAACTGATATTACTAGCAATTAAAAAATCCTATTTTCTAAACATGCATTTATACTGTATTTGTACTTTTGTTGTTTATAAGTGTTTATTCTCTGTTGCATTTGCTGCAAAATTCAATAACTGACCCTTATAATATCTTCTGACTTTCTGAAAAGGAAAATGGTGTAATGACGATGTATTACATGGCATTTTATTAATGGTAACGTACATGTGACTTTGAGTTGCACCTGTTTACTAAGTGGAGATCCATAAAATAACTACTTAGCTATAATATTTAAAAATAAAAACGAACTCCCTTTGCTTAATTAAATGAAACTGAAACCTGTGCATTTGACCCCAGGATTTCTTTATATGAGTGATTGTTCAGGTTTCCGATGTCACTGAAAGCCCAGGTTATTGAAGTAATTATTCTAAATTGGTGGGTGGTCTTGTGAAAACCATTTAAAATTGATAGCTTCCTATGGAGAGCAGCATACCATTAGAAAGGCAATAGGTACAGGCATTTTAGTTCCTGAAACTATTAAGCTTTATGATACCCTGAGACATTGTTTCCATGCTTCCAGTCATTTGACTTGTAACTAAGTTAAACAGTATAAGTTACTTGCTCAGTCTCTCTTTTGTTGTCAGTTCACAATTCATTTGGTGGAGATATGTCTGTGGTGTCTTTTTTAAGAATTTTATTGCTGTACATTTGTTTCTGTATTTTTGGACTGTGGTGCTGCAAGGCTTATTGTTTGGTTGTTGTGGGAATAAGACTGCAAATCATTGTACTCGCTCAAGGTATTAATCACATTTCAATCCAATAATTAACATATTGGTTTCCAAGGCTTGGTTTGCAGCTCTTTGCCTCAGCAATCAAAGTACAATTAATGTTCTCCTTGCCTGTATTGTTGTATAACCATGATTTGTATTTAATTTTGTATTACACTTGCAAGTTACAATAAGATGACTAGAGTGATTTTAAAAGACATTACTAAAGCCAGTCAGCATCTCCCTCTGCTGGTCAACGTATCGCATAGCAAATAGTAAAATACTTATCCACCCGAATGTGGTCATTTTAATTCAGTTTCATTTGCTAAAATAGTATATAAATATGCATGTTGCAGTTATAAACTTATAATGGGCAGAAAAATACTTAGTGGTTTCTAGTTATTTGCAGTTTAAATTTAAAAAAAAAGAGAGAAAAGTTTAAATGGGGGTAATTGCATAAAAGACAGATATAAATGATCCTTCTACTACTAAATAGCAGGTGCCACAAGTTGGCTGCACATACTTTTGCTTCCTATAATACAGCTTCTGTACTTCTAAACCTTTACGTACCTACCGTTCAAATTTCAGTGTTGGCTCCCCTCTGATATGCCTCTCAGCATCTCATCCTGTAATGAATGTTGCATTTTCTTAAATGCAATCTATGTAAATACCTGAGTTTGACGTGCAATCCCCTGTAAAGCAGAGCTCAGACTGGTTTAAAGAAAAAGTAAGAATAGTCCATCTCATCACTGAATCCTTTGCAATATCTTTAATAACAATCCATAGAGCTCATGTAGCAATCTACTTCAGCCTAGCTGCGATTAAGACCTCATAGCCATGCGCCATATGTGAATAATCTGAGGAGGTGTCGCTGATACTTTTTTGCATTTTCAATCTAGAAAAGTGAGAAGCAGGACGATGAGCCAATCAGTTTACATGCATCCAGGAACACACTGATAGGAGGAGAAAGCAGGGTGACAGAGAGAAGAGTTCAACAGTCTGCTGCTTATTTTACTATCCTGTCAAAGACATATCTTTTCCAAACTGGAATAGGCTGTCTTACTGCAGCGTATTGTGTCTTAAACGTATTCCTGGAAATTCTTGATTTATATGCATCCAGATGTCCCTAGTTTCAGCATTCCCTGAAACACATTGGATTTTAAATAGACACTACACAAAATAAACTATTTCTGGACCATTTAATAGTCTAGCTCTCCTCCTTTTTCCACGTTTGGATACTTACAGAAGCCAATCCACTATGCTCATGGAAGAGCAGCCTATCGATTAACTTTTGTATTAACACACACACCCATTGGCAATATTAGATCCGTTCAAGGGAAACCAGTGCTTCACAAATAGATCTCCTTATAATCACAGGTTTGCAGCTGATACAAAATACAGCAGCCAGGCTACTTACCTGCCAACCCTGTAACTGCCACATCACAAGAGAAATAGAAAAAAAGGGTGCACCAGCCTTGTGCATTGTCCTTGGATATATTTTATTAAAATAATAAATTAATAACTACCTTATTTATCAGCGTATAACACGCACATTTTTCCCCTTAAAATCAGGGGAAAATCCTGGGTGCGTGTTATACGCCAATCCCCGCCGATTGTGAACGGAGCGAGCGCCGCCAATATACACATAGCCGAGTGTACTCTCAGCTCCGCTAACAGTCATGCCCAGTCCCGCCCTATGATGGACATAACACAGGTCCAATGGTGGGACTGGGCGTGACTGTGAGCGGACCCAAGCCTAGCCGAGTACACACGGCTATGTGTATATCGGCGGCTCTCGGCTCCGCTCACAGTCACGCCCAGTCCCACCATTGGACCTGTGTTATGTCCATCATTGGGCAGGACTGTGAGAGGAGCCGAGATACGGCTCTGTGTATCTCGGCAGCGCCATATTTAAACTGCAAGGCTGCAATGACACTGGGGCAAGGCTGCAATGACACTGGGGCAAGGTTGTAATGACACTGGGGCAAGGCTGAAATGACACTGGACAAGGCTGCAAATGACGCTGGACAAGGCTGCAAATGACACTGGACAAGGCTGCAATGATACTGGGGCAAGGCTGCAGATGGAAACTGATAAGGCTGCATTGATGGGCATTTAAATGTAAGTTTTTGTCCTTAAACTTCCCTCCTAAAAGTTTTTTTCCTTTAAATTCCCTCCTAAACTTGGGGTGCGTGTTATACGCCGATAAATACGGTACTCACTAAACTAGCAAAACTGCAATATAAAAGGCTTTAGATGATGGCGATCGGTCTAATGACAACAGTCTCCAGATGATAATGGAAAAGACTTGAGGGCCACTGCCGGTTGACAGGTCTCGAAGAAATACCTTCTTCCTCAGAGCCCACTGGGGCTCTGAGAAAGAAGGTATTCCTTCGAAATGCGGTTTCCCTTCACATGTTTGTGAGTCGTTTTTAATTTATTCTTTTAATAAAATATATCCAAGATTAATGCACAAGGCTGGTGCGCCCTCTTTTTTCTATTTCTCTTTTAAAAGCTAGGATATCCCTATCTTTGAGGGCATCAAGGCATGAGGCACTATCTGCTACAAACTATAGTCCACCTGATTAACACACTTGTGCGCAAGAGTATTTGTTTTCTACTGCCACATCACCCCTGTTTTTCATTCCCCAAATCCCTACAATGGCTGGCATTTAAATATCGTTCACGGTCGGGCTACTTACTAATTTTTTAACAGAAAACGTATAAATTAGGTAACAACTTGGACCTACCCTATCCGACAGAATCTCTGGCTACCTATGCTCCAGCATGCTCCTCAGAGAAAGGAAAGTTACACCTGCCCAGAGTCATCTTAAAATCTTTTGGATGTCCTGTATTCTCTCGCGCAGAACACATATGGAAGCCACTGCCATACATTGTCTGGGAAGCACCCTCTCTGGGTGTTTTCAAAAGCAGTCTCAAAACATATTTTTTTTAGCCAGGCTTAAAGAGTAACTCCTCTTTTGTCAAGAAACCAAAAAAAAAAAAAACAATCCCTTCTGGGTGATCTATGTACTTTGCAAGGATTTAAATAAAGAAACTTAGTTGCAGATTCCTCTCTTGTTCTAAAGAAATAGCTATTTGTTTGTATTTATGTACAATGTGAATGGGAATGGGAGTCACTTTTTCATTAGTGATCAGCTGCTGCAGTTGCAGGGCTCTAATGATGAAAGTAGCAGTGTCTGAATCCCTTTAGATGTTATTAATCCTATGGGAGTATCTCACCAAAACTGAAATGTTTGTTGCAGAGGGTGACCAAAATCTGGTTTGTATCTTAGTGCAGACTTCTAGGAAAATTAGTGAGCCAATCACACAAGTAGGAAATTACATTTCTGGGGGAAGTTCCATACGTCCTCCGTGTCCGTGCCATATTGCATTTTACAGAAAATTACAGCACTGCAGATTGAAAAGGAAATGTAATTTTTAATAAGGTTATATTACAATATGGCTTGTGTTGCAATTGTATATACTATATTATTATTTTTTATTTGCAATATTTTTTCCCACAAAAGCGGAGTTACCCTTTAAAGCAACTCCTGAGATATTCTTCTCAACAAAGACCTCAACACCAATTTGATCAGTGCTTTGGGTCCCCAAGAAGAAAACATAATAGAAATATTATTATTTTATCATTACTATTATTATTATTCAGCTGCATCTGAGAAAAAGCATGTCTCCCCACACATGTTAAGGTATATGTTGTTCAACAAATAATCTTGTTAAGAGGTTTGAGCACTCGGATATGATCACCCACATATGTGTGACTAATGTGTGGTTTATTTAAGGATTGGATGTAAATCAAAGTGAGGAGCAAATCTAAAGAGATTATGGATAGTTAAAGTATCTCACAAAATTGAGTACACCCCCTCACTATTTTGTAAATATTTTATTATATCTTTTCATGTGGCAACACTGAAGAAATTACACTTTGCTACAATGTAAAGTAGTGAGTGTACAGCTTTTAAAGAAGTGTAAATTTGTTGTCCCCTCAAAATAATTCAACACACAGCCATTAATGTCTAAACCGCTGGCAAAAAAAAGTGAGTATACCCCTAAGTGAACATGTCCAAATTGGGCCCAAAGTGTCAATATTTGTGTGGCCAGCACTGCCTTAACCCTCTTGGGCATGAAGTTCACCAGAGCTTCACAGGTTGCCACTGGAGTCCTCTTCCACTCCTTTGTGAAGACATCACAGAGCTGCTTAGAGACCTTGCGCTCCTCCACCTTCCTTTTGAGGATGCCCCACAAATGCTCAATAGGGTTTAGGTCTGGAGACATGCTTGGCCAGTCCATCACCTTCCTTTACCCTCCGCTTCTTTTGCAAGGCAGTGGTCATCTTGGAGGTGTGTTTAAGGTCGTTATCATGTTGGAATACTGCCCTGCGACCCAGTCTCCAAAGCGAGGGGATCATGCTCTGCTTCAGTAGTTCACAGTACATGTTGGGATTCATTGTTCCCTCAATGAACTGTAGCTCCCCAGTGCCGGGAGCACTAATGCAGCCCCAGACTATGACACTCCCACCACAATGCTTCACTGGAGGCAAGACACACTTGTCTTTGTACTCCTCACCTGGTTGCTGCCACACACGCTTGACATCATCTGAACCAAATAAGGTTATCTAGGTCTCATCAGACCACAGGACATGGTCCCAGTAATCCATGTCCTTAGTCTGCTTGTCTTCAGCAAACTGTTTGCAGATTTTCTTGTGCATCATCTTTAAAAGAGGCTTCATGCTGGGACATGCAGATGCAGACCAATTTGATGCAGTGTTCGGCATATGGTCTGAGCACTGACAGGCTGACCCCCACCCCTTCAACCTCTGCAGCAATGCTGGCAGCACTCTTATATCTTTTTTCCAAAGACAATCTCTGGATATGATGCTGAGCATGTGCACTCAACTTCTTTGGTCGACCATGGCGAGGCCTGTTCTGAGTGTAACCTGTCCGGTTAAACCCCTGTAGGGTCTTGGCCACCATGTTGCAGCTCAGATTCAGGGTCTTGGCAATCTTCTTATAGCCTAAGCCATCTTTATGTAGTGCAACAATAATTTTTTTTCAGATCCTCAGAGTTCTTTGTCATGAGGTGCCATGTTGAACTCCCAGTGACCAGTATGAGAGAGTGAGAGCGATAACACCCAATTTAACACACCTGCTCCCCATTCACACCTGAGACCTTGTAACACTAATGATTAACATGACACCGGGAAGGAAAAATGGCTAATTGGGCCCAATTTGGACATTTTCACTTAGGGTTGTACTCACTTTTGTTGCCAGCGATTTAGACATTAATGGCTGTGTTGAGTTATTTTGAGGGGACAGCAAATTTACACTGTTATACAAGCTGTACTACTTTACATTGTAGCAAAGTGTAATTTCTTCATTGTTGTCACATGAAAAGATACAATAAAATATTTACAAAAATGTGAGGGGTGTACTCACTTTTGTGAGACACTGTGTCAGGTCACCAGAGACCAGGTGACAGGTGCACTCTGTAGGAGTCAGAAGTGCACCGCTAGGTAGTGGACCTTAGGACTGACTGCTGCGGATTGTACCCAGGGAGATACAGGACACAGGTATACTGGATCACTAACACAGATCCCAGTGGGAGCTAGAGCATAGATTCCCCAGGGCGCGGAGTCTAAGAGCCAGGAGGTGTTCGCCAGAGCCTCTAGTGGTGAGGATGGACTTCGCTGCAGTCTGGCTCCAGGTCGCGGCCCCCAGGGTCTCACAGCTCAGGCTCACCGTAGACTACAGGAGAAGGAAGCAGCAAGCTGGAACGACAAGGATAGTAAGGTGATAAAGCAGAGGTCAGGGTAGCTAGCAGACAGGAACAACAGAGTACACGCCAAAGGTTCAGGGTCACAGGCAGACAGTGATCATTGAGAACACACCAAGGTCGGTAACGGAGACAAACATAAAGCACACAAGCAGGAACCAGGAAGCCAAACACACCACGGATACACAATGGTTGATCAGCACCACTGGCTTGCAGTGCACAGGTTAATATAGGGTTCCCTGATAGGGCCTGGGGTGGAGCCATGCTTAGAGGAGAGGTTATAAAACCCACCAGGTGAGAGTGTCTGGCCTCTTAGTTGGAACACATGAGGAGAGGTAAGCAAACAGGGAAAGATTACTGCATAACCATGACACACTGTATAAGAGTAATATGTGTTCATGATATGACATTCAGACAATTGCCATCATGTAGGGAAGCTGATCATTCAACAGTCACATTGCATAACAGGCAATTAGCTGTGTTACCGTTACTTGGTAACATATTTGTCGGTATATGGCCACCCTTACGCTATGGAGCCAAAAAAATTGTATTGTTAACAGTAACTTTTTTTTTTATACTTTTTTTTTTTTATATATACTTTTTTTTCTAATTGTTTCCAAAAAATGCACCATGTGGAATGAATTTTTGTTGACAAAGTATTTTTCAATGCTGCTGGGCGTTGAAGAAATTGGCCCCTCTTATTTTTATTCTAAGCAGGAAAGAACTAGGAAAATGGGCTTTAAGGCCCCTTTCACACGAGGCGGATCCGCTTCCACGGAGTCCGCCTCTGTCCGCCGGCTCAGTGGAAGATCTCTCCGTTGATCTCCACTGAGCCGATGGATGACAGGTCCCTCTCTGCTCACTGAGAGGGGAGGGGCTTTGTCGAGCGCCGCTGGTTGCTATGGAGAGATCGGATGAAAATGGACAGCATGTCTGTTTTCATCAGATCTCACCCGGTCCCGTAGGGCCATCGATCTGCTATTGGGGGATCGGACCGGGTTGGATGTCAGCAGACATGTCACCGCTGACATCCGTCACTCCATAGACCAGCATGGAGCGCCCGTTCAGGTCCGCCGTCAAAACTAACAGGTGGACCTGAACGGTCCGACGGTGTGAAAGGGGCCTTAAACTCTTGATATGGAATAAACAAAAAATTGAAGTAAAAACTAAAAATTGAAGTAAAAACAAAAAGAAAACAAAGTGGCTAAAAATATACTTTCTTTGAAGAAAAAAAAAAAAAGGAGTAGTATATGTAAACCTTAAAGTTAATTATTTATATACTCTGGAAATTAAAGCATTAGACAGCACATACAAGGGGTTTGATTTACTAAAACTGCAGAGGGCAAAATCTGGTGTAGCTGTGCATGTTGGCCAATCAGCTTCTTATTTAGGCTTGTTTGATTAAGCATTGGCAAACAAAAAACCTGGAAGCTGATTAGTTTCTATGCAGAGCTGCACCATATTTTGTGCTTTCCAGTTTTAGTAGATTAACCTCTATGTGCTCAAGTATTCCTCTTTTGCCTCAGACTACTTTCACCTTTTCCTAAGCATTAGAAGGGCTCCATATCTGAACAGCTACTTTTACTGAAGGCCATACATATTAGTGTCAGCATATTCATAGTGCGGTAGTATGAATGGAGTGGTAGTACCACCCCATTCATACTACCGCACTTTGTTTATATTTTTTTGTACTTTTTAAATTTTATATGTAATTTTATATTCATATATTTGACTGCAATTTCTGCACACCCACATGTTTTAGCGCTTTTACATATTGTTTCCACGTTTACTTGACTTTGTTTGTTTGAGTGATAGCAGCTTGAGAAAAGCAATTCTCTTCTCATTTTTATTCTGGGTTTAGCGCAGTGATATTCCCCCCCACTTGCTCAGCATATTCATAAACATAACTCCTGACAATAATTTATACGTCTCTGTTTTAGCCTAATTTTTTTACATGTTGCAAAAATTTAGCTAAAAGCCAAATTGCAGTCCATTTGTACAGTGTGTCGTTTTTATCAGTCTTTAGTAAGAATATACTAAAGAGGAACTTAATTTTTTCATGAATGTTCCTTTTAATTATTGTAATAGTATTGCTGTAGTAAGAATTTTGATTTATATGCTCACTTTCCAGGATTATAAGATTCAAACTTTAAAAATACATGAAAAACACACATTGGAAATAGACTGTCTTCTACGTAGATCCTGCCAACATTTCCATGTCAGTGTGCGTATCATCCCTCTGAAGAGGTTTAATAGCTGGTGCTGATTTCATATATTTTTTAACATTTCATCTAAAGCATGTCGCTGATCATGTAAAAGAGCTTATTGTAAACTAAAAGTGTACTTCGAAAGAATTACATTTTGAGGAGCTCCATGGGAAAATGGTCTTATGAGATAAATCCCCGTAGGGTCTTTTTCATAGCAGAGCCATACACATTATTTTATCTTGTGTTAAATGTATCTATTTCCGATCCTAAAGACTTTGCAACTCTTGATTTTCTTTTTTTGTTGCTGTTGTGCTTATGACCTCAAAGCTCAGGTTCTTCACACTTGTCATGCACAAATTAAGCTTTCTGGATCAGTGTTAACATTGCCCTGGCGATCAGTTTTAGTTTACTTAACCTCTTCATTGCCACTGTGGCATCCTTTCAGAAAATCTAGTGGCACTGAATAGGTTAATAAGTGCTTTCCTTACCCTTTGTTGTTGAATTAACCATTTCTTGTCTTAGGACCATTAGCTACTTAAAACTTGCTTTATATATTAAACCCAAAAGCATGCATTTATTATATTTCAGCTTACAGAAAGGAAGGAATGAGAATGGGAAGGTGGGGCAGTTGCTGAGGCTGACCATAAATCTAATCCTAAACTCAAAAAATTGTGATGGACTATCTCGGTACTAGTAACAAACAAGTGGATAATGTTAAAAAAAAAACTATTTATTACATAAAAAGCAACATACAGGGTATATTAAAACAATGATTAGGAAAAAATAGATTTTCAAAAAGCAAATACTCAGGGTACTCCTAGAAGGTATCTGCTGTTGAAACAATTCTCAAAATTAATTGGGTTTGCTACTAGTTTCGCGGGTGACCGCTTCTTCAGGCATGACGGCGGATCCCTCTCCAGGGGACATGTGTATGAACCTTTTCATCTGGACCTTCCCTTTCCAATGCTGTTCTAAATCTGGAGCATTGTCTAGGGACACAAACACCAGGATTTCATTGAACACAACGTTTATCCACAAGTCCTTAGTATCTACTGAGCGTGTTCAGCTCCGAACCAGTTTGCCTAATGCTTTTGTCTGCTCAATCACCTTTGCCAATACCCAATGGTTCTGTTATGTCCCCTGGAGGTTTGATATAATAATTACCATATACGGTTATAATCACTTGTAGACTCATACCCGCATACATCCCCCTTGTCCACTGTGGGGGGAGCCTCCAATTTGGGCTTGTGGTTTTACGCATAGGCCATCTTTGCAGCCTGAATAGTTCTCCTGCAGAAGCTGTCCCCCGTGAAACTAGTAGAGAACCCAATCAATTTTGAGAATTGTTTCAACAGCAGATACCTTCTAGGAGTACCCTGAGTATTTGCTTTTTGAAAATAATTTTTTTCCTAATTGTTTTAATATACCCTGTATGTTGCTTTTTATGTAAAAAATATTTTTTTTTTATATTATCCACTTGTTTGTTACTAGTACCGAGATAGTCCATCACAATTTTTTGAGTTTGGTATTCAATTTATGGTCAGCCTCAGCAACTGCCCCACCTTCCCATTCTCACCCCTTCCTTTCTATGTATCAATTTGGACAATGGTGCCTTGCTAATTTTTGTATTGAAAATATTCTCTACGAGGCTATACTCTCAATTTAATATATTTCAGCTTACCATTTAGATTAGATGTTATGGCTGCAGTAGTTTTTGTTTTTAGGCTTTCTTTCTTATATTTTCACCTGGTGACCCAGCCAGTGAGTCTGTTGTTTTCCAACAGAACAAGCTGTCCTGCAGATGTATATAGTTTCAGTGCCGCAGACAAACCATTTGCCGCTGACAGGGGTGCTTACAATGATCAGCTTTTATTTATTCATGTAAAACTTTTATCCCCCAAAAAAACGCTGTAAAAAACTGCTAGTACATCGAACACTCCTCTTCCCCCAAATTGACAATGCTGCTGTCCAAATGTGCCCCCTGTACTCCTTCATCCAGAGTAGGGGCAGTCTAGTACAGAAGGTGTGTCACTGGCCAGATCACCAGGTGAAAACAGAAGGTAAAAAAAGAAAAGGAATGCAGCCATCACATCTAATGATTGGTAAGCTGCAATATATTACATATTTGGTTTTAGGTGAAATACCACTTTAACATTGCCACGGCAATCAGACAGTTTTAGTTTACTTAACCTCTTCAGTGCCACTGTGGCATCCTTACTGACATTCTAGTGGCACCGCATAGGTTAATCAGAGTACTGTACTTACCCTTTGTTGTTGAATAAACCATTTCTTGTCTTAGGACCATTAGCTACTTAAAACTTGCTTTGTAAATTAAGAAAAGCTAAATGGAGTTGTGATTGCTGCCATTAGTGGCTTTTTAGATTATACAAACAATTATTGTCTTCATTATCTTTGAACAATCCCGTTTACTAAACCATTGTGCTTATATCAGTCGTTATGTACAATTTTTCCCTTGGAGATTATTATTTCCAGCAGAGTATTTAATTTAGCTTTTGCTGGCGGTTTAAACAAATCAAATATTATGACAGGTGAAAGCACATTGCTTTGTACATGGGGGGTGAGTACAGAATGTTGGCCTATTAAAAATTTAATAAATAAAAGCATGGGGTACCTGTAATAGAAAGGGAAATGTTTTATGGTGGAAGAAAGTTGTATAGACACTGCATCATGAGAAACACTATAATAAAAGCAGGGTAGCTAATGTATTTATTTTAACAAGACAGGTGTTTTAGCTGCTAGCTACAAATATATATATATATATATATATATATATATATATATATATATATATATATATATATATATATATATATATATATATATTTTTTTTTTTTTTACTAATTGGCTCTATTGCATTAGCCATTCTAGTGAACAATTAGTTAACTAAACTCACAAATAAAAAGCTGGCACTAAACCTTTACATGTCTTCTGTAGAATTGGAGGTGCCTCACATCTCAGAGTGATCTCACAGGCACATTTTGATACTGTCTATCAGTAGTGAGGACTGGCCCACACTTTCCAATAGGCAAATAGTAATGTACTGGATGAAGCTAGCTCTTGAAAATAATAAGAAATGCTACAACTTGAATATGAGGGCAGAAATGTTAAGGTTCATATGTGCACATGTGAGTGCCTGCTAGTGAGTGCTTGGGCAAGCAGGAAAATCAAGTAGGTTGTCAGATAAACGATGAACTGTGTTACTGAATCTAATTAGCAGGGTCACAAAAATGGCTATAGGCAATGATTCTAGCAGTTTTGTACTACTAACTCTTCTTAACAAGATTCAGCAGTAGAGTGTAGCCAAACCCGTGCACACAGATTTTTGCCTTGTATGTAGGCCCCCATCTGCAGGGACAGAGTAGGAAATGATAGGCATGGGATGAGGAATACTTCCATTGTTGGCAGATAATGGGGTTGATTTACTAAAACCAGTGGCCAAACCATGTACACAACAAGCACTGCCCCAAATGTAATGGTTGGATACACTGTAAGTACCCTGAGGATATTAGTAGAATATTAATAATTTTTTCCTGACTTTGCTGAGGCTGTTGCAGAGCTAAAGGCACAGCATACAGGGATATACAATGTACTATTGACATAAACACAAGCACATCACAGGTTGAACTGGATGTGACTGGTGTATTTTTTCAGCCTTACCAACTATGTTACTATGTACAGTATCTCACAAAAGTGAGTACACCCCTCTCATTTTTGTAAATATTTTATTATATCTTTTCATGTGACAACACTGAAGAAATGACACTTTGCTACATTGTAAAGTAGTGAGTGTACAGCTTTTATAACAGTGTAAATTTACTGTCTTCTCAAAATAACTCAACACACAGCCATTAATGTCAAAACCACTGGCAACAAAAGTGAGTACACCGATAGGTGAAAATGTCCAAATTGGGCCCAATTAGCCATTTTCCCTCCCCAGTGTCATGTGACTTGTTAGTCTTACAAGGTCTCAGGTGTGAATGGGGAGCAGGTGTGTTAAATTAAGTGTTATTGCTCTCTCTCTCATACTGGTCACTGGAAATGCAACTCACGACGAAGAACTCTCTGAGGATCTGAAAAAAAATAATTGTTGCTCTGCATAAAGATGGCCTAGGCTATAAGAACATTGCTAAGACCCTGAAACTGAGATGCAGCATGGTGACCAAGACCATACAGTGGTTCAACAAGACAGGTTCCACTCAGAACAGGCCTCCCCATGGTCGACCAAAGAAGTTGAGTGCACCTGCTCAGCATCATATCCAGAGGTTGTCTTTGGGAAATAGATGCATGAGTGCTGCCAGCATTGCTGCAGAGGTTGAAGGGGTTGGGGGTCAACCTGTCAGTGCTCAGACCATACACCGCACACTGCATGATGCACAAAAAAGCCTGCAAACAGTTTGCTGAAGACGAGCAGACTAAGGACATGGATTACTGGAACCATGTCCTGTTGTCTGAGGAGACCAAGATAAACTTATTTGGTTCAGATGGTGTCAAGCGTGTGTGTCAGAAACCAGGTGAGGAGTACAAAGACAAGTGTGTCTTGCCTACAGTCAAGCATTGTGGTGGCAGTGTTATGGTCTGGGGCTGCATCAGTGCTGCCGGCACTGGGGAGCTACAGTTCATTGAGGGAACCATGAATGTCAATATGTACTGTGACATACTAAAGCAGAGCATGATACCCTACCCTTCGGAGACTGGGCCGCAGGGCAGTATTCCAACGCGATAACGACCCCAAACATGCCTCCAAGAAGACCACTGCCTTGCTAAAGAAGCTGAAGGTAAAGGTGATGGACTGGCCAAGCATGTCCCCAGACCTAAACCCTATTGAGCATCTGTGGGGCATACTCAAACAGTAGGTGGAGGAGCGCAAGGTCTCTAACGTTCACCAGCTCTGTGATGTCATCATGGAGGAGTGGAAGAGGACTCCAGTGGCAACCTGTGAAACTCTGGTGAACTCCATGTCCAAGAGGGTTAAGACAGTGCTGGAAAATATCGGTGGCCACACAAATATTGACACTTTGGGCCCAATTTGGACATTTTCCCTTAGTGGGTGTACTCCCTTTTCTTGCCAGCAGTTTAGACATTAATGGCTGTGTGTTGAGTTATTTTAAGGGGAGAGCAAATTTACAATGCTGTACACTCACTACTTTACATTGTAGCAAAGTGTCATTTCTTCAGTTTTGTCACATGAAAATATATAATAAAATATTTACAAAAATATGAAGGGTATGTGCAAAATCTTCTTGTCAAAGCTTCATTAACCACTTCGCATCCGGCCGTAGCCGAATGACGGCCACAGCGCGGATGCCAAATCCCGGGAGGCCGTCATATGATGGCCTCCCCTTTCCTCGTTCCCTGTGCGCGCTCACGAGCGCGCAGCAGGGAAATTCTGTGTTGGCCGTGTCCCTCGGACACTGCCAATCACAGATCGCTGTAAACGGCCAATAACAGCGGCCGTTTACAGTGCGATCGCCCTGGCCAATGAGAGATGATCTCATATGTAAACATATGAGATCATCTCTCAGCGCCGCTCCTCCTCCTCACACAGAGACAGCGTGTGAGGAGGGGGAGATGAACGGCTGCAGAGCCGTAAGTGTTTTACAAAAAAAAATAAAAAATAAAATGCCATCTGTGCCCACTGCCACCACTGCAATCTGTCCCCAATGTCATCTGTCCCCAATGTCATCTGTGCCCAATGACATCCCCAGTGCCATCTGCCAGTGCCATCTGCCAGTGCCATCGCCAGTGCCATCTGCCAGTGCCATCTGCCAGTGCCATCTGCCAGTGCCATCCCCAGTGCCATCCGCCAGTGCCATCCGCCAGTGCCATCGCCAGTGCCATCCGCCAGTGCCATCGCCAGTGCCATCCGCCAATGCCATCCCCAGTGCCATCCCCAGTGCCATCCCCAGTGCCATCCCCAGTGCCATCCCCAGTGCCATCTGCCAGTGCCATCCCTAGTGCCATCTGCCAGTGCCATCCCTAGTGCCATCTGCCAGTGCCATCCCCAGTGCCATCTGCCAGTGCCATCCGCCAGTGCCATCCCCAGTGCCATCTGTAGTCAGTGCCATCTGTCATCAGTGCCACATATTAGTGCCATCTGTCATCAGTGCCACCTGTCAGTGTCACGTGCCATCTGTTATCAGTGTCACCTGTCATCAATGCCACGTATCAGTGCCATCTGTCATCAGTATCATGTGTCATCAGTGCCACGTATTAGTGCCGTCTGTCATCAGTGCCACGTATTAGTGCCATCTCGCATCAGTGCCACATATTAGTGCCACGTGATATCAGTGCCATGTATGAGTGCCATCTCTCAGTGCCATCTGTCATCAGTGTCACGTGTCATCAGTGCCCCGTATTAGTACCATCTGTCATCAGTGCCACGTCAGTGTCACGTGTCATCAGTGCCACGTCAGTGTCACGTGTCATCAGTGCCACGTCAGTGTCACGTGTCATCAGTGCCACGTCAGTGTCACGTGTCATTGTCCTGGTGCTCCAGGGCCTTCAAAAGTGTAATAGGTAGTCAACAATTTAGATGTGTAATTTATGCTCCTAGAACACGTGATGGCGCTCCCTGCATGTTGGGCCTCTCTATGTGGCCAGGCTGTGGAAAAGTCCCACATATGTGGTATCGTAATACTCAGGAGGAGTAGCAGAATTTATTTTTGGGTGTCATTTGTGGTAAACACATGCCATGTGAGAGAAATAACCTATTACAATGACAATTTTGTAGAAAAAAAATAAAAAATAAAAAAATAATTCATTTTGCAAAGAATTGTGGGAAAAAATGACAACATCAAAAAGCTCACCATGCCTCTTACTAAATACCTTGGAATGTCTACTTTCAAAAAAGGGGTCATTTGGGGGGTATTTGTACTTTCCTGGCTTGTTCGGGTCACAAGAAATGAGATAGGTCACCAGTACATCAGATGTGATGAATTTTGTATAATTCGCACCACAGATTGTAGAGTCTGTAACTTTCACAAAGACCAAATAATTTCCACTAATTTGGGTTATTTTTACCAAAGATATGTGGCAGTATAAATTGTGGCCAAAATTTATGAAGAAAAATTAATAATTTCCTAAATTGTATCACAGAAACAAAGAAAAATGCGTTTTTTTTTTTTTTTTTTTCAAAATTTTCGGTCTTTTTTCAATTATAGCGCAAAAAAAATAAAAAACCCAGAGGTGATCAAATACCACCAAAAGAAAGCTCTATTTGTGGGAAAAAAAGGACAAAAAATTAATTTGGGTACAGTGTTGCATGACTGAGTAATTGTCAGTCAAAGCGTGAGAGCACCGAAAGCTGAAAATTGGTCTGGATGGGAGGGGGGTGTTGGTGCCTGGTAGGCAAGTGGTTAAATGACGGCTACTATGTACGGCTGCACCAGATTTTGCACTCTCCAATTTTAGTAAATCCATGCCAAAATCTTTCTTCTAAGGACCCTTTCACACATGCAGACCATTTGTCCATTTTTTATCCATCCATTGATGGATGAAAAACGGAAATCAATGCATCTCTATGCAAAAACTGATGTAAACAGATGATTATCCATTTACATTCGCTTCCATAAACATGTTTTTTTTTTAACGAACCAAAGCCCAATTTTTCTTCCAAAAAAGTGGATCCAATGAAAAATGGATGTAAACTGGCAAACAGTCCGTTTTGCATGAAAAATGGCTCCGGGACTCAAGTGGTTAAAAAACTGATGTAAAAATGGATGACAAACTGATGAGAAACTGATGTAAACTTCATCCGTTTTTTCTTTGAAAAAACATGACTGAACCTAAGGCATCAGTTTTTCATCAATTTGTCATCAGTTTTTCATTCGTTTTTCATCTGTTTTTACATTCGCCAGCTAGAGTCCTTAACCACTTGAGTCCCGGAGCCATTTTTTCATGCAAAAACTAACCATTTGATGATCATCAGTTTACATCCATTTTTCCATGCACTGATATCTGTTCTTTATCCTTCAAACGGATAGATAAAAAACGGACAAATGGTCCGCATTTGTGAAAGGGGTCTAATTTTACTATTCTTGTGGTTACAGTTAAATTATTAAAGGAAAATTGTACCAGGAGAAAAATGTAGAATGCCACTTTTGACCTCGATTCTTGTTTTGGTCAGGAGTTCTGACTTGCTTTGTACTTTTTCTGGGCCTGGAAATATGAAAGCCAGACAAAGACAAGAAACTAGCATTTCCGTAAAGAAGGTTTTCAGTGGCGTTCTAAATTTTTCTGTCAATATGGGTTTGCTTTAACCACTTGCCGACCGCCTGCCGCATATTTACTGCAGCAGGTCAGCTCTATTGCACGAAATCAGGTGCCTGTACGTCATTTTGTGCAATAAGCACCGGGGAGCGTGTGTGCGCCACTGGAGGCGTGCTGATTGGACACACATGATGCCAATCAATGTCCGCCGGCCACCCGCGATCGTTCCTGGGAGAGGCAGAACCGTGATCTGCCTATGTAAACAAGTCAGATCGCAGTTCTGACAGGGGAGAAGATGGAGATCTTGTGTTCCTGCTAAGCAGGAACATCGATTTCTGTCTTACTCCAGTTAGGACAACCCCCCACAGTTCGCAAGCACCCCCTAGGAACACACTTAACCCTTTGATCGCCCCTGATGTTAACTTCTTCCCTGCCATTGTAGTTAGTACAGTAACAGTGCATATTTTTAGCACTGATCACTGTATTAGTGTCAATGGTCCCCAAAATAGTGTCAAAAGTGTCAGTGTCCGATTTGTCCGCTGCAATGGCGCAGTCTGGCTAAAAATTGCTGATCACTGCCATTGCTAGTAAAAAAAAAAAAAAAAAAAAAATTCCATAAAAATATCTCATCGATTGTAGACACTATAACTTTTGCGCAAACCAATCAATATACGCTTATTGGGATTTTTTAACCAAAAATATGTAGCTAAATACATATTGGCCTAAATTGATAAAGAAATTCAATTTTGTTTACGTTTTTCTATTGGATATTGGATATGTTTTATAGCAGAAAGTAAAAAAAAAATATATATTTTTTTTAATTGTTGCTCTTTTTTGTTTATAGTACAAAAAATAAAAACCGCAGAGTTGATCAAATACCACCAAAAGAAAGCTCTTTTTGTGGGGAATAAAGGACATCAATTTT
This sequence comes from Lithobates sylvaticus, assembly GCA_028564925.1. Classification (NCBI taxonomy): domain Eukaryota; kingdom Metazoa; phylum Chordata; class Amphibia; order Anura; family Ranidae; genus Lithobates; species Lithobates sylvaticus. The sequence goes on from CM053030.1 coordinate 188,607,043, forward strand.
TGGGGGGGGGGCAGCATCACACGACCGCGCAATTGTCAGTTAAAATAACGCAGTGCCGTATCGCAAAAAATGGCCTGGTCATTAAGGGTGTAAAACCTTCCAGCGCTGAAGTGGTTAAGGCAGCGTGTACTAAAATAAGCAAATTTTAACCTTTTTTTGTAATCTTTGGAAGGGAGATTAGAAGGTATTATTTGTCTACCTACATGGCATCTGCCCATATGGTGAGGCATAAATAGAAACAATGGCAGGCCACAGTGCTACAGATGTGTTTGTTTGAGGTGACACCCACCATTCATTACCAAAGGACATGGGACACGCAGTGGCACTTTCCATCTTATTGGTGAAAGTGGAAAACCTTTTTAAACCGAGCAGGAAAGCCCAGTTTTGTTTTAAACATGTTCTATATGTTCAGGGGTTGTGAGGAGGAAGAGACAGAACAAATACCATTAAAATAAACTTAGATAAGAAATTTAGACAAATGTCTAAATTTTACAACTTTATAGATTTTCAAGGGGCTAGGCACAGCTAGCTTTGCTTTTGCTAAGCTAAACTTTGCAAAATTTGAATGTGAATGTCTACTGTCTTGCTAAAATGTTTTTGTTCTTTGCTCAGCCTTTTTTATGCAGAGATAACTTTAGTTATTTCTGGTTGTTTTTGTCTACTCGCTGTACAGTCTTCTCCTGCTATGATGCAGGCAAAAGTGTGAGGTAGCAGATACGTATGTTGCAAGACAGTAATTCTTTATTTTAATACAAAAAAGGGCCAACTCCAGAAAAGCCAGATTAAATCATTCCTTTCACTTTTTAATGGGATTTGGATGAATAGAGTAAAATATGCACTTTGCATTCATTGATAGCATCTTTAGGTTGAGGTAATTGAGTCTTTTTTTTTTTTTTTTCCCCTGACTGAATGAATAATGACTTCATCTGATCCTCAGCGAGGCCTGAAACTTAGACCGCCTTTGTCAACGCAAAAAGATCTGGGCTTTGAAACATGCTCTACTTCCCTGGCTTAATTTTTCTTCATTTTAATCCAAAAACCTATTTTTCTCAATAATTCAAGCATAAACTATGTAGTAGTTGAAACAGCGGAAATTGCCAGATATTTGTCCTTGTTGGGCTGCATTTTAAATGCAGCTGATAAATCAGCCACTGTGGTCCTTTGCGCCTCCGTTCTCAAGGGAAGGGGCAGCCTGTACACAAGCAAGTGTGGAGGAATTTGTCTCAACTATTTCACTATAGTCCTCTAAGAGCTTCCCATTATGTACTGGAATGTCATGTTGGTACTCATACAGTGAGGGTTTACAGAGATAAATAACTCAAAGAACTTTTGACTCTTTATTTATTTATTTTTTTACTGAGCATTTTTATAAAATGGCCACATAATTATTTTCTGCAAAAAAAATACTATTCATAGCTTTAAAAAATGTGCCTGTATACAGCCAATCCATATCTTCACAGCATGTCATACTGACCAGCTATGGGCAATGGTTTTGCACAAAGCAGGCCAAGCCTCCTTTTTTTGGGTCAGTCCCCCCTGCTGAGTGCCCCCCAAGAGCAAGCTACTTGCTCTGGGGGCACTCATGCTTGCTTATTCCTGAGCTGCCTCTGTGTATCTATGAACCCCCCCCCCCTCACTGGCTGTGATTGGCAGCAGCGGAATCTCTGCTGCTATCTCTTAGCCAATAAGGGTGCAGAGACCCAGAAGAGTTTCTGCTCTCATGCACATCGCTGGATCAGGATTGGGCTAAGGTGAGTATGGGTGGGGGGGGGGGGCTGAGGGGGAAGCTTCACACTGAAGGTTTTTCATCTTGATGCATAGAAGTCAGCCTTTAGAACCACTGTGACTGCAGCAGAGAAAAATCGGTTCTCCTGCACTGCTAGGCAGGTCCGTGTTGTATGACAGAAGTGTGTAAATCTCAGAACTTGATGGAGGACTGAAATAGAAATCCTTTGGCAGGGTAAACAGCTCCCTTATATGTATTTCATCTGTTATGTGTGTGTTGTGTACAATAGTTAGTTTGGGTCTCCACTTACAAGCAGGATATTGTTAGAGGGGATTCATTCCCAGCTACATCTTTATAAGACATTATTTTAATTTTTTATTATATTCGTAGAGGACTATGAATATAGATATTCATGAATTTGCTGGGAATTGATGCAATATTTTGTAGTCTTTGTAGTCAGATAAATAATTCTGTTTGTATTAGGCATAAGGTGTATAAAGAAAACCAGTGCCCAGACCATGTAAACAACAATCACTGCCCAAATTGTAATGGTTGGATACACTGTAATGCCCTGTACACACGGTCGGAAATTCCAACAGAAAAAGTCCGATCGGATTATGTTGACGGAAAATCCGATCGTGTGTGGGCTCTATCGGACTTTTTCCGTCAGAATTTCCAACGGAAAAAGTTTGGGAGCTGGATCTAAAATTTTCCGACAACAAAATCTGATCGGACTTTTTCAGATGGTGTGTAGAGAATTCCGACGCACAAAGTGCCATGCATGCTCAGAAAAAATTTGGAGACGAAAGCTATTGGCTACTGGCCTCTACGTGGTCCCGTCGTATTTGTTTTATGTCACCTCGTTCTGAACGATCAGATTTTCCGAAAACTTTGTGCGACTGTGTGTATGCTAGACAAGTTTCGGCCAAAATCTGTTGGAAAAAATCTGACAAATTTTGTTGTCGGATTGTCCGACTGTGTGTACAGGGCATTAGTATCCTGAGGATATTAATGGAATATTGAAAATATTTTCCCTTTGCGACTTTGCACAGGCTGTTACAGAGCTAAAGGGATTGTGTTGGGTGCCTTTTGAGGGAGTCCGGGCAACCTGAAAGCTGTTGATCACCATTAACTCTACCCTGAATCTTGTGTCTACACTTTTGCTGTGCCCCTGCTTTCTTTTAAGCAAATGCCTCCCAAGGTAATGTGACCTCCCTGCAACATTTGGGAGCTTCCTTTAGGTAAGCCCACTTTGTCAGAGCAGATGAGCACACACCTGTGGCTGGATTTGTTTGCATTCCACATCCTGTCCCACAGATTTTGTGGGTATATAAACTGACCAAGATTGCATTTCCAAACATTTAAATGGAAAACTCATCTTGCAAAAGTGGGCGAGAGTGAATAAGCCCAAATTCTTATTTTAGATTTAAGGAAGTTTGCTGTGTGTACAAACTGGTGTCCTTTCAACCTGATCAATAATCCAGTTATGTGCCTAACATCAAACTGAGTATGGGCATTTTTCCACAAGTTTTCCTGAGGTCAAATCAAAATCAAAGGAGTGAAGCAGACTGGAAAATGTTTAATGCCCCATACACACGGTGGGAAATTCCGACCACAAAATCCGTCTGAATTTTTCCGACACTGGTGTTGCATACACACGGTCGGACAAAGTTGTCGGAAAATCCGATCATTCTGAACGTGGTGACGTTCGTTGCGTACGACGGAACTACGTAGAGACTAGTAGCCACTAGCTTTGGTCTTGTAATTTGATCTGAGCATGCGTGGCACTTTGTCCGTCGAAATTCGCTACACACGATCGGAAAAAGTCAGATCGGACTTTGTTGTCGGAAAATTTGAGAGCAGGATCTCAAATTTTTTCCGATGGTGCCCACACACGGTCGGATTTTCCGACAACATGGTCCGATGGGACATTTTCCGTCGGAAATTCCGACTGTGTGTACGGGGCATAAAGCCCCATACACACGGTCGGACAATCCGCGGACCAGGTCCGTCGGACCATGTCCGTCATACTTTGTCCGATGTTGGTTTTGCGTACACACGGTCGGACAAAGTTGTCGGAAAATCCGATCATTCTGAACGTGGTGACGTTTGTTGCCTACGACGGGACTACGTAGAGGCTAGTAGCCAATAGCTTTGGTCTTGTAATGTGATCTGAGCATGCGTAGCACTTTGTCCGGTCGGACAACCGTACACACGATCGGATTTGGTGTGATCGGACCGTGTTGACGGCAAATCTTTCCAGCAGGAGATAAGACTTTGTCCGTCGGTCAAACCGACGAACACTGTCCGATGGTGCATACACACGGTCTGATTTTTCAACAACCTTGTCCGATCGGACAGAATCCATGAAAAAGTCCGACCGTGTGTATGGGGCTTTAGAGTTGTTGCTAGCGGTTGTAGCATGTGTGATTTATTGAACAATATTATTTGTAGCAATTTTGTATCTCGTAGCTTACATAAAAAAAAATGTTCAAATGAAAATGTATTGTAAAGAGTTATAACTCCTATCAGCTTAAAGTAAAGAAACTGTAAATGTGTGGAAAGTCAAAGGAAAATGCTTTGAAAAAGACTAAAACATAGAAAAAGGATAATTTGATTCAAAATGGTTGTGCATGGCCGGTTTTAAACAAGTCTTTCAGACATTTTTTTTGTGAAAAAACAGGTAGGCTAGCACAAAGATTTAATATTAATAGAGTGTAATGGTGTCTTTTCACAGTGAACAAAACAATTGGTGCCATTTATATCTCTTTTTGGGACATAGATAGGACATTAAATATATTTTTTATGCCTAAATTAGAGTTTATGAAATCTATTTTACCTTAAAATATGTTCTCTCTTTTGATCAGGTGGGAATGTTGGACCTTGAATTGAACCAGTTGACAAAGGCGCTTTTTCTGGCTCTGGTGGCACTCTCCATTGTAATGGTAACCTTGCAGGGGTTTGTTGGCCCATGGTATCGCTACCTCTTCCGGTTCCTCCTTCTATTTTCCTACATCATTCCAATAAGGTATGTGTGTGTAGCAAAGACAGGCAGGGATGTCTAATTTCACTGAATGTTGCATTTTTTTGAAATATACACTTGGCTTACATCGTGAAGGAAATTGATCTTATCAGGAAACAGAGTGAGAAAGTGCTTGCAAATCTGCTGATTCTTGAGAGTTCATTGCAAAAAGCAATACTGTTTTATTTCTGTGCAATGTTCATTTTACTAAACTAATCAGGATATCCAATCCATTGTAGAGCAGGAATGTATTTATAAGGTTCTTTCACCATATGTATGATAAAAATATAACATATCCTGTTGTTACACAGCTATTTCTAGCCTACAATATTCGTAGATATTGTGTTGTATCATAAATGAGTAACTCCTAGAATGTTAATGCATTTGATTTATGAGTACAACCCTGGCCAGAAGTTTTTAGAAAGACACAAATACTAATTTTCACAGTCTGCTGCCTGTTTTTATGATGGCATTTTGCATATAATCCAAAATGTTATGAAGAGTGATCTTAATTAATTAATTAATTGCAAAGTCCATCTTTGCCATGAAAACGAACTTAAGCCCCCAAAAAACATGTCCACTTAATTTCAGCCCTGCCAAAAAAGGACCAGCTGACATCATGTCAGTGATCCTCTCATTAACACAGGTGTCAGTATTGATGAGGAGAAGGCTGAAAATCACTCTGTAATGCTGATTGAGTTAGAATAACAGACTGGAAGCTTTAAAGGGAGGTTGGTGCTTGAAATGATTGTTCTTCCCCTGTTAACCATGGTTACCTGCAAGGAAACGCATGCGGTCATTATTGCTTCGCACAAAAAAGGGATTCATAGGCAAGGATATTGCTGCTACTAAGATTGCACCTAAATCAACCATTTATCGAATCATCAAGAACTTCAGGGAGAGAGGTTCAATTGTTGCGAAGAAGGCATCAGGGAGCAACTTCTCCCAACCATCCAAGAACAGTTTGGTGACGAACAATGCATTTTCCAATGATGGAGCACCTTGCCAAAACATCGAAAAGGTGAAGACTTTTGTAGAATGACCTGGTGTCAGGAAGGGCAGCAAAAAAGCCACTTCTCCCCAGGAAAAACATCAGGCACAGGCTGATATTCTGCAAAAGGTACAGGGATTGGACTGCTGAGAACTGGGGTAAAGTAATTTTGGCTGGTGAATCCCCTTTGTGATTGTCTGGGACATCCAGAAAAAAACTTGTCCAGAGAAGAAATGGTAAGCTCTACCATCAGTCCTGTGTCATGCAACACTAAAGCATTCCTGAGACCATTCAGGAGTGGGGTTGCTTCTCTGTCAAGGGAGTTGGGTTCATTCACAATTTTGTCTAAGAACAGCCATGAATAAAGAATGGTACAAAAACATCCTCCGAGAGCAACTTCTTCCAATCATCCAAGAACAGTTTGGTGACGAACAATGCATTTTCCAGCATGATGGACCGCTTTGCCATAAGGCAAAAGTGATAACTAAGTGGCTTTAAGAACAAAACATTGAAATGGCCAGGAATCTCCCCAGAACTTAATCCCATTGATAACTTGTGGTCAATCCTCAATACTCGGGTACACAAAAAAAAACACAAATTCTGACAAGCTCCAAGCATTGATTATGCAAACATTGGCTGTCATCTATCAGCATGTGGCCCAGAATTTGATTAACAGCATGCCAGGGCAAATTTCAGAGGTCTTGAAAAAAGAAGGGTCAACACTGCAGGTATTGACTCTTTGCATAAACCTTATGTAATTATCAATAAAAGCCTTTGACACTTATGAAATGCTTGTCATTATACTTCAGTATACCATAGTAACATCTGACAAAAAGATGAAGCTGCAGACTTTGTGAAAATTTATATTTGTATGATTCTCAAAACTTTTGGCCAGGGCTGTAGTATTACTGAATATAAAAGATTTGGCCTACAAGAAAATACTTCTTAGGAATGTTGTTCAGATAAGGTGTGTTACAGAGTTCATTTGCAACATCTGATGTGTGAGATATGACTATAGTTGATATATAATATAAGTTAAATCATGTTCTTATGAATGTGTTTATATGAGCCACTTGTGTCTTTTAAGATGTACATAGGAATATAATTAAGCAGCATCATCTAGACTAGTGATTTTCAATCTGTGTTCTACAGCCAAGTGTTAGGTGGTGTATGGCCACGGTCTGGAACACAGTGGTGTCAGTTGATGTTGGCTGTGTGTAACAGCTGTTACGTCTTTTGCTGATAGTGCCAGAAATAATTAGAACATGATGCTGTAAACTTAACATAAGTGGCACAGTACTGGTGATGCTGGAAGGGAACAGCCTTCCCATGTCAGTCTCGATCAGTTGCCAAAGCCTAGTACTTACAAATGGAGCTTCTGATCATTAGAGGAAATACTACATGATCACAAAGTGTTCACAGCAGTGTGGTCCAGATGCTATTTAACATACAGGTTCATCTGAATTGGTTCACTAGCATGTAGGAAGAAAGGTAACAGACTTACTAGACATCTTGGTGGTATGGTTGATACAGAGCTAAGTAAGCACTGAATAGGCAAAGGGTAGGATTCAAGGTAGGATTCAGTATTCCGTTTTTTATTTTTATTTTCAGTGACACGATTTTGGATTTTTAGAATTAGTAAATCTACCCAGGAGAAAGACTGAATAAATAATAACTTTTCCTACCCAAAATTAAAAAAGAAAGACTTTAGCCTTAGATACACTTTAAAGTGTTAGTTCCTGAAAAAGGTGAACCATGTAAAGGTGAACCAACACTGGACACCCCCGCTACCCCCCTTGTCCCAGCTGTATTTGGTGGCAACACCTAACATTTTGGATTGCTTTAGATCGCTCACACAGTGAAAGTGAGAGGGTCCTCTGCAGTTGCTTACTGTGTAGGGAAATAAGTTGTCATTTCCCATGGAAGGATAGTTATAGTGTACTTTTTTTCAGTTCTTTTTCTAGGACTGTATAAATAAACCAATATTTTCTTGGCAGTTTACGAGTGAACCTGGACATGGGAAAGGCTGCTTATGGCTGGATGATCATGAAAGATGAGAATATTCCTGGCACTGTGGTGAGGACTAGCACCATTCCTGAGGAGTTGGGACGCTTGGTGTATTTACTTACTGACAAAACAGGTAACCTGGACCGACTACAGTATGACACTTTTTTTGCTGGAGTACATTATTGGCTTCTCTTTTTTTGACTTAACACATACCCTGTTCTGTTCACACAAAATTCACATAAGCAATGGTGAGTGGCCTGTTCGCAGAGAACAAAGGATCGCCAGAAACGTTTCTGGCATTATTGGATTAATTGCTTCTGTGTTTGGTGGTTAAGGTTGGAACATATTTGATGCCCGGCCGTGTCACTCATTCACAGTGTACCGTAAATGGAAAACGACAAGGTCAGGCAGCCGTTGCGGCTGTTTACTTTTTCAATGAACTACCATGGTGCTGTGGAACGCCGTGGTAGTTCATTCTCTCTTCCTGTCAAATTGTATCTGCTTGCCCATACGGGATGTACAGTAAAACCTTGGATTGCAAGCATAATTTTTTCTGGAAACATGCTTGTAATCCAAAGCACTTGTATATCAAAGCAAATTTCCCCATACGAAATAATAGAAACATAGATGATTCGTTCCACAACCATTTATTCATAGGTCTTTCAGTTTATAGTTCATATAAAAAGATTATAGCAATGTGATAGGTCATGTAATCATAAAATGTTCATCCACAAATGGCAGCCTCCACAAAAGGATTAGCAGCAAAATCCAGCAGGAGCTACAGAGTATAAAAGAGAAGAAATGTGCCTCTAAGTGTAGCATTATGGTTACATTTAATGTAGAGGTACAACATTTAGAAACTTGCATGGTTGATGATTAAAAGGGGCACATCTAAGTATGCAGGCATCCGGGGGAAAGCTGTCCACATATAGCATTTTCCGCACCGCCGGGCTCTCACCGTTGTCTGTCTGCAGTCTGCAGTAGAGCAATCTGAAAGCGAGGCTTGGAACACTTCGTAGAAGGGATGACGTCAATGGCGGTGCGGAGGACGGTCTATGCGGACAGCTTTACCCCAGATGCCTGCATACTTCGATGTGCCTGTTTTAATCGTTAACCATATGAGTTGCTAAATGTTGTACCTTCATTAAATGTAGCCATATTGCTACACTTAGAGGTGCCTCTCTTCTCTTTTATACTCAGTTGTGACATGAAGCTACATCGCTTTTTTATTAAGTAAAAATGTATTAAAAATGTTGCTTGTCTTGCAAAACGCTCTCAAAGTTACTCTCAAACCAAGGTTTAAGGCCCCTTTCACACTGGGGCGGTGCGGGCTTCGGCAGTAAAGCAGCGCTATATTTAGCGCTGCTTTAGGCCCCTTTCACACTGAGGCATTTTTCAGGCGCTACAACGCTAAAAATAGTGCCTGAAAAAAGCGTCTCCTTTCACTCCAGTGTGAAAGCCAGAGGGCTTTCACACTGGATCGGTGCGCTAGCAGGATGGTAAAAAAAAGTCCTGCTAGCAGCATCTTTGGAGCGGTGTATTCACCGCTCCTAAACTGCTCCTACCCATTGAAATCAATGGGGCAGCGCGGCTATACCACCGACAAAGCGCCACTTTGAGGGCGGTTTTAACCCTTTTTTGGCCACAAGCGGGGGTTAAAACCGCACCGCTAGCGGCCAAATAGCGCCGCTAAAAATAGCGGTGTTTTACCGCCGATGCCCCCACCGCCCCAGTGTGAAAGGGGCCTTACCGTCGTTTTTAACCCCTGCTAGCACCCGAAAAAGGGTTAAAACCGCCCGCAAAGCGCCGCTGCTTGATTTCAATGGGTAGGAGCGGTTTATGAGCGGTGAATACACCACTCCTTCACCGCTCTGAAGATGCTGCTAGCAGGACTTTTTTTTACCATCCTGCCAGCGCACCGCTCCAGTGTGAAAGCCCTCCGGCTTTCACACTGGAGTGAAAGGAGTCGCTCTTTTCAGTCGCTATACAGGCGCAGTGTGAAAAGGGGCCTTACTGTACGGGCAAACAGATACACTGACAGATCTGCTGGAGTCCTGCATGGCATTAGCGATCTGATCGCTGGTGTAATACTTAATAGGTTTAAAAAAAAAATGAAAAATAAATGCCTGCAAAAAAAATTGTGCATTTATAATTTTTTTCTAAAAAGTGATCTTATCATTTAATGATTTTCTCATGAACTTATTTTTTTCTCAGGCGATAAGTGCAAGTCTCACTTGGATAACATTTTTGTTTTGTTATTGGAAATGTTCATGTGGGTGACTTTCACCAGTTTTGAAGCTGCAAGCATAAAATCTACTACTGGTGTGAAGTTTAATAGAATGAGGTTTAGCTTTGTGTCTAGAACTATTTTAAAATGTTTCATTTTGCTTTATTTAAATATTCATGCGGAATTTGCTTCCACCCCATGTGATATTGTGTTACAACTCAATTCCTTGCCATGGATGTCATTATTTAATATGTCCTCTCTATTGAAAACTGTGTAAAAGAAAGCAGAGGTAATTGCTAGCTATCTAAAAAATTGATAACAAAGCGGAATGTAATGATCCAGGAAACATGGCATATCAGGGTTACAACATTATTGGTGTACATCTAAATTCATGTACATCATTGTTGCATTGCTGATTCATTTATTAGCTGTGTAAGCATGGAGGGTATATTATTCATCTATTATTCAGTTGCAGGAGCTATTTAATGAACTTTGATTCCCCTAAATCTGTCTCAAACATGACATTTGACTCTGCTACTTGAACATTTAGATATTAATTTCATGGTTGTAGTGTATAAAAACTTCAACTATGAAACTGGACATAATCTTATATAATTAATTGTCAAAGATTGCAACAAACACTCCTAAGTTTGGTCAGAAATGGTTTTCGAAACACCTAATGTGTGTTTGTATTAAAGGTCTCAAATGCTATCAAGACTCTTTTGCAATACAAAGTAATTGCCTCTGCTGTAAATTTTGAAGACAAATTTTTCCACAATGCCTGTAGCTACAGATGTGAATGTGGTCTTGTTTTAAAGTACTTTACTGCATTTCTGCAGAGTGTGCAAATACTTTAGTCTTGGCACAGGTTCACTTTAAGCTGCTTGGATATTACCACAGCAGCTCTTTTTGTTTCCTGCATACCCGAATGCCGAAACACTTATTGAGACAAATCTTGCTCACTACTACCTCCAATGCATCCCAGTTGCCCATTGTAGCAACAATATTGTGGTGATGGGAATTGGTAAGCTCCAATAGTACCTGCAAGTGTTGAAAATGGCTTAGCTTTCAGGCATGCAGGAAACAATTAAAGTTGCTGCAGGAATGTGCAGGCACATTTTATACCTACTAGCAGCTTTATTAGCAGGCAAAGGGCCATGGTTCACTTAGGTGGTCCCCTGGCCCTGAAGGCTTCTGTGTGAGTATACCCGTCAGTTGGCAGGCAGGTTTCCTCAGCTGTCACTGCCTGGACCAGGGGAAGTGGTCCCTTTATCTTTATTCTCTTATGTGAGAAATAGGCAACTCCACATGTGAGTATCCTTGCCTCCAGGTTCAACAACAGGTTACCTTTGTTTTTAACCAGAACCAAGTATCCTCTAGCAGTGGATGCCCTGGACTCCAGTGAAGATCATCCTCTGATTGCTTCGCAGTATAGAGCAAGAGAAAAAAAATCAATGACTTTTATTGAACTAAACTGACCTGGAAGAACCTGGTACACAGATATATTTTGACTTCTGAGGAATGAGCCCTGGCCATCTCCAAATAGGTCAGACGTGCTGTCCCAAGCCCCCTGTTCAATCCTGCTTCTCAGTCACTGGCTTCAACAGTATGAGTGTTGAAATCCAGTTCTTGAAGGACTAGGGTTATCTCTGAATCTGTCCATACTCAGACCCAGAAAATTTGCTTATACTTCTGTATCTAGAAATCATATTTGCCAGGTTTGGCTTTTCAATCATAGAAATTACTCTGTATCTGTATTCTAGCCTTCCTACAATCTGGACTTTACATGAATTTTGCCTTAAATACTCTTAGGAGAACTTCTCAAATAAGACCCCCCATACAGCACCCTGTACTTCCTTCAGATCTCGTTGTGGTTTGTGCTGGCCTGCATAAAGCACCCTTTGAACAAATTAAGGAACTCCCCTTGCATGATCTCTCCTGCAAAATGCCCTTCTTGGTGGCTATGTAGTCTGTCAGGTGTGTTTCTGAGTTAACGGCTCTATCATGCAAAGAGCTTTCCTGATTCCTTACAATGATAAAGAGGTCTTTCATCCAATACCCTTCTTTCTACTTAAGGTGATCTCAGCTTTTCACCTTTCTAAACATGTTACACTCATATTTAGGGTGTAACATGTTCAGCATCAGATTCCTCTCCTCCTGATCACCGTCCCCTGTGGCAACGAGCTGGGGCTCTTCTCTCCACACTCGCTGTAACAATTCAAAGAGATAGTGGCTTCTCCGGGCTCCACCCACACCGCTGCATTGTTGATATATAAATCCCTGTGAATCAATGATCTACCAGGGTGCTGTTGAGCACTCTAGGTAGTTCATTGAGCTTCCTGTCATTCAGTAACGGCCTGCCCATATAGGTGGTACGGGCAGGCAGTCTGCAGGACCGTCGCTTTACACCCGTTATCTGCTGATCGTGGGTTCAATGCTGTACAGGTTCCCAACAAAAAATTATAAATGCACATTTCTTTTACCTGCAAAAAAAATGTGCATTTATTTTTATTTATTTTTTCTAAAGGTGAGCTTATCCTTTATTTATTGTGCCCTGCTCCAAAGCATTCCAAAGAAATTGCTTTCTACTGTTTGAATGTGGTCAAAGCTGACAGTCCGAGTCTGTTTTTGAAAAATTGAAAAACACACTCTCTTTTTGTATTGCCGACATGATCTCATGAAGGATACCCTACTCCTAAATCCACTCTTAAGCCCCATACACACGGTCGGAAAATCCGACCACCAAATCCATCGGATTTGGTCCGACGGATTTAGTCCGACACTGGTGTTGCATACACACGGTCGGACAAAGTTGTCTGAAAATCCGATCATTCTGAACGTGGTGACGTTTGTTGCCTACGACGGGACTACGTAGAGGCTAGTAGCCAATAGCTTTGGTCTTGTAATGTGATCTGAGCATGCGTAGCACTTTGTCCATCGGAATTCGCTACACACGATCGGATTTGGTGTGATCGGACTTTGATGTCAAAAAATCTATCCAGCAGGAGATAGGACTTTGTCCGTCGGACAATCCGATGGAAACTGTCCGATGGTGCCTACACACGGTCGGAATTTCCGACAACATTGTCCGATAGGACAGAATCCATCGGAAAATCCGACCGTGTGTATGGGGCTTTATAGGTTGATAAGGCAACCCATTGTGAGAGCTTATGCTCTTAAGGAAAAGGTACCCCCGGTAGCTTTACACGGTCACTCCACAAAGCTTCTGTTACCTGGCTTTGTAGGGCTGCCACCTAGTCTTTGGTTCATCTCCAAGATCTAGCAGGTGGATGTCCAGGCCTCTGCGCATGTAGCCTTTGGCAACTAGGTTATTTCATCGTTTCTCTGAGTTGGGTCTTTGACCCTTGTATAGTGAGACTGTGAAAACTCTTCTGTTTGCCTTTTTGTTGCTAAATATTCAGACGCATTGCTTGGGAACATCCCAGGGTCTATGAATATCCAGCCTGTACTATATGATTAACCACTTTCCGCCCAAGGTACGTCATATGACGTCATGGACTTTGAGTGGGGATATCTTAATGATTTCTGCAGCAACAGGCATCCTCCAGATATCATCTTTTTTCAGCCGGCGATTCTGTGCACTGTAAGAACAATCATAGCGGCAGTTCAGTCGCTTGATCGTTCTTACAGGCGGCGGGAGTATGATACGATCGGCGAACTGGAGAAAGAATCCACCGCCACCGGAAGTTTATCATAGAGATTTCTGGTGACCAGATGGTCTCCATTCATCTCTATGACCCTCTGAGGCCCGGGTGTGACGCTATGACATTGTGTCCGGGCCGGCGGATGTAAACAATTCCGGGGACTCGGCTGGAAAGGCAGAGAGTTTATATATTTTTTTTTTATCTCAGCCTTTGCAGCCTGGAGGAGAGATGTGGGGTCTTATTAACCCCACATCTCCCCACAAAGAGAACCTAACATATTTTTTTTAAAACACCCCTATCCCAGTGTGCTCGCGCACACAAGCAATTGCATACGTAAGTCACGCCCACATTTGTGAACGGCGTTCAATCACATGTGAGGTATCGCCATGTGCGTTAGAGCAAAATCAACAATTCTAGCCCAAGACCTCCTATGTAACTCTAAAGCATGGCATGTTAGGTATCTATTTACTTGGCGTAACATCATCTTTCACATTATACAAAAAAAATTGGGCTAACTTTACTGTTTTTTTTTTTTTTATTTCATGAAACTGTTTTTTTTCCCCCCAAAAAAAGTTTGAAAATGGCTGCACAAATACCATGTAACATAAAATGTTGCAATGACTGCCATTTTATTTCCTAGGGTCTCTGCTAGTGATTTTATAGAAAATGTACATCTAGGAGCAAAGTGCCAGAATTGGTTTGGATGGGAAGTGCTTAAGATACAAGGAAATTAGATTTTTTTTTAAATAATCCAAATCTTGGAGCACATTATGTGCACAGGCCATGCTCCCCTCTGTCCCTGTGTTACTCTGCATTTCTTGCTAAAAAAACTGATAGGAGGTAGGATTGAAGGTGTATATCTTGTACTTTAAGTCAGTGCAATTTTTTTTCCCTGAGTGCATACAGACAGTGCCAGGCTCTTTCTAAGCTCCACCCCGCCAATGATCTTTGGGACCTACTTGGGCTTCCTACCCACCCACAAGGTTACTTTGATTTGAATCCTTTCAGCTTCACAGTTATTGTGAGCAACCATTGGGGCCAACTTTCACTGATTGCATAGTTATGGCGGATCACAAGCACAAAGGCAGCAGTACTCTTACAATCTGCTCACAGTGCTGGGACGGTGGGTAGGGGGTGGTATCATACCTTTAAAGGGGTCTGACACTGACAGCCTAGATCTCTGTCTCTTACCAGAGTCACAGCACTTCTCTGAGGGCTGGAATTTAATGTTACCATGTCTGGTTTTATGGAAAATATTTCAACCATGATAGTGGACTTAGAATGTAGGGGCTTCCCCTCAGTTCTGCAGCCACAGCTGCAACTGCTCTGTCAGATGCACACTCTAAGAGGAGTACCTTAGATGATGACTTGGTACTTGAGTCTCAGCCCATGAAGATAAAACCTAAAGATGCCATTGTGGTTCTGACATCAAATTTGTCTAAGGTTATCAGTCTAGGCTCAATGAAAAGATTTTAGCTTGAAAAATCCTTCCCTGTGTATTCTGTGTAACAACCCATTAACAATAGGGATTGACCCAATCCAGACATAATCTTTACCTCAATAAATCCTTTTGGCCAACAATACCTATTGAGGAAGAGTTCCTAAAATGTGGACTGTTCCTGTAATGGAGCCAAGCAAAACCTTAACTGTCCCAGTAGGGAATGCTGCAGCATTCAAGGACTCAAGGACAGTGGACAAGAAGCTTGAAGCTATTTTCCCAGCAAAAGGAGGTGCATTCTCAGTATGCAAAAATCATCTACAAGCCCTAGACCTTAAAATCATTCAAGCCTGAAACAAAATGCTTCTTTTAACCACTACAGCCCCAGAAGATTTTACCCCCTTCGTGACCAGAGCGATTTGGCACTGCTTGATTGTCTTGATTTAATCGCGACCGCCGGGCACTCGCATCGGCTTTGTGGGCGAGCAGGGGGCGTGTGCACGCGCCCCCTTAGTGGCCGTCTATGTTAACGACGTAACATGACGGCGATTTGCGCAGCTGAGCCATGTTGCCGCAGTACAACTGCGGCGGCTGGTCGGCATGCGGTTAATGGAGGGTTGCTCAAGTGGTTGGATGCCTGATGACTTTTGCAGATACATGGACCCTGGGCATTCTAGATCTTTCGGTCCAGAACATAATCACTGGAGGTTATAAGGTAGTTTCATTCTCTTCCACCACCCTGTTTTATGCTATCATACCTTCAAACATCCCCACGAAATTGGGTAGCTCTTCACAATCGTCTGACCCAACTCCTGTCTTAAGGAGTGAGGGGGTGACTATTGTCCTAGGAAAAATTCAAGGGTTTTACTACTACAAAATTGAAACTTTTAGGCATCATCATTATTACAGATATTTTATCAGACCAGCCTAGGAATAATTATATTGTGGATATCATTGCAAACTAGTCCTTTCTATGATTGCTAATTGGGATTGTGCTTTTTACAGTCCCAAAGCCCACTGATGGCATTACATCCATCCTGAACCTGAAGGTGCTCAACACCTTCCTTTGGGTCCAAATATCCCTATGGAAACTTGTAGGCCAGCCAATGCCTCACTACAGTATAAACAGAAAAGTCAGTGCTACTACCCATACAACACAGATAGCAGAGCTCCTAGGTAGTCGCTAGCTGAGTAGAGTAATGTGGAAAAAATTATCCGCACTCTGGTTTAATAAAATGTCTTAATTTTATTCAATAGCCACAGTGCACAAACGCAGATTAAGTCAGTTTATGCGTTTTAGTCTATAATGCCTTAGTCATAACCCTCATTACAACCAAGGGATTTTCAGGCATTTGGTGAACATCAAAGATACCTACTTACATGTCCCCATCTTTCCAGCACATCAAGGCTTCCTACACGTTGCTGTGATCACATAACATTATCAATTCATTGCCTTGCCTTTTAGTCTATCCACTGCACCTAGAGTGTTTAACAAGGTGTTAGCCCCTGTACCCTTATTGTTTCATTCACAGGGAATTCTATTGTAGGTTACCTAAATGGCCTCCTTTTGAGGGAACAGTTAACACAAACATTGGCAGTCTGTTCAACAGGCTGTTTAAACTCTGCAGAGGTTCAGGTGGATCCTTAACTTCCAGAACACTGCACCAGAGCTGACTCACTGCTTGTAGAATCTGGGTCTCCTCCTAGACACTTCCCTGTCCATGGTTTTCTTGCACAGGAGAAATGTACAAACCCTGCCACTTGGGTATGAACACTTGGGTCCAACTTACCCTCCTTTTCTGCATTAGAGTCCTAGACTTAATTGTTGCCTCCTTCAAAGCATTCACATACTCCCACTATTATTCCAAACCATTTCAACTCAATATTCTAGGTTCATGGGACAAGCACATTTACCTGCATCCCAACACCCAGCTGGCTCTGTCTTGGTGGATCATTAGTCCAACTTTGGAGTTGGGGGAAGTCCTACAATACACTGGAAGGTCATGACAGATGCCAGCCTGTCAGGTTGGGGAGGAGTCCTGGGTTGTCTCAGTCCAAGAGACTTGGTAACCTGAGAAAGCTTGTCTTCCAATCAGCTTTGTAGATCTTGGAGCAATTTGGTTATACCTTCAACACTTTTTAGTTTTGCTAAAGGTTACAACACATCACAGTGTGCTGCATTGCACATTAAGGAAATTTAAAAAAAGACTTTTTTTTGTTGCTCCTGCCCAAACCCCCTAGCTGGTGCCCAAGAACACAACCGCCAACTTAAAGATGGAGAGCGGATAGAGACCGAGGCACACCCATGCAACAAAATCCCCTGTACTGAAAGAATCCAGAAGCAACAATGATTTTGTCACTTGAGGAATTTGCCAGAGCATGCACAATGAGAGTGGTAACGGAAGATACACAGAATTGCCTAGTATTCCACTACCACTCTGAATGGGTACTACTCTAAGTAAAGTGTCATGATCAACCAGGTATTTACTAACAATCACAGCGTACAGAATGGATAGGTTATACAGATAGGTAAATACCATATTTTTACATACAATGACTAAAATTAAAAGTTAGGTTTAGTGACACGTTAACACCCAGTGAAAAGATTTGCTTCAGCTTTTCGAACAGAGTTGCAAGATGTTACATGGAGGGATTTTTCTGCAAAAATAATCTATGGGATAGCATTACTGTTTGTGAAGTAGGAGAGTGAAAAATGTTGCTTTTATCCACGGTTAGGCAAACTATTTTAGAACTGTGGCTTTCATTTTTAGATGCTGTAGTTACAATGCACCTGAGATTTTTCAAGTTTCCTCTGCATCCCAGTTCTATTCTATCATTCTGTAATTGAATATAAAATATTTTCTATAGGCTACCTTGATTAAAACATGTTATGTTTTTATTAAGATCAAAAAAAAAATTAAACTTTTAGGCATCATCATTATTACAGATCTTTTTTCAGACCAGCCTAGGAATAATTATATTGCGCATATCATTGCAAAATAGTCCTTTCTATGATTGCAAATTGGGATTGTGCTACATCAATAAACCTTTTGACAAGAAGCGTCCATCACAGGGGTCCTCTCATTTGCCATAGTAGAATGGAGAACCAACTATCTCAATAATTGCATTATAGTTTCCTTATTGTAGGACAAGAAAGCAACGTGGTATAATTAGGTTTGATTGGAGTGCATGTTTCCGGTAAGATCTGAAATTAATGATGTTGCTATAGTGACACATCTGTGGCCAGCAGTGCATGAGACTTTAAGTAATTCATTCGACAAGAGAAGACATCTGTTAACTACAAAGATGCAGAGCATATTGACACTGACCAGAAATACTAGATGTTATGTGATAAATGAACAAACGATGCTGAAACAGGAGGACAGATAATTTGTACTTAATCTGCAGGGAGAACTTTAATCTTCTCACTGGTTGCATTGGATAATGCCATTGTTTAAAACACAGTGTAGCCGGGGACTCATAAATTGTAAATGTGACTGTGAATATATGCTCTGGAGACAAACATGGCTTCCTTTAGTAATGAACTGTGATCAAACAAGCTACCGAGGCTACTGGTATCATTGTAAGTGCATGCAAAAACACATACCTCTCTAGCGACATCATTCACCAATATCTAGAACAGTGCCATCTTTACTACATTCTTCCTTTTGTGTTTTTTTTTTCCAGCTTTTTACATAGACTTAAAACAATGTAATTACTATTTCAATAAATATATTACTGGGCACAGGTTTTCTTGCAGTTATAAAGCAAGAAGGTTTATGTTGGAAATCATATTAAACTATATACAGTGTGGATTCTATATATTACAACCCTCAGAATCCCAAAAGATGAGACTCAATCATTTATATTTGGCAATCAATGTCAGAAAACAAAATCAGAAAGACTAGATGCATACACAGCAAATTAGCTCAAAACAAATTGCCACATTCAACAGAAAATGTACTTCATCTAACTATGTGAATACAAATATAAGGTATCTGAGAACTCATGCTATCTCCTAATCAGGGCTGTATTAAGACATAAGTATCTTTATGCATTGCTGAAGGATGACATCTCTAGTACACACTGTTGCCCTTGTGTCATATTGTTTTCTTAGTAAAAACTAATGCTGAATGTGCTATTGAAGGCACCATGTAATCTACCTTATATACAGTTACTTTTCAACTGTACAGACCACCAAACAAAAACATGGAGAGATGGTTTAATGTTTCCTGACATGAAAAAAGCCTTCTGATTTTTTTGAACATCTCCTTTGCCACTTCAGGTCTCTTTTTGAATTTAGCAAACAAAAAAAGTTAAAAGAAATACACAGAATAAGGAAAAAGTTATGATAATTCCTTATTTTTTTGTTTTGAATTGCCACCTTTTACCCTGTTTCCCTAAGCACTTGCCCTTGACTGCAATCATGGTAAATTCAGCCCTGGTAATAAAGTGGATCTGAACTTAAAGATTAGGATTTTTTATTATAGGAAGCATCTAGAGTTCCTAGTTCCTAAGAAATTCTGAAAATGTATATGTAAAATAGGAAGCAATGCACTTCCTATTATGTGAGAGTGCCTAGGTGCGCTTGTGCTTACAGGCTCAGTGCTTTAATTTATATCTGCAACATGATATCTAAAGCACTGCCCTCCGAATACTAGTCTCAAGAGATTTGGGATATGTTTTGGTGATGTCACTACTGTACTGCTCACTGTTGCTGGAGGCTCTGACCAGAGGAAGCAAAGCCTTGCCTCTGCCAAGGTTGGCTTCATCTATACAGAGTGGCACATTGCAGAACAAGACATGGTAACTCAGTTATGGGAAATAGCAACTGCTGAGAAACCACATGCTTTGTCCTCTACCTGCCGTTTTTTTGGGTACAGCTTCCAGAGTTCAGTTCCTCTTTAATAAAATCCTTGGTTGCCTTTTGACTACGGTTAGTGAAATAAGGAAACGAATCATCAGAATCCCTCTAATTTCCAGCCTAAGGCAAAAAAAGTCTGACACCCTGTAAAGAGCAATTGGACAAAGAATGCACTAATCGAATTGCAGCGTAAAAAAATTCCTTTGGGTCTGCCATTGTTTGGATAACATAGTTAAATAGGTTGAGGAAAGTCGTATGTCCATCAAATTCAACCTAAAAAAGCTAACCCACAGCTGATCCAAGGGAATAAAAACCCTTATAAAGTGTGGTCCAAGCTACTCTAACAGGGAGAAAAATCATTCATGATCCCCAAAGAATAATGTTACAATGTTATACAAAATTCAGCCTGGGGCATACATTTAAAAAAAAAAAAAAAGTATGCATGTACGGTATCCCCTTAGTAGAAGATTTCATTCTATCATGTACAGGGATTTGTCTCTGATCTCATTTCAGATATGTTAACAGAAACCTGTACTCCTGCAGATTAACCTCCAACCAGCAGTAATCTCACCTTAGAGAATAAAAGACTTGTAAAGTCTGGCGCTGGGCAGGAACTAGACATGCTTCTTTTCTGTTCATGTTGATTAGGAGATTTTTTTTTAAAATAAATTATAGTTCTCCTAACAAATGCATATTCATGTTTTTACTGTATGTTTTGTATTTTATGTTATACAATTCTTCTACTGGAATAAAAAAAAAAATATTGGAAATTATTACACACTTTAAATTAATAAAATACATTTTGAATATGTAATTAAACTCCCATGGCGAAAAATAATTTTGCTTTGAAAAGTTAAAGGGTTTAGCTTTAGTTAGCCTGTCCATAGGGTATATTTTAAACATGGTAATTTTACTTTGTTTTACCCTATGACAATAAAATACTTTTGGGACTGATGTAGAAACACAGATACACAAAAAAACAAATGAGTAAAGCATTTGCTTATAACTGTCAGTTTGTCATCTTTCAAAGAAATAAGGCTGTAAATAACCACTCTCTTTATGCTTGATAGTGTATGTTGTATTTTGTACAATGTGTAACATTTTTTTCTCCAGCCTCAGTGTAGTAGTAGCTGTCTCTTGCTTTAGAGCTTGTGCAAACAGGTATTTTTTTGCTTTTCTTCACAGTGCAAGTCAATGTGAATGCAAAACAATTTAGAAGCTTATCTAATGCATCTCAAATGCAAGCCAGTTACACCAATTTACTCAAACCCTTATATGTATGCATTTTAAATGCTTATAGGAGAAAACAGGGGTTTTTTTTGCCTGTGTGCTCATCACTTGAGCAGCAGACTGCCTGTAATACTGAATGAAAAATAAGTATTTGGTTAAATTACATTTAGGCTAAGGCTGATAAGCAGCCTAAAAATACATTTTACAATTCGCACAACCTCTTTTTTTTCTTTAAATCTATTTGTTCTCAAAACAACTTAATTCTGCCCTGCTAGCCAATATAAAAGGAAATAAACCTTTTTTATGTGTTTTTTGTGTAGTCATAACAAAAAGGGAAATGTTTAATGTTTTTTTTTACAACAGCTAACATTTTTATACCAACATCTCTTTCAGGTACACTTACCCAGAATGAAATGGTTTTTAAGCGTCTTCATCTTGGTACAGTGTCCTATGGCACAGATACAATGGATGAAATTCAGAATCATGTAGCAAGTTCATACTCCCAGGTAGGTTATTCTGTTGTAAATTTTTATAGGTATTATTTTCAAAGGTACATGTTCATTAAAATATGGTGAGCCTAAACTACAAAGGATAGCAAAAAGCTGATTTATTACAGTTTATGCCAGTATTGTAAACTAAAATCGTAAGCATTCACATGGACCTGGCTTTTGCAAGAGCTGATCAGAAAGCATGGCTTACTGAAAGTGGCACATTTGGGGAAAAGCACCAATCAATGTAAAGATAGTTACTATACAGGTTAAAAAAAAATGTTTTCTGTACTGTATTTTAAGGTTAACAATTGGCTTCCAAATTGGCTTATATATAGATCATGGTTATGATTAAGGATGAGCCAAACTCCCCCCGACAAAAAATTTGGGCGAACACCGTTAAAGTCTATGGGACACTCTCATGAAAAGTCAAAAGTGCTAATTTTAAAAGCTTATATGCAGGTTATTGTCATAAAAAGTGTTTGGGGACCCGAGTCCTGCCCCAGGGGACATGTATCAATGCAAAAAAAAAGTTTTAAAAACTGATGTTTTTTCGGGAGCAGTGACTTTAATAATGCTTAAAGTGAAACAATAAAAATGAAATATTTCTTTAAATATTGTGCCTGTGGGGTGTCTATAGTATGCCTGTAAAGTGGCTCAGTTTTCCCGTATTTAAAACAGTATCGCAGCAAAATGATATTTCAAAAGGGAAAAAAAGTAATTTAAAACTGATCGCAGCTGTAATAAATTGTTGGGTCTTGGCAATATAGATAAAACTCATTGAAAAAACAGCATGGTCCCAGCCCCCCCCCCCCTCCAGTCCATTACCAGGCCCTTTTGGTCTGGTGTGTATATTAAAGGGAACCCCGAACCAAATTTATTTTTAAAAAAATAGCGTGGGTGACCCCCCAAAATCCATACCAGGCCCTTCAGGTCTTTTTTTTTAATTTTGGCGCAGGGATCCCCTTAAAATCTATACCAGACCTGAAGGGTCAGGTATGGATTTAGAGGGGACCCCTATGCCATTTTAAAAAAAAAAATTGGCACAGGTTTACCCTTAATATCCATACCAGACCTGAAGGGCCTGGTGTGGATTTTGGGGGGACCCCCACGCAATTTTTTATTTTTGGTTCGGGGTTCCCTTTAATATTCATACCAGACCCAAAGGGCCTGGTAATGAACTGGGGAGGAACTAATGCCGTTTTTATCAATGAGTTTTATCTATATTGCAGAGACCCGACAATTCATTACAGCCGCGATCAGTTTTAAATTACTTTTTTTCCTTTAGCAATATCATTTTGCTGTGGTACTGTTCTAAATACGGGAAAACTGCGCCACTTTACAGGCATACTATAGACACCCTCCAAGCATGATATTTAAAGGAATATTTAATTTTTATTGTTTCACTTAAGCATTATTAAAATCACTGCCCCCGAAAAAACAGACGTTTTTAAAACTTTTTTTTTTTGCATTGATACATGTCCCCTTGGGCAGGACCCAGGTCCCCAAACACTTTTTATGACAATAACTTGCGTACAAGCCTTTAAAATTAGCACATTTTTTCATGTTAGTGTCCCATAGACTTAACGGTGTTCCGCGGCTTTCGAATTTGCCGCGAACACCGCATAATGTTCGTTTACCGAACAACCAAAGTTCGGCCCGAACTTATGCTTGGGCCAAACCGTTCGCCTGTCCCTTGTTATGATTACGCATGATCATGCAATGTTTTCATGTACCAGATGTTTGCAAGCTTGAGTTTTTGAAAAAATTATATTAGTCTATAGTAACCAATCTGATTTTTGAATACTTTTGTATCTGATTAATTATTTCAGAATGAGTGACCATCATCCTTGCTTGCTGTACTTTTTTTTAGCAAATTCGTTTGAGTGTATATAATTACCATATATGTAATTTTCTAATTTGATACATACAGTTCAAAATAATAGCAGTCCAGCATCACTAACCAGATCAATCACTGTTTTTAGTATAAATTATATTTCTACATGGCAAATAAACTTTGACAATCTGAGTAAAATGGGTCATTCTAGACATTGTTTAGAAGTTGACTGGTAGGCTGCTTAGCTAAAATGATCTCAAATCCCTTAAAATGGCAACCGAATCTCCCTACTGGCTAGCCTCAAGAACGGGCCTTTCAGCAACCATACCCAAACTCCCTGCAATCCAGGCATCTAAACAGGCTTGGAACTTCATCCATCAAAACCATAGAAATAAGAGAATAAACCTCCCTGTCCTCGCTCCAATATCAGTATTAGACTAGATAATCCCATCAATTAACCACGTGCTCACTGGGCACCTAAACCCCCTCCTGCCCAGACCAATTTTCAGCTTTTAGCGCTGTCACCCTTTGAATGACAATTGCGCAGTCATTGCGCACAACACTGTACCCAAATGACATTTTTATAATTTTTTTCCCACAAATAGAGCTTTCTTTTGGTGGAATTTGAGATCACCTCTGGGTTTTCTATTTTTTGTTAAAAAAAAAATGAAAAAACACAGATTTAAAAAAAAAAAAAAAATACAAAACCATTTAATATTTTGTTAACCACTTTCAGACCGGACCAATTTGCAGCCAAAGGACCAGGCCCCTTTTTGCGATTCGGCACTGCGTCGCTTTAACTGACAATTGCGCGGTCGTGCGACATGGCTCCCAAACAAAATTGACGTCCTTTTTTTACCACAAATAGAGCTTTCTTTTGGTGGTATTTGATCGCCCCTGCGTTTTTTTTTTTTGCGCTATAAACAAAAAAGTGCGACAATTTTGAAAAAAACACATTCTTTTTTATTGTTTGCTATAATAAATATCCCCCAAAAATATATAAAAAAACGTTTTTTTCCCTCAGTTTAGGCCGATACATATTCTTCTACATATTTTTGGTAAAAAAAATCGCAATAAGCGATTATTGATTGGTTTGCGCAGAAGTTATAGCGTTTACAAGATAGGGGAAAGTTTTATAGCATTTTTAGTAATAATTTTTTTTTATTAGTAATGGCAGCGATCAGCGATTTTTATTGTGACTGCGACATTATGGCAGACACATCGGACATTTTTGACACATTTTTGGCACCATTGTCATTTGTACAGCAATCAATGCTATTTAAATGCATTGATTCCTGTGTAAATTACACTGGCAGTGAAGGGGTTAAGCACTAGGTGGCAGTGTAGGGGTTACATGTGCCTAGAGGTGTGTTTCTTACTGTGGGGGGGGGGGGCGTGGGTGTCAGATAGAATGCTGATCTCTGCTCCAATAACAGGGAGCAGAGATCAGCGTCACTAGTTGCTAGGCAGAACGGGGAGATGCTGTTTTTCCTCTTCTCCCTGTTCAGCCTTCCAGTGAGACGATCGCGGGTATCCCCGCGGCGATCGAGTCTGCGGGACCCGCGACCGGCCTCACGGGGGTCCCGACTGATAATCACTGATAAGGCGGCACTAATAGGTGGCATTGGTGGGCACTGAGGTGGCACTGATGGGCGGCACTGAAGGTCATTGATAGGTGGCACTGAAGTGCACTAATAGGGGGCACTGATAGCTGGCACTGGTGGGCACTGATGGGTGGCAGTGATGGGCACTGATCAGTCTTTTTGACCCCGGATCTCATATTAATGGGGTGCTGTCATGCTTTTTTTCTATTACAAGGGATGTTTGCATTCCTTGTAATAGAAATTAAAGTGATCCCAAACATTTTTTTTAAAGGGACAGTGTAAAAACAGTGTTCAAACCACACAGGCGAGGTACCGCCGCGATCGTTAGCGCGAGAACAATAATTCCTCTGTAACTCAAAACTGGTAACCTGTAGAAATTTTTAGACGTCGCCTATGGAGATTTTTAAGTGTCAAAGTTTGTCGCCAATTTTGAAGCATGACATGTTGGGTATGAATTTAGTCGGCGTAACATTACCTTTACAATATAAAAAAATTGGGCTAATTTTACATTTTTTTTTATTTTTTTATTTAAAAAAGTGTATTTTTTCCCAAAAAATTGCGTTTGTAAGACCGCTGCTTAAATACGATGTGACAAAGTATTGCAACGATAGCCATTTTATTTTCTAGGGTGTCTGAAAAAATATATAATGTTTGGGTATTCCAAGTAATTTTCTAGCAAAAAAAAAATGATATTAACTTGTAAACACCAAGTGTAAAAAATAGGCTTGGTCCTTAAGTGGTTAAAGCCTTTTTCTGAGGCAGGCAGTTAAAACATTCTACAGGTTAACCACTTGCCGACCGCCCCATGTAGATATACGTCGGCAGAATGGCACGTACAGGCAGAACCACGTACCTGTACGTGCCATTCTTTAGGCGGTTGGGGGGTCCGATCGGACCCCCCTCCGCCGGCGGGGACGGTCGGCATCGCTTCAGGAGCGATCCGGGACGAGGGGACGGCCAGTGGTTTCTGGCCACCCCCTCGCGATCGCTCCTGGCGAATGAAAAGCTTCCCCTTCCTGTCTATTGTATAGACAGGAAGGCGGAAGTGATGTCACGCTCGGTGCGCCGGTCTATGTGACCGGAGACGCCGAGCGGCGAACATGTTAAGGTCAGTGCACAACACTACACTGACACCAGTACAGTTAGGCACACAAAACACCCCCCTGTCACCCCCTGATCACCCCCCAGATCACCCCCTCCCCCCCCAGTCACAGTGTCACTAATTGCAGTGATCATTTATTTACTGATCACTGCATTTAGTGTCAGTGTGACTGTAATAACTGTCAGGGCAGTTAGTTTTAGGTCCTAGGTAGCCCCCTACCCCCCCCTAATAAAGGTTTAAACCCCCTGATTGCCCCTAGTTAACCCCTTCACCCCCTTTTGCCAGTGTCACTAAGCGATCGTTTTTCTGATCGCTGCATTGTGTCGCTAGGTAACCATTTTTTTTTTATTTTAACCGCCATGTTTTATATAGGTTCATAAATAGTTTTATAGGTCAGGTACCCCCATATTACAACCTAAATAAAGGTTTTAACCCCCTGATTGCCCCTAGAGTTAACCCTTTCACCAGTAATCACCGTATAACTGTCACTGGTGACGCTGGTTAGCCAGTTAGTTATTTCGTTATTTAGGTTCCCCGTCAGGTTTTTATATAGCGTCAGGTACCCCCATATATTACCTAATAAAGGTTTAACCCCCTGATTGCCCCTAGTTAACCCTTTCACCCCCTTTTGCCAGTGTCACTAAGCGATCGTTTTTCTGATCGCTGCATTAGTGTCGCTAGGTAACCAGTTTTTTTTTAGGTTAACCGCCATGTTTATATAGGTTCATAAATAGGTTTATAGGTCAGGTACCCCCATATTACAACCTAAATAAAGGTTTTAACCCCCTGATTGCCCCTAGAGTTAACCCTTTCACCAGTGATCACCGTATAAAATGTCACTGGTGACGCTGGTTAGCCAGTTAGTTATTTCGTTATTTAGGTTCCCCGTCAGGTTTTTATATAGCGTCAGGTACCCCCATATATTACCTAATAAAGGTTTAACCCCCTGATTGCCCCTAGTTAACCCTTTCACCCCCTTTTGCCAGTGTCACTAAGCGATCGTTTTTCTGATCCCTGCATTAGTGTCGCTAGGTAAACAGTTTTTTTTTTGTATTACTGTTACGGGTGACGCTGGTTAGTTAGCTTGTTTTTTATACTGTCAGGGCACCCGCCATTTATTACCCAATAACGGTTTAACCCCCTGATCGCCCGGCGGGTGATATCAATTAGGTTTTAGGGTCAAATAAGGTCTGCGTCGCCCCAGGTTAGTGCCAGTACCGCAAACACCCACGCGCAAAGCATACACCTCCCTTAGTGGTATAGTATCTGAACAGATCAATATCTGATCTGATCAGATCTATACTAGCGTCCCAGCAGTTTAGGGTTCCAAAAAAACGCATTGTTAGCGGGATCAGCCCAGATACCTGCTAGCACCTGCGTTTTCCCCCTCCGCCCAGCCCAGCCCACCCAAGTGCAGTATCGATCGATCACTGTCACTTACAAAACACTAAGCACACATAACTGCAGTGTTCGCAGAGTCAGGCCTGATCCCTGCGATCGCTAACATTTTTTTTGTGGTAGCGTTTTGATTCAGTCGCTAACAGTCAGGAGCTTTTTTACCTGTGAATCTCAAAAAAATAAAAAAAACAAAAATAGTTGTCGTTTTATTGTTCTCTCTCTCTCTCTATTGTTGCTCTTTTTTTACTCCATTCTATTCTGCAATGTTTTATTATGTTTTATCATGTTTTATCATGCTTGCTTTTCAGGTATGTAATTTTGTTTACTGTGTTTTAGTGTTAAGCATTTTTTTGTTTTCAGGTGCGCCATTCAGTTGCAGCGCGGATTTATTTATCTTGACAGCAACAGCGTTTGCTCCCACGATACATAAAGCCGCGACTCCAACGCTGTAGGAGGTGATTTCACCACCACAGTTAAAAAAAAGAGCATATGTGCCGAAGCATGGGGGCAGCAGGGGGGGCGGAGGAGCGATTGGCTCCTAATGCCACGTACATACGGTCGAAATTCCGACCGTGTGTACACGGCATAACTTTTGCGGGAGGATGCCCCCATGCATCGGCATATATAAATGGTGCATGTATGCCCATCATTAGAAGTGGGTGGATGAAGGGAGGTATTCTAATGGTGGGCATACCCACCAATCAATCTCTTTTTTTCGTTCAGCCAAGAGGCTGCATGAAAAAAAAAAAGATTACAATATATGTCCAGTATGTTGCTGGACTTTGAATGGTTATACCAGAATGATGCCTGCAGGTTTAGGTATCATCTTGGTATCATTCTTTTCAGCCAGTGATCGGCTTTCATGTAAAAGCAATTCTAGCGGGTAATTAGCCTCTAGACTGCTTTTACAAGCAGTAGGAGGGAATGTCCCCCCTCCCGGATATAAACCGCGCCATTGGGAAATTGGGAAAGCATTTTATCACACCAATCTTGGTGTGGTCAGATGCTTTGAGGGCAGAGGAAAGATCTAGGGTCTAATAGACCCCAATTTTTTCAAAAAAAGAGTACCTGTCACTGCCTATTGCTATCATAGGGGATATTTACATTCCCTGAGATAACAATAAAAATCATAACAAAGAAAAAAAATGGAAGGAACAGTTTAAAAATAGAATAAAAAAGCTAAATAAATAAAAAAAAAACTAAAAAAAAAAAAAAAAAAGCACCCCTGCCCCCCCTTCTCTTGCGCAAAGGCGTACACAAGCGTTGGTCTGGCGTCATATGTAAACAGCAATTGCAGCATGCATGTGAGGTATCACCGCGAAGGTCAGATCGAGGGCAGTAATTTTAGCAGTAGACCTCCTCCGTGAATCTAATGTGGTATCATGTAAAGGCTTTTAAAGGCTTTTAAAAATGTATGTAGTTTGTCGCCACTGCGTGTTTGTGCGCAATTTTAAAGCATGTCGTGTTTGGTATCCATGTACTCGGCCTAAGATCATATTTTTTATTTCATCAAAAATTTGAGCAATATAGTGTGTTTTAGTGCATTAAAATAAAAAAAAGTGTATTTTTTCCACAAAAAATGCGTTTGAAAAATCGCTGCGCAAATACTGTGTGGAAAAAAAAAATGCAACACCCACCATTTTAATCTGTAGGGCCTTTGCTTTAACAATATATATAGTGTTTGGGGGTTCAACGTAATTTTCTTGCAAAAAAAAAATATGTTTTCATGTAAACAAAAAGTGTCAGAAAGGGCTTTGTCTTCAAGTGGTTAGAAGAGTGGGTGACGTGTGACATAGGCTTCTAAATGTTGTGCATAAAATGCCAGGACAGTTCAAACCCCCCCCCAAATGACCCCATTTTGGAAAGTAGACACCCCAAGCTATTTGCTGAGAGCAATGTTGAGCCCATTAAATATTTTTTTTTTTTGTCCCAAGAGATTGAATAATGAAAAAAAAAAATATATATATTTTTTTTTACAAAAAGTTGTCACTAAATGATATATTGCTCAAACATGTCATGGGCATATGTGGAAATACACCCCAAAATACATTCTGTTGCTTCTCCTGAGTACGGGGATACCACATGTGTGGGACTTTTTGGGAGCCTAGCCGCGTACGGAACCCCAAAAACCAAGCACCGCCTTCAGGCTTTCTAAGGGAGTAATTTTTTTATTTCACTTCTCACTGCCAATCACAGTTTCGGAGGCCATGGAATGCCCAGATGGCATAAAACCCCCCAAAATGACCCCATTTTGGAAAGTAGACACCCCAAGCTATTTGCTGAGAGGTATTGTGAGTATTTTGCAGATGTCGCTTTTTGTCACAAAGTTTTGAAAATTGAAAAAAGAAAAAAAAAAAAATTTTTTTTTCTTTACTTTCTTCATTTTCAAAAACAAATGAGAGCTGTAAAATACTCACCATGCCTCTCAACAAATAGCTTGGGGTGCCTACTTTCCAAAATGGGGTCATTTGGGGGGGTTTTGTGCTATTTTGGCATTTTATGGCCTTCGAAACTGTGATAGGTAGTGAGGAGTGAAATCAAAAATTTGCACCCTTAGAAATCCTGAAGGCGGTGCTTGGGTTTCGGGGCCCCGTACGCGGCTAGGCTCCCAAAAAGTCCCACACATGTGGTATCCCCATACTCAGGAGAAGCAGCAAAATGTATTTTGGGGTGCAATTCCACATATAACTATGGCATGTGTGAGCAATATATAATTTAGTGACAACTTTTTGAAGAAAAAAAAAATTATTTTTTATTTTTGTCTTTATTCAATCACTTGGGACTAAAAAAAAAAATATTCAATGGGCTCAACATGCCTCTCAGCAAATAGCTTGGGGTGTCTACTTTCCAAAATGGGGTCATTTGGGGGGGTTTTGTACTTCTCTGCCATTTTAGCACCTCAAGAAATGAAATAGGCAGTCATAAATTAAAAGCGGTGTAAATTCCAGAAAATGTACTCTAGTTTGTAGACGCTATAACTTTTGCGCAAACCAATAAATATACGCTTATTGGCATTTTTTTACTAAAGACATGTGGCTGAATACATTTTGGCCCAAATGTTTGACTAAAATTGAGTTTATTAGATTTTTTTTATAACAAAAAGTAGAAAATCTCTTTTTTTTTCAAAATTTTCGCTCTTTTTCCGTTTATATCGCAAAAAATAAAAATCACAGAGGCAATCAAATACCATCAAAAGAAAGCTCTATTTGTGGGAAGAAAAGGACGCAAATTTCGTTTCGTTACAAAATTGCATGACCGCGCAATTACCAGTTAAAGTAGTGCAGTGCGAAATTGAAAAAAGACCTCTGGTCCTTAAGCTGACAATTGGTCCGGGGCTGAAGTGGTTAAAGACTATATTGGCTTTTTATTGCTGTCTGTGTATCAGCTGGAGGCATTTCACTTTACTTCATGTCAGGAAGTGATATCATATTTCTGCAAAGAGAGCACAGACAAAACACATTTTTAGTGACATGAAGAAGGGTTCAAACTGTCTGTCCATGCCTTCCTGTCCTAGTGACAAATGTACCTCCCTCTTCCTGTATGGCCATCACAGGGATGGGAATGGAACATATTACAATGGAGGACAGATAGAAAAAAATTCCAGAAATGTAGAACTCTTTAAAAAAAAAAAAAATGTGCCTAGCGCGTGCCATTAAAGTACACCTCTATTGAGAGAAGGATAAGTTTCTACTGCTAAAGACTTTCTGAGAATGTTACCTGGCTGGATTAGCACCGAAACCAGGCAGTTTTTATTTTTAAATGTAGGAGACAGCAATGGCAGCAGACACATTTTTTTGGAAAAAGTTTCCTTTAAATTCCCCAGTGAACATTTTTTTTTTTAGCGTTCAAATAAAATTATTTTAGCAAATGTATTCTGTAATAATGGCACCATTTATATGTATGTAGAATATGATGTATTTCTTAAATAACTCCATCTGTCTTCAGCTGTTGGCCGCATAGTGAAAGCAGATTGTGTTTACCTAGTTGCTAATTAAACATATATGAAAGCACTCCAGAAACATGCAGAGTGCCTTCAGTTTGTGATAATAAGTGGTTCCAGCCACCTAACAAGTTAGGCAGAGGTAGCTTTGTGACATTGATTTGTTTCCCTAGTTGTAGTCCTGTTTTATTTATACGAAACAACAGCCCTCTTGTATATCTACAATAATGCAACAGAGAAATCTATTATAACATGATTATATTTTCCCACTGGAAGCATTCCGTGACAGAGAGCATAATCTTTAATGGAATCTGTGTGAAATTAAATTATACAAGCATCAATAAACATAATTCAGAAGGAGTAAATCATCTTAATTTATTTGCGTCTGTAATGGCATCAGCGAATGTAGAATGCAAATGCAAAGGTTCAAAGCAGGAGCTGAAAAGCAGATGAGCAGAAAAGTTAAACCTATTATTATACAGCACTGTAATTTGATGGGCAGCATGTTCATGGATCACTGGCTCAGTGCACCAAGCCCATTGCAGCATGCGGCTCCCAACACTTGGTTCTTCTGATCCTCACAGCAGATCAGGACATGGTGGGTGTATAGCTCAATGTTACTTAACATTTCAACCTAAAGCAACCCTAATAAGTGTCTAATAATAATGAAATAAGTATGTTAGGTGTCGACTAGAATCACTCAAGTTAATTGTATACCCTGCAGTAGTGATTACAAAATATTTTTGTTTGTTGTAAAAAAATGCATCAAAAACAGATACGAATGTCAATTTTTACATCCGTTTTCATATCCATTGACCTCTGTTTTTACAAAAAAAAAAAGTGACTGAACTGAACTTCAAACACTATATATAGCAGGTTGCTAAGGAGGGGGCAGGCAGCCCGCCGCCACGTCCTTAACAACCGATGAGTTTTTTTTTTTTTTCAAATAGCGTGGGGTCCCCCCCAAAATCCATACCAGACCCTTATTCGAGCATGCAGCCTGGCAGGTCAGGAAAGGGAGAGGACAAGCGAGCACCCCCCCAAACCATACCAGGCCGCATGCCCCAACATGGGGCGGGTGGGTTGAGGGCATGCGGCCTGGTATGTTCAGAAGGGGACAAGGGTCTCTTCCCAAAAATTCTGACCAGTGGTTGTCGGGTTCTGCTGGCGGGGGGCTTATCGGAATCTGGGGGACCACTTTAACAAGAGGGCTCCCAGATCCCGGATCCCCCACCCCTAAATAATACCCCTACCCATTCACCAAAAAGGCAGTGAAATGTAAATTCCTTTATTAATAGCTCTGTCTTCTCTGCCGCCGTCTTCTCCTGCTGTTTCTCATGGTGCCTTCTCTCCCGCCGCCGTCTTCTCCTCCCGCCGCCGTTTTTCCTCTTAGGTGTAAATATGCTTTGTGGGACAACTCTTGCTAGTTGACACAATGAACTGCCAGTGGAAGGGTTTTTATTTTCTCACTTAAAGTATGTGTAAGCCCTAACTTTGTAAAACAACCCATTCAGTTTAAAATTGAAAGGCAAATGAAAGGCAAATGAAAGGCAAAACATTTATGTATACATATAAAAAACATTTATAAATACTTTTTTTTCCTCCCCCCTTTTCTTATAAGAGATCACATACCCTCTGTTCTTAGTTGCAGCAGGAGCTGGGGTGGAGAAACAGCAGCACACTGAACTTCCCAGTGAATGGCTGTGTGCAGGGGGGAGTGTGTCAGGACAAGCCAGATCATTGGATAACTTGCCAGCAAAGCCAGAAAACAGACCGCCCTGTGCTGTCATGTGTAGTGTGGTCAGTTTTTAATAGGAAAGCACGGGGACTGTCAGATCAACACCAGGTATTTCATACAAGGGAAGCAATACAAAGAGAACAGGATACTTTTCATACAAGTACATGATACAGCAGGCACCTACCAGGAATATGAAATGTTGGGTTTACATGTTCTTTAAAGCAAAAAACCTTTTAAAACGTGTTATAATATACTGGCAAATTTATTAGACTTAATGTTCTGAAATGTTTTTTTTTTTGTTTTGCCTATATAAACGGACAACATTGAATAGGAAGTATAGCATATTTACAGTGAGCACCTATTTTGAGTTATGATTGTAGCATTTACTCTATAGAAATGTTTTCATTAGATTTCACATTTTAATACACATTACAGCAAAACTTGTTAGAGTTTTTTTGGCAGAAGAAACATGCACAGTCTCTTCTGCCAAGAAAAACTCCTTCCTCTTGCTTCTAGTGTACACAGCCTGCGGTGCATGTGCAGGGTGGTATACACACCGGCTCATTCCTGGCACCTGTAAGATGCCAGAAAAGCAGGTGGGTGCCAGGAACAATATATCTCCTGTGCGCATGTGCAATAATTATAGCATCAGTGGCAGAGGGAAGATGCCGGACCCAATAAAGATTGTCAGGGTTTGTCAGTGATGGCTATAGGGTGAAGAGGGGATCCTGGAAATTGCAGCATTGGAGGAGGACACTCTAGGAGATAAGTGTGCCATAATGTTCACGTATGCTGCGCTTTGTATCAAGCTGATCTTATTTAAATGTTTATCTAAAAACACTGAACTACGCAATTCTGTTAATAAAGCCCAGTTTAGTGCACGTGTCAGGCTTCATATTTTTGGATAGTGCTATCACATCTGCGGTAGTTAAATCACCTGCTTATCAGTCTTCTGAATGTCTGGGGAAAACATAGTTTTCATCACTTACTGGGCCTAGTGACTAATCGTTCCTAATCACCAGTCCTAGCAACAAACTAATTCTCATGCAGCCTATAGACTCCATTTTTAACATTTGATAATATTCATTAGAGGCTTTTAAAAACTCAGTAATAAGCCTTTTTTTTGGCCTAAACTCTCTCGACTAGTGACAAACAAATTACATTTTTTTGGTAACAAGACTTATCTGTGATATTTTACCAGGATTATTGCATTTTTCTAACAATGATAGTTTATATTGAGATTTTTAGTATTTAGTTTGAATTCCATTTTTTTAGTTATTGCTTAAAACATTATTAATGTGAGTCTTTGTCATCTACATTGAAGGTACAGCCTCAAGCCACTAATAACAATGCCAGCTCAACTCCTTCAAGAAAGGTCCAGTCTTCAGCCCCTAAAGTACGCAGGACAGTGAGCAGTCGTGTCCATGAAGCCGTAAAAGCCATAGCTTTGTGTCACAATGTTACACCAGTTTACGAATCACGAGCTGGAGTAAACTATGAAGCGGAGTATGCTGAAGTTGATCAAGACTTTTGTGATGAAAACCGCACCTACCAAGCATCAAGCCCTGATGAGGTCAGTGTTCTGTGATTTATTTTTTTTTTTTATATTTCAAACACTAAAAATGAATAGTTCTAATACAAGATGTGTCCTAGACACTAGACAACACAGGCTGATCAAGCGCCTTGAGGCGATTCAGTTCGCAATTGCAGCGCTATACAAATCCATTCATCCATTCATTCATTCATTAATTCATTCATTCATGTGTCCAGAAAATAATGAGAATGATATTTTTAAAATTATTTTATTGAAAAATGTTACAATTGAACATTGTCTCCTTCAAAGTATGCACCTTGCGAGTGTACACAACACTCCCAGCTATTTTTCCATTCTTCATAGCATCCCTGGAATTCTTCAGTTGGGATGGCTTTCAGAGCCTGCGTAGTCTGATTTTGACTTAATTTGCTCATTTGAGCTTTCTTGGGACAAGGTGGTGTGGGTGTGTGCCATTCAGGAACTTTGTTTCTTCATCTCGGGATTGTACTCGAACACCCAGGATTGATCTCCCGTGATCACTTGACTCAATAAATCAGGCTCTCTTTCCAAATGGGCCAACAGGTCTTGGCAAACGAGTTTACAGGGTTCCTTCTGATCACAATTTCATGAACAAAAAAACGGTAATTCCCATTTTCCTCTGCAATCATTCTGATAGTGAACTGTCGGTCACAGGTGAGAACAGACCTCACTGCATCCGCATTCTGTTCCGTGTTTGATGAAGAGGGGCATCCTGTTCGCCGTTCGTCTTTAACGAATTCTTGCCTTTCCTTGAAGGCCTTGTGCCATCAGTACACTTGTGCAGATGATAGCGCAGCTTCTATACAAGCTTTCTCATAATTTCCAACGTTTTTGATGCACTTTTACCCAATTTAATACAAAATGTTATCGCTGATCGCTGTTCCAAGTTCACTTGCATTTTTCTTAATACGAGACATTTGAACAGGGCGTCACAAAAAAGAATGTCTCAAATTTAACAGGGCTGGAATGCAACTGATCAGTGTTTTAATGTATACTTGGCACCCCATTCCAAGCGACCTTGGACAGCTTTGCTCTTCACAGAGCCCTTCTCAAGCGCTAGAACTTCATTGTCATTATATTCAGGACACACCTCATACATTATTCAGTACTCTATTTGTATCCATTTATAAACACGGCCCACAGACGGTACTTGTAGTTTGTTTTTTTTATAGATTGAATGTGAATTAATGATGCAGCTGTGTGGGTGGAGCCCCGCACAGCCCTGCTTTTTTTTTTTTAATCTGACAGCGGGACAGCGAGATCCCCCACCTTCTGTCATGGTTAAGGGGGGAGTTGGGGGGGTTGTTGAACATGTTACATGTTACAGTGTAACATTGTGTGATGAACTTATCCTTTGACTGCTTAAGGACCGCCCCACATACATATACTGCAGCAGGACGGCCCTTAAGCGTAAAATCATGTAACTTTACGTGATTTTTTTCTAAGGCTCTGGGGCGCACGTGCGCACTGTCGGAGCCCGGCTCCCTTTGTGATTGGACACAGCGGGAGCCAATCAATGAGACAGAATGGCGGTCCGCCTGTGTAAACAAGGCAGATCACTTCTGCCAGAGGGGGAAAATGGAGATCTTGTGTTTCTGCTAAGCAGAAGCACTGATCTCTGTTTTCCTCCAGTCAAAACACATCCCCCACAGTTAGAAAGCACCCCCTAGGGACAAACTTAACCTTTTTATCACCCCTGATGTTAACCCCAACAGAGCATTTTTTTTAACACTGATTACTGTAATAAGGTCACTGGTCCCCAAAAAGTGTCAGCTGTTTAATTTGTCCGCCGCAATGTTGCAGTCCCACTAAGAATTGCTGATCACCGCCTTCACTAGTAAAAAAAAAAAAATTCCATTAAAATATCCCATGGTTTGTAGACGCTATAACTTTTGCGCAAACCAATCAATATATGCTCATTGGGATTTTTTTTTACCAAAAATATGTAGCAGAATACATATTGACCTAAATTGATGAAGAAATTCGATTTTTGAAAAAAACATTTTTTAGTACCGTATATACTCGAGTATAAGCCGGCCCGAATATAAGCCGAGGCACCTAATTTTACCACAAAAAAATGGGAAAACTTATTGACTCGAGTATAAGCCTAGGGTGAGAAATGCGCAGCTACTGTAAGTGGAAAAGAGGGTCAACAATGCCCATTTGCAGCCTCACTGTGCCCATTTGCATGCCTCACTGTGCCCATTTGCAGCCATAGGTCCCCCGGACTTAAAACTTGGTAGTTAAGGGTTCCTAGATGCCCCCTAGCTGCAGCCAAAATATGGGGTCTCTGGACCCAAAGGGTCCCAAAATGACATTGCTGCAGATGGACACAGTTCACCGAATTTGGGGCCACTTGGTGCTAGGAACCCCCATTTTTTTTCCTAGCTCCATGTGGCCCCGAGATACGGGCCCCCAAAGTCGTGAAAATGACATTTTCCAAACCGACTCTGGGGCCCCGTATCTCGGGGCCACATGGTGCTAGGAACCCATGGGGATACGGGGCCCCAAATTAGGGTTGGAAAATGTCATTCTCTGCTGCAGAAAAGTGCTTGACTCGAGTATAAGCCGAGGGGGTCATTTTCAGCACAAAATATGTGCTGAAAAACTCGGCTTATATTCGAGTATATACGGTATGTTTTATAGCAGAACATAAAAAAAAGTTTTTTTCCAAAATTGTCAGTTTTTTTTTGTTTATTACGCAAAAAAGAAAAACCACAGAGGTGATCAAATACAACTAAGCCCAGGTTCACACTGAGCTGCGGCAATGAAGCCGTGCAAGTTCAGCTAAATTCGCACAATTTCACTCTCGCATGTCAGTCCTATTTCGGCCGTGATTTCAGAGATATCTGTGCAGGTTTCTGCACAGATGTCAATGTAAATCGCAACCCCCCTAAAATCGCAAAAAGTAGTACAGGAATTACTTTTTGAAATCGGTGCGGTGCCGCAAATGCGCAACGCACCGATTAGGAAGGTGCCATTGCCGCCGACTTGACATGCGATTTGACATGTCAAATTGTATCAATGTGAACCAGGGCTAAAAAAAAGCTCTATTAGTGGGGGAGGGGGGGGGAGGACATCAATTTGTTTTGGGTACAGTGTTCATGTCCACGCAAATGTCAGTTAAAGCGACGCAGTGCAGTTTTGCAAAAAATGGCCTGGTCAGGAAGGAGGTAAAACATTCTGGAGCTGAAGTGGTTAAAGAGTGTACACAATTACTAAAAACATCAAGATACTGGTGAGTGCTTTAGCCCACTGGTACTCCCACAAAAAAAATCAGCTTTGGAAGCAGTTGACCTGCAATATGTACAAAACACTTTGGGGAAGGAGTAAGAAAAGGTGGATATTTTTTAATTTTGTGTGCAGACCTTGTAAAAATGTCCAGAGAAAATATCCATCCTGAATATTGTTTCTAATTCCTTTTCAGCATTTCTAAAAAGGTATATTTTTCATTCCTTAAATATATTTATACACATATAAATGAATGTGCACTCTTTGCTTTGCAAACTACAAGGTCTACATCATAATTTTTTAAAGAGTTCTATTGACACAAGTCATGGAGCCCGAGGAAAATAATGTAAATGGTTCATTATTTAGCTTATTGAACTTTCTTGCAGTCACATTGACAGATGATTCCAGTTTTTCCCAATCACCAAAGTACCTTTTTAAAAGCATTTTTTATTGAATAAAGTGCTTTAAATATTGCACCCTTGAGCTTTATGCAAGCAAATGGTTCACTTGATGTTTTACCTTACTCTCAGCATTTATGTGTCTGAGTTGATTTGCTTAATACCTGACACCATTGTTTGGTAAGCATAATTTTAACTTATGTAAGTGATTTTGAATTAAATGGTGCAATGCCCCATTTTCTTCTTTAACTCTTTACAACTAGTTATTATTTCTAGAGGACTGTTTTCATTATTTAATCTTAACCGTTCTGCACTTGAAGGAGTATACTAAGAGAATTGCTGCATGTTAGCAGAAAAATGTCCTTGTAGGTTTATTATTGACCACAATAAGAACTAAAAGAGGAGCGAAAGATTAGGATTTAGTGAGCTGATTGGTTAGTCTGGGTCCTTTTTTTTTTATCAGTGGTGGGAGATATAAATTATTTTAGCAATAAATATTGTATGCAGTGATTTTTTTTTATTTTTTCATTTTTATTCCTTTTTTTTTTTTGTTTGAGTAGTTCACACAAAAAAATCCTACTTAGAGCTAAACGTAATTGACTTCTTTAATCACAGTGTTCCAGTTATAATAGATATTTTAACCAACCACAAATTTGGGAAATAATACATAACCAAATTTTATTTTGTGGTGCTTGAATTGCCAAATATGTTGGGAGTATATCATATGAAATATATGTGTGTATGTGTGTGTGTGTATGTATGTCCAGCAAAAATATTGTCTACTATTTGTTTGTTTGCATTTGATTGCATGATACAGTTAGTCTAATATGCCAAAACAAAGATCTTGTAATTCTTGCATTAGACCCCTAACCATATAATACCAATTGACCTCTGCCTCTCTCACTTCAACTGTTTTTGGATAAAGTTCAGCAATTACATTTTTTTGTGGATTTATGAACTTATTGTGGATCCCCACGTACTAGAGGAATTAAGTATTGGAATTTGGCCATGAAATCACTGGTTAACAAGTAGGAATGTTGTATTTCTTATTTTAATTCAACTGCAGCACACTTTTATTTGCCTTTTGGTCAGCAAGAAAGGAAAATGAATATTGCATTTTCTTGCAATTTTAATTTTGTGATTATTAGGAAGCAGATAAAAAATGCAAGGTCTATTGTTGCTCCTTATTCTGTTTTTAATCAAGGTTTCTAATCCACCTCAATGACTGGTAAAAAAAAAAAACACTGGAAAAGGTAGTTTAAAATGGCTGAAGACTGGAAATGCAAGTATAGTTTAACACTTAATCCAAAGAAATTACTGCTCTAGGTACAATCCCACATTCACACCATCCTTGCAGTTTGGAGATGAAGGATGCCGGCTCAGCAGAAGCAATTAGTGGAAAAGAGGAAAATGGACGGCCGCACTCCAATACAACACCTTTATTGTAAAAACATGATCCATACACCAACAAAGGCACAGGTGCAGGGTGGGACTGACGCATTTCGCACCGTTAGTGGTGCTTATTCATCTTATTCAGCTATAGTACCACCGACCCCAATCTGTCTTTAATACGTATAATCTACTGGTCACCTGGCCAAATGTATCCCTTACAGATTATGATCAGGTGTGGTCCCTCAAAGCTTTCACACACATGAAAGGAGGAATGGGTGTGGAGGCGATCAGTTGCAATCAACAACTCAAAATTAGAATTAACCCCGAGATCGGAAA
Source organism: Lithobates sylvaticus (assembly GCA_028564925.1). Taxonomy (NCBI): domain Eukaryota; kingdom Metazoa; phylum Chordata; class Amphibia; order Anura; family Ranidae; genus Lithobates; species Lithobates sylvaticus. The sequence goes on from CM053030.1 coordinate 188,647,250, forward strand.
AAAGAAATAAAAACTATTAATAAATTTGAGTCCATGCAAATGGTCGCCTCACCAACCAACTCCAAGTTTCATCCAATACTTGTTCACCAATAAATGACATATTATGCCCAGTTTCCTAGTGATCATTACATACAACAAATTATTATTATTATTATACAGGATTTATATAGCGCCAACAGTTTGCGCAGCACTTAACAAAATAAAGGCAGACATTACAATTACATTACAATTTGGTACAAGAGGAAATCAGAGGGCCCTGCTCGTTAGAGCTTACAATCTAAAAAGAGAGGGTCAATTGATACAAGAGGTAATAGCTGTGGGGGATGAGTTGATGGAGGAAGTAAAACAGTGTTAGTTAGAAGCAGGATAGGCTTCTTTAAAGAGAAAGGTTTTCAGGGATCGTCTAAAGATGGATAGATTAGGGGACAGTCGGACAGATTGGGGTAGAGAGTTCCAAAGGATGGGAGAAGCTCTGCAGAAATCCTGGAGGCGAGCATGGGAGGAGGTGACAAGGGAGCTAGAGAGCAGGAGGTCTTGGGAGGACCGAAGAGAGCGGCTTGGTTGGTATTTTGGTACTAGGTTAGTGATGTAGCTGGGGGCAGAGTTATGGATGGCTTTGTAAACTATTGTTAGTACTTTGAATTTTATTCGTTGGATGAGTGGAAGCCAGTGGAGGGATTTGCAGAGAGGGGTGGAGGACACTGAATGGTTGGTAAGGTGGATGAGTCTTGCAGCGGCATTCATTATGGACTGAAGGGGGGATAGTCTATGTAAAGGTAGTCCAATGAGGTGGGAGTTGCAGTAGTCGATGCGAGAGATAACCAGGGAGTGAGTTAGAAGCTTGGTGGTGTCATTCGTTAAAAAGGGGCGTATTCTGGAAATGTTGCGGAGGCTAAGGCGGCATGATTTGGACAGGGATTGTATGTGGGTCTGAAAGGACAGTTCAGGGTCTAGGATTACCCCTAGCACCCTGGCATGTGGGGACGGACTGATAGATGTGCCATTGATCTTGACTGAGAAGTCAGGGGAAGGGGCACGTGGGGGAGGAAATATTAAGAGCTCAGTTTTAGACAGATTAAGTTTGAGGAAGTAGTTTGACAAATTATGAAGATTATGCATAAATAAGTATATATATATATATATATATATATACTTATGGACATAAATGCATCATTTAAAAGTATGTGAAAATCTAAAAAACGTATATGTACACATATGTATGTGCGGTCGTCTGTAGCCAGATGGTTCACAAAGGGGAATTCCACCCAAATGGGAAAACGAGGACAACGCACACACACATTTGCACAGGAACCCTTACACGGCTTAATAAAGCTACTCAAAAAAACAGCAGACTATATTGGAATATATTAGAATATAGCAGACTTGCCTCAACAGTATGTGTATATTCAACACACATATAGTCCATAAATGTATTACACTATGCATACATATGACTCAGCTTCCTCAATAAAATTCTGGTGTAATACAATGGAGGAAGAATAATGAAACCGAGTTAAGAATATATGGACGTAATGTGCAGGATATACAAGATGAATGGAATTTATCATGAAGGGGTTGGTTGAAACCGAGAAGAACCCCAGAATGGCAAAGTTGTCTCGGGGTTGGTTATACAGGGAATTTAAAGGATTACTGTACCTATTAGAGGAGGTGATAGATTCAGAACACTCTGTAAAAGAGAAGTGTTCTGGATATTTCACCTCAATACCAGAAAGCAGGGGGGGATTAAACTTTCAGTGGGATGTGTCCCATTTTTATGATTGACTAAATTATTCACCAGTCTGGGGGTCTTCTCAATTTCAACCAACCCCTTCATGATAAATTACATTCATCTTGTATATGCTGCACATTAAGTCCATATATTCTTAACTCAGTTTCATAATTCTTCCTCCATTGTATTACACTAGAATTTTATTGAGAAAGTTGAGTCAAATGTATGCACAGTGTAATACATTTATGGACGATATGTGTGTGGAATATACACATACTGTTAAAGCAAGTCTGCTATATTCCAATATAGTCTGCTGTATTTTTGAGTAGATTTTTTTTAAGCTGTGTAAGGGTTCCCGTGCACATGTGTGTGCGCGTTGTCCTCATTCTTCCATTTGGGTGGAATTCTTTGGGACCACCTGGCGAATATCGACTGCACATACATATGTGTACATATACGTTTTTTAGATTTTCAAATTCTTTTAAACGATGCATTTATGTCCATGAGCATATAAATATATATATTTATGCATAAACTTCATAATTTGTTGTATTTAATATTCACTAGGAAACTGGGCATAATATGTAATTTACTGGTGAACAAGTATTGGATGAAACTTGGAGTTGGTTGGTGAGGCGATCATTTGCATGGACTCAAATTTAATAGTTTTCATTTCTTTTTTCCCGTCTCGGGGTTAATTCAAATTTTTACTTGTTGATTGCAACTGATCGCCTCCATACCCATTCCTCCTTTCATGTTTGTGAAAGCTTTGAGTGACCACACCTGATCACAATCTGTAAGGGATACCTTTGGTCAGGTGACCAGTAGATTATAAGTATAAAAGATATATTGGGTCGGTGGTCTTATAGCTATAATTAAGCACCACTAACATTGCCAAACGCATCAGATACCCACACTGTACCTGTGCCTCTGTTGGTGTATGGATCACGTTTTTACAATAAAGGTGTTGGAGTGCGGCCGTCCATTATCCTTTTACTCTAATAGTTTAACACTTGGCGTGCAAACTGAGTACAAACTGATAATAGAAAAGATTAAAATGTTACATTTTTTGTTTTTATCCTTGAATAAAAATGGTCTTTGAAATAAAAATGATCTTTGTGCAGTGGTTGGGTTTTTAAAACTGTGAAGCCTGCTATTCATGTTAGTGAGATGTGAAGTTTTCCCTAAAGACTTGAAATATTTTTATTTTTTAATCAGATTGTGTCTTTGCTAAAACCAGTCACACATGAAGTGTCAATATATGTCAGCCCTTGATGTAATAAGTGTTAGCACTTCTGCTCTATAGGACCCTTAAACACGCCTGATTAAACTGGAGATTTCCATTTAATTTGAAATTTCTTTAGCAAAGTAACTTTTTCAATCTGCCTGTCATAGCACAACATGACCAAAGTGGTAGCATAGACTTGTATCATGAGACTATTACCATCATTATATTGGTTAAAAAGAGACCATTCTATGATAGGCTTAAAAATATTGCAAAGACAATATGTAGTAACATTAAAGTGGTTTGGATAATATATATATATATATATATATATATATATATATATATATATATATATATATATATGTGTGTGTGTGTTATAAGATATTTAAGTGCCTATTCTATGCTAGGGCATGTAACTATTCTATATTCATTTGCTCATATATGCTTGCAGTAGTCTGATCTACGTGATGGCAACAAGCTGTCACCTGAAGACATGTAACATAGGATATGTGTTATATTATTGTGAAAGCTGTCCTGGATTAGTTTCTGGTTTAGTATTCTAAATGCGGTGTCTGATTATGCTCTGCTCATTGTTTCTTATGATAAGTGATCAATATTTCATTTTCTCGGAGAAGGTAAAAAGTTTCAAGTGTCTATCACTTGCAAGCAATACAGCCGCTGCATAGCAAACATTACTTGTAAGCAGGAAAAGTAATTGACAAAATCATAACTACATGGCGTTTAATTGCCATAAGTGTATGTCCACATCATGTGTGGAAGGCTGTCTGCTGACTTAATGTAATCAACCATCATGGAAGGATATAAACTAGGCAAATTCAGCAGTAAAGTGCAAAGGTCACAAGCCCATCTAATTCAACAACGTGCTGAAAACAGGAATCTGGAAGACCCTTGCTCTTTTTCTGACCATTGAACATTGATTGTTCTTGTTTGCTTAGTGGAATTTACCATAAGCCTCACATTTATTGCCTCTTTTATTATGAATTAGAATTATTGTCTGGGTCAACAGTCTGTGTATAATACATAGTCTAAGCTTTAACCACTGTTGCACAACTGCATTATCACTTAAATTGCTATTTATAACAATACTCTAGTAGGGAAAGATAATTAAATACATGTTGGACTGGCCAATAAACAGTGTGAGGAGTGCAGTAACCCATAGCATCCAATCAGAACTAATTTTACAGCAGTCAAATTAATACAAGAAGGATTCTAGGTACTCTACTTTGAGTTTTGCTCATTGAACTTATTGAAAATGTGTTTTTATTATATTTTTATATCTTGTGGTTAAAAGCCTCTTCTATAGTTTTAGGATATGACTTGTTAGTAGTCTGTTTAATGCACTCAAAACATGTCACTGTTCTATAGCATAATTTGCTAGGTGTGTCTATTTTTGTAGAACGCACATATTCTACTGTACTTTATGAAGTACATCAGTCCTTGAGACAGTCTAATATCCCTACAAACAAACAGATTAGTGGGATGAGCACGGACAACCATGGGGAAACATATACAAACCCCATCCATATACTGTCTCAGCTATTACTTCACAATAGCCATATTCCCTGAAGCCATTTAATCAGCATTACATATAAGCAACTAGCATTTAAAGAGTTTGTTACCCCAAAAAAATGGACCCTGTTCCTTTAAAGCATGTTATACATCACATTGCTTGTGCTGTGTAATTTGGCCCTTTCTATCACCTGAAATACCTGGCTGATTCTGCCTGGTGCTGCCCCCCCATAAACTGACAACGGTTTATTATGGCCGCTGAGCCCTGACACCTTGGTCAGTTTACGTGCCTCCATCATCCGCAACTCTCCTCTGTCCTCCGTTGTCCTGTCCCCCTCCCTCCCTGTGAGCTTGTGACAGTGCCCGCCCCTCCCCTCCTGCTGCTAAAAATCCTTTTACATTTTTTATACAATCCTCTATGTTTCATAATGTTAGGTGCCCCTGTGTATGCGCTTTATTAAAAAAATGCCATTCTATACCTTATTTCAGAGCAGCTCTCGGTGCTCATGTGACCGGCTGCTCTCTCCTTCTTTCTTCCCTCCCGACTGACGTCAGCGGGGGATTCTAAGCCCCACCCGCTTTGCTGTCAGGTTGAGAGAGGAGAGAGGCGGCGGGTCATGTGAGTGCTGAGAGCCGCTCTGAAATAAGGTATAGAACAGCATTTTTTTTTTTATAAAGCACATACACAGGGGCACCTAGCATTATGAAACACAGAGGATTGTATGAAGAGGACACAGTGACTTAACAACCACTTTAAGTCTGCAATGACAGCCTAAACATTTTGTTTAGTAGGGGTTTCCTTCAAGCAGCATTCCAAGGCTTTGCACTGTTAACCTGATCTAAGATTTCAGATAAACAGCAGGAGATAATGGTCAATGTGAATTCAAAATATGGAAGGCATTTCAGGAGGTAAAATGCACATACGACAGTTCAAAAGTAAATTTGTTACTTTGACCATTTAAGGTAACAGAGCAGCCTAAAGAGAGACTGGGCTGTCCATAAAAATATATTCACCCACCTACCCTTTCAAGTGTTTGATGTAAGCGGCCACTTTTTCCGCGCCGCCATCTTTTCACGTGACATCCTCAGGAGACTGGCTTTCCCTTTCAAGTTCTTTGAGCTGGTCCCCTGATGACTTGAGGCGATACATGAGCAATGCTGCTGCAATTTCCCTGGGACATGAGCAGTGTGGCGGCTTTGCCCAAAGTCTCTTAGGTTGTGTGACATCAGTATTCCATGTGGTTTGCAGGCAATGGTAGGAAGCGCAGGTCTGGATCCCACAGAGGACCCATTTCACACCCCTCACCTAAAAAAACAAACATATAAAACATATATATAGATATTGTTTAATTTGGGGAAAGAAGGAAAGTTAGGGTAAGTTGTGGGAGAGAGTGAAGGCCCACTTTACTAGGTAATCCATCCCTCCCACTGATGCTTTCATTGTGATCCTGCAAATCTGCCTGCCAGAACCCTTTGAAATACCAATTACCCCTTGGTATGGTGGTGCATAGGACCTTCTCCCCTTCCTAGCAGAGAAGAAACGCTCCTGCGCACAAATGGATGCTGGGACTGTGACACCATAAGGGGCGGGGTCACCATGTGAAATCAGCCGGTGACCCCGCCCCTATATAAGTCGCAGCACAACTCGTCTCTGCCATTGCGGCCAGAGAGAGCGTCGTGTCAACATCGAAAGAAGGAAGAAGCAGAAGAAGGCGGCGGCGACAGAAGACCTGGCCAACGCTAGTAAAAGAGCTGGGAGAAGAAAGCGGAGGCCCGGCAAGAAGAACCGAAGAGCGGGACAAGACCCCCGAAGTCGGAAGAAGTCCCCCGGACGGCGACTAAGGAGAAAGCCGGGCTCCTCCGCTAGTAAAAGAGCAGAAGATAGCGGAGGAGTCCGGCGAGAAGATCCCCGAAGACGGAAGAAGAGAAGACCCCCGGAGCTGTCTAATAAAGTATTTTAAAAACCTGTGTTGTGTTTTTTTATGTACACTTTTTTCCCCAGGTGAATGGTTAGGGGTTCATGGTACCCCATACTCCTTCACATAGGGTGGGGGCCGGAATCTGGGGGCCCCCTTATTAAAGGGGGCTCCCGGATTCTGATAAGCCCCCCGCCCGCAGACCCCGACAACCAATGGCCAGGGTTGTCGGGAAGAGGCCTTGTCCTCATCAACATGGGGACAAAGTGCTTTGGGGTGGGGGGGCCGCAGGGCCCCCCTTCCCCAAAGCACCCCCCCATGTTGAGGGCATGTGGCCTGCTACGGCTCAGGAGGGGGGGGGGGGGGCGCTCGCTCGTCCCCACCCCCTTTCCTAAACGGCCGTGCTGCGTGCTCGGATAAGGGTCTGATATGGACTATGGGGGGGACCCCCACGCTGTTTGTTCGGCGTAGGGCTTCCCCTTTAAATATATACCAGGTGACGGGGCTAGCGAGGTGTCAATCTCGCCGATGGAGGCGGCGACATTGACTTCCTTCGCTAGTTCCGTCTACCTGGAATCACGTTCAAAATGAACGGACTTTACTCCGTGTGTGGGCAAGTCTGTTCATTTCAAAAGTCCCACGAACTAGCACACGGACAGCCAGTCCGGCGGACAATTTTGAGTCAAAACTTTTTTCTAAGTCCGCGGGACTTTTGGTAAGAAAAAGTCCACCGGAGCCCACACACGGGCGGATTGTCCGCCGGATAATCCGATCGTGTGTACGCAGCATTAGTTTGTTGTTTTCATGTGCTACAATGGGGTTTATTTACTAAAGGCAAATCCACTATGCACTACAAGTGCACTTGGAAGTGCAGTCGCTGTAGATCCGAGGGGGACATAAAAGGAAAATAAAAAAATGCATTTTTGCTTGCACATGATTGGATGATAGCAATCAGCAGAGTTTTCCCTCATTTAAGATCTTCCCCTCCGATCTACAGTGACTACACTTCCAAGTGCACTGGTAGTGCACAGTGGATTTGCCTTTAGTAAATCAACCCCTTTGTGTCAAAGTGGTGACACCAAAACCTGAGCTCTAGTGGTAATTTTTCCTTTGGTGTAATTGAAAAAAAAGTGAGCGTAAATAAATGAGACCAAGGTAAAAACACTGCTTGAAATATGGCTTTTTGATCAGTATAAGAAGTTCTACTGTAAGTTCTATTAATCTGTAAGTGTAGTGATATCTGAAATGACACTTAATCCAATTGTTAATGATGGGGCTGAGTTCCAACTGCTGCTCAAGTAGAGCATAGGAAGGTGAATTCCTGTGTTAACTCACAATGGTTAAAAACAGCTGTCATATTTTAATCACCAAGCAAATGTTTATAAGAGGAACCTGCCAGGAAGAGAATTGGGGGATCTGCTACTGCTGACTGTTTTTTGCAGATGAAGATGCTTATACTACCTTACTGTCCATGAGTCACAGTCTTGGGACAAGCATCTGTATATTCAACATTCAACAGCTTCTATGCAGGTCTCTTACTCACCAGTTAGAGAAGTGTGATTGAGAATGATAAGCATGATCCCCGAACCTTCAAAAGCCAATCGGCAATGCCAACTCCCATTTTCCTTTTCTGACAGATTCCTTTTAATTAACCCTGTCAAGTATTGTGTGTGGTTTGCCTGCCTGGGGCATTGCTTACTTTCAGCGTATGCAGATGTACAGCACATGGCAGGCAGGTTTGTAAGCAGATAATTTTCATATCTTCTGTCAAACAAAAGAAAAACAAAGTGAACATAAACTCTAATTATAAACGGAGTTGTGAGCATTGAATAGAAATTGCAATTACATTTAAATCAAAATATAATGTCTACCACATTGTTTTCAGTAATGTATGAGGTATACCATTTTGCTTAATTCATTTTCGTTTGGGTTTATTGAAGTAAGACTAATTGTTGTTGTTTTGTCAATGTAAGGAGCAAATCATTGTCAGCAGCATAAAACCATCATTTGCCTGACCTTTCGTGCCCTATGAAGAATAACTGCTCTCTATGCTGTCTGCAGTATTGACTGGCAGCCTTTCCAAATGGCCAGGCAGTATTTTTAAAGTCATAATTGTATTATATTTTAATAGTCAATGCTTGTAATTAAAACAGTGACAGCTGAATGTGCTTGTCATTAAATTATCATTAGCGGTGAGGTGCACACAAGCTTGTTAAATGTTCCCTGCATGGGAGAAAGATTAATGCACTTCTGGCAGAAATTCTGCCCGATTTTATATTTCTGTTGTCTTATATATGAAATTTATAGATGATGGGTGAGAGTAAGAAACAGTCAGAAGATAGGAAAATTACTGGGTTTAGCCGCATTCATTTTGTGGGGCCGTTGGGCTTATTTTTTAACATAGTCCAAAAACCAGCGAGCACAGCAACAAATCAGATATTTGCTTTCAGCAGTTTCCTGTTGAGTAGGCTGACATCTGATTTGTGATTAAGTGCTATGCAGATTGCTTTTTTTGTTTGTAACATAAACCAGTATAAACTGGTTTCCACTCCAGTGTATGTCATATTCTTTATCCTAAATTTTGTATATGGCAGATATGTTATGAGTATAGGCAGTAGAGCTAACTCGCAATGCTTGTTTTTTTAGAATTATAATATAGATCCTTTTATTTCAAAACCTTGCAAGTCATTATGTGTTTCTTTCTCTTTCTTATTGTTTTTCTCTATTTCTCTGCTTTTTAAAGGTTATTTTTTTATATTTATATATATCCTGGAAGTGGGGTGTTTGTTTGGAACCTCTGAGACAGCTCTAACCATAGCATTTAAAAGAAAAAAGCAGCATTAATTATAGTCCAGATTGATGGATGCAAGTTTCAAAGGTTACACGCGTCAGTCAAAATAAGCACAGGAAGCTTACGCTTCCTGCCTGGGAGTATCAGACCAATTTGTTAGTTTGGTAAAACTACTTAAATTCACTTAAGTTTGTTTCCACATTAATCATGAACTCTGGCTGGTTAGAAAATAAAAACTTTATCCAGTTTATTAAAAAAAAAAAAAAAAAGTAGCACTTTAAGGACTGAACAAGGAAAATCAGAAGGAATTCCTGGTTGGCACCAGGACCCTGAGCTTTTAGCAAAAGCTGAACTCCAGGCTCAAATTTTCATTTCAATTAATTCCTCAATGGCCACAATAGATATAAATCCACTTTTTTTGCACCAAAAGCCTTTTGCAAACCCAGTTATTACCTTGTATAAATAGCAGTATTAGTATCATCATTGTGTACAGCACAAACCCAAGTCTTTGGGAGGGACCCAACAGGTCCACGTACAGAAAACTATAGGAAGGGGACAGATGTACAGTGGTGTGAAAAAGTGTTTGCCCCCTTCCTCATTTCCTGTTCCTTTGCATGTTTGTCACACTTAAGTGTTTCGGAACATCAAACCAATTTAAACAATAGTCAAGGACAACACAAGTAAACACAAAATGCAATTTGTAAATGAAGGTGTTTATTATTAAAGGTGAAAAAAAATCCAAGCCATCATGGCCCTGTGTGAAAAAGTGATTGCCCCCCTTGTTAAAACATACTATAACTGTGGTTGTCCACACCTGAGTTCAATTTCTCTAGCCACACCCAGGCCTGATTATTGCCACACCTGTTCACAATCAAGGCATCACTTAAAGGAGCTGCTTGACACAGTAAGGTCCACCAGAAGATCCTTAAAAGCTACACATCATGCCGAGACCCAAAGAAATTCAGGAACAATTGAGAAAGAAAGTAATTGAGATCTATCAGTCTGGAAAGGGTTATAAAGCCATTTCCAAAGCTTTGGGAATCCAGCGAACCACAGTGAGAGCCATTATCCACAAATGGCGAAGACATGGAACAGTGGTGAACCTTCCCAGGAGTGGCCGGCCGCCCAAAATTACCCCAAGAGCGCAGCGACGACTCATCCAAGAGGTCACAAAAGACCCCACAACAACGTCCAAGGAACTGCAGGCGTCACTTGCCTCAGTTAAGGTCAGCGTTCATGCCTCCACCATCAGGAAAAGACTGGGCAAAAATGGCCTGCATGGCAGAGTTCCAAGGAGAAAACCACTGCTGAGCAAAAAGAACATCAAAGCTCGTCTCAATTTCTCCACAACACATCTTGATGATCCCCAAGACTTTTGGGACAACATTCTGTGGACCGATGAGACAAAAGTGGAACTCTTTGGAAGGTGTGTGTCCAAGTATATCTGGCGTAGAAGGAACACTGCATTTCAGAAAAAGAACATTATACCAACAGTAAAATATGGTGGTGGTAGTGTGATGGTCTGGGGCTGTTTTGCTGCTTCAGGACCTGGAAGACTTGCCGTGATAAAAGGAACTATGAATTCTGCTGTCTACCAAGAGATCCTGAAGGAGAATGTCCGACCATCTGTTCGTGTACTCAAGCTGAAACGAACTTGGGTTCTGCAGCAGGACAATGATCCTAAACACACCAGCAAGTCCACCACCGAATGGCTGAAGAAAAACAAAATGAAGACTTTGGAGTGGCCTAGCCAAAGTCCTGACCTGAATCCTATTGAGATGTTGTGGTATGACCTTAAAAAGGCCGTTCATGCTCGAAAACCCTCTAATGTAACTGAATTAGGACAATTCTGCAAAGATGAGTGGGCCAAAATTCCTCCAGGACGCTGTAAAAGCCTCATTGCACGTTATCGCAAACGCTTGGTTGCAGTTGTTGCTGCTAAGGGTGGCCCAACCAGTTATTAGGTTTAGGGGGCAATCACTTTTTCACACAGGGCCATGATGGTTTGGATTTTTTTTCACCTTTAATAATAAACACCTTCATTTACAAATTGCATTTTGTGTTTACTTGTGTTGTCCTTGACTATTGTTTAAATTGGTTTGATGTTCCGAAACACTTAAGTGTGACAAACATGCAAAGGAACAGGAAATGAGGAAGGGGGCAAACACTTTTTCACACCACTGTATTTAATATTTGTTATAGTTATTTATATAGCTACAGTATAACAATATACACAGTGCTTTACATATTATACATACATCTGGTCTTGAGGTACTTACATTCTCATGTCTTTATTTCACATTTGTTCATAAACATACTAAGGCTAATTTTGGAGACGTATCCAATTAACCTACTTGGCAGTCTTTAGAGTGTGATAGAAAAGCCAGGGTACCCATAGGAAACCCACTCAAGCACAGATAGGACATGCAGATAGTATCCTGCTTGAGCTTGAACCTGAGGACTAGGGCTGCAAATTAGAAGTGCTAACCACTAAGCCACAAAACCCGTCACCCTGCACATGGAGAGCATGTGACTGGTCATTATTACAGGAATATCCTATAGATGGGCATTGTCCCATGCTGGATTACTGCGTCGTTGTAGAAGAAATACAAATTCTGCTTGTATTTAGACAGTGTCCCGGAGTTCAGCTTTAAACCTCTGTCAAGTTGAAAAGGTGTGGCAGATGTGGACTTCGCTATAGATGTGAGAATCTTAACTGCCATTGGTGGTACTACATCCCGGTTAAGGCTTTTGTTTATTCCCTCTCCCCCATATATACACTTATCCCCCCAATACTGGAGTTGTTTACTTACTTCCTGGGCCTTTATTGACTAACCCCACTCCTGAAAGTACACCAGTTATGTTTATCTCCACTGCTTTATCATCGCTTTGTCTGGTACTATGAACTGTTACTCAATAAATGTATGAATGATTGTTTTGCTTTATCATGTCATCTTGGCTGATTTAGCCGCCTTTTCCTTGTTATGTGCATTATCCTTCAATAAAGAAAATCTGATTGTTAAAAAAAAATAAAATCTCTGTCAAGTAAATCATATCTCTTAATAATATAATATGTTTTCAATCACACCTATCACAAAGTATCACCCTACTGCAGTCATTGTAACCATGGAGCAGCATGAAAACAGAGAGAATTTAAAATTTAAACTAACCCCTTCTGTATTGGAACAGCCAAATGCAGTGTCTATATTATCCGTTCACATCCTTAACAGCATTATGTTACCTACATATTCACAGGTGTACTTTAATCCTATCAAGTAAAGGAAGATTGAAGTGTTACCTGCTTTAACCAATCAGATTTCACCTGTTTTTGTTCCAAAGTTGGTTAATATATTAAAAAAATATGAATTATTTTAAGTGCAATACCCCGATTTTCCCTTCGGTTTTGATAAAGAAGGGCCATTGTTAGTTGTTTGGCATGCATTTTGGCTGCAACAATGGATTAATTGTAAAGCATACCCTTTATCAGATAGGTAAGATCTAGTTACAGCTAAAACATTTCCGTAATTGTCATATTTGTCAATTTCATTCAGTGTGAAATCCCTCTAAATAGAAGAAATGAATTAATTTCACATTTCTGCATTGTTTCGGTAACTAGAAAATAAATTACATTCATCTTCTTGAAATTGTTTCAATGGATAGTTAATTTAGGACTTGGTAATTCAATTGTTATCTATCTGTATTGGCAACAACAATCCATATGAAAGAACGAGGTAGTTAAAAGTTATACTTTGCTTGGAAGCCAAAGGTCATTGCATTAAAACCTGCAGTAGTTTTGTGTGAGTAATTGTCCTACATCATTTTACTAATGTCTTGCTGTTAATGAAAATTAAAAAGCTCATGCTGCTTGATTTACTGCTTTGTTTTAAATTGTCATTTTAAGCTAACAACTATGCCAGATTTTCAAAGCGAATTGGAATCCCCAGTGTTTTGGTCAAAAATATTGTGAGCCTTGGACTTTTTACACCTTAGGACTGCTTTTGTAGAATAGCTTTTACATAGTATGTGATTAAATCTGTTGTGTTTAGAACAGTTTAGAGTGACATTTTGTAATAGATTCTGTATAAGGCTGCTGCCACGAGATAATGACGGAACAGCAGCCAAAGTTTAGGTTAGTAGGTGGTAAGTGCTTGTAAAGTGCAAGTTTGAAATCTTACTTGTCTGCAAAGAAATGTGGCTGTGAATAGGGGAAATAACAAGCAATGAGATATTGAAAGTCTGGAAGGGCAGACAAATACGGTAGTTACAAAACAAGCTACAGCTGAAAACTGGACACCAGAGCACAAATACAAGAAAATATTATAAATCAAGTAAAAATTACTAAAAACTGTAATTGGGATTGTACAGCGTTTTCTTCTAATATTAGTATCCAAGAACCAGTAACAAATCATGTTTTACATAATTTTCAAAAAGCTATTTTATTTAAGTTGATTTGTAGGCCCAAAACCATATTAAATCAGAACTCTAGATCACCAAAAGCAGCACAGCTTCAGGAAACAGACCATCACTATTGCTGCTCGTGAATTATTTTCAGTATCTTAAACGTAACCACTTACTATGACACATACTCAGTTGAGTTTAAGTTATTTTAACTGTGCAGGTTATTTCATTAACTATTTTTATTAATTCCCTGAGACAATCAGATAATTGCTTCCTTGTCACATAAGCGGCCTAACTCTGATAACATGTACTTTCTACCAGCTCTTGAATATGCATCAAGTTAAAGTTCCAGGCTCTAGTATTTGATGTTATGTAGACACAAGAGCAGGGAGACAGTATGTTACATAGTAGGTGAGGTTGAAAAATGACGCAAGTCTATCAAGTCCAACCTATGTGTGTGATTATATGTCAGTATTACATTGTATATCCCTGTATGTTTGCAGTCGTTCAGGTGCTTATTGAATAGTTTTTTGAAACTATCGATGCTCCCCGCTGAGACCACCGCCTGTGGAAGGAAATTCCACATCCTTGCCACTCTTACAGTAAAGAACTCTCTACGTAGTTTAAGGTTAAACCTCTTTTCTTCTAATTTTAATGAGTGGCCACGTTTCTTATTAAACTCCCTTCCACAAAAAAGTTGTATCCCTATTGTGGGGTCACCAGTACGGTATTTATAAATTGAAATCATATCCCCTCTTAAGCGTCTCTTCTCCAGGGAAAATAAGTTCAGTGCTTGCAACCTTTCCTCATAACTAATATCCTCCAGACCTTTTATTAGCTTTGTTGCCCTTCTTTGTACTCGCTCTATTTCCAGTACATCCTTCCTGAGGACTGGTGCCCAGAACTGGACAGCGTACTCCAGGTGCGGCTGGACCAGAGTCTTGTAGAGCGGGAGAATTATCGTTTTTTCTCTGGAGTTGATCCCCTTTTTGATGCATGCCAATATTCTGTTTGCTTTGTTAGCAGCAGCTTGGCATTGCATGCCATTGCTGAGCCTATCATCTACTAGGACCCCAGGTACTTTTTCATCCTAGATTCCCCCAGAGGTTCTCCCCCCAGAGGTTCTCCCCCCAGTGTATAGATTGCATTCATATTTTTGCCACCCAAATGCATTGTTTTACATTTTTCTACTTTTAACCTCATTTGCCATGTAGTTGCCCACCCCATTAATTTGTTCAGATTCTTTTGCAAGATCTCCACATCCTGTGGAGAAGTTATTGCCCTGCTTAGCTTAGTATCGTCTGCAAATACAGAGATTGAACTGTTTACCCCATCCTCCAGGTCGTTTATGAACAAAATAAATAGGATTGGTCCCAGCACAGAACCCGGGGGGACCCCACTACCCACCCCTGACCATTCTGAGTACTCCCCATTTATCACCACCCTCTGAACTCGCCCTTGTAGCCAGTTTTCAATCCATGTACTCACCCTATGGTCCATGCCAATGGACCTTATTTTGTACAGTAAACATCTATGGGGAACTGTGTCAAATGCCTTTGCAAAATCCAGATACACCACATCTACGAGCCTTCCTTTATCTAGATGGCAACTTACCTCCTCATAGAAAGGTTAATAGATTTTGGTGGTTTGGCAAGAAGGATTCATGAATCCATGCTGATTACTGCTAATGATACCGTTCTCGTTACTAAAATCTTGTATATAGTCCCTTATCATCCCCTCAAAGAGCTTGCATACTATTGATGTTAGGCTAACTGGTCTGTAATTCCCAGGGATGTATTTTGGGCCTTTTTAAATATTGGTGCTACATTGGCTTTTATCAGATATTACCATTCCAGTCAGTAGACTGGAATGGTAAAATTAGGAACAATGGTCTGGCAATTACTTGACTGAGTTCCCTAAGTACCCTCAAATGCAAGCCATCTGGTCCCGGTGATTTATTAATGTTAGGTTTCCCAAGTCTAATTTAAATTCTGTCCTCTGTTAACCATGGAGGTGCTTCCTGTGATGTGTCATAAGGATAAACATTGCAGTTTTGGTTACTGAAGCCCCCCGATTCCTTTGTGAAGACTGAGGAGAAGAATAAATTCAATACCTTCGCCATCTCCCCATCCTTAGTAACCAGATGTCCTTCCTCATTCTTTATGGGGCCAATATGGTCTGTCCTCCCTTTTTTTTACTATTTACATACTTAAAGAATTTCTTGGGATTTTTTTTTGCTCTCCTCCGCTATGTGTATTTCATGTTCTATCTTAGCCACCCTAATTGCACCCTTACATTTCTTGTTGCATTCTTTATAAAGTCTGAATGCTGATGATGATCCCTCAACCTTGTATTTTTTGAAGGCCTTATCCTTTGATTTTATATGCATTTTTACATTGGAGTTAAGCCATCCAGGACTTTTGTTCGCTCTTTTAAATTTATTACCCAATGGGATGCATTGGCTAATCCCCTTATTTAATATGCTCTTAAAGCAAACCCATCTCTCCTCCGTGTTCTTTGTTCCTAAGATTTTATCCCAATTCATGCCTTCTAACAAGGTTCGTAGTTTAGGGAATTGGACCTTTTAAAATTCAGTGTCTTTGTATTCCCCTTATGTTTCCTATTTGTGTGATTTATACTGAAGCCAATTGACCTGTGATCGCTGTTTCCTAAATTGCCCCGTATTTCCACATCCATTATCAGGTCTGTATTGTTGGTAATCAGTAGATCCAGTAACGCTTTATTTCTAGTCGGTCCATCTACCATCTGAACCATGAAATTGTCCTGCAAGACATTTATATGGTTTTGGTAAATCTGAAGCAAAAACTCAGCAGAAAAACTGATAGTGTGTATGGGGCTTTAGACGAATGCGTGGTTCCCTCCGCCCAGTCTATGTCTGATAATTAAAATCCCCCATTATGATAACAATTCCCATCCTTGCTGCTAATTCAACTTGTGATAGGAGATCTGTCTTCCCCCTCCTCCCTCAGGTTAGGGGGCCTATAGCATACTCTCAGTATTATTTTCCCCTTAGCTTGATCCCTTTGGAGCTCTACCCATAAGGATTCCACCTCCTTCCTAGCTCCCTTAGTGATGTCATCTCTTACATTCACTTGTGCATTATTCTTGATATATAGGCATACCCCTCCCCCTTTTTTACCCTCTCTATCCCTGCGATAAAGGGTATACCCTTGAATGGTTGCCAGCCAATCATGAGAGCTGTTGAACCAGGTCTCTGAAATTCCCACAAAATCCAAATCCTCCTCGTACAACAGTATCTCTAGTTCATCCGTCTTGTCCGCCAGGCTCCTGGCATTGGTGAACATGCCATGTAGTTTAGACTGGTTGCATACTATCCTCTTATTGGGTGTTCCGAGATTGCAACTAGGACTTGTTACTATACTTACCTTGGGTTTATGTGCTTTAGTCAACCTACCACTAATGCCCCCAATACTACCCTCTGGAATATGTTCTGTACTGACTATCTCTACCTCTGGGCCCTCCCTCCATTGCCTACTGTAGTTTAAAAACCCCTCTAACTTTTTGGCCATCTGTACTCCCAGCTGATCTGCACCCTCCTCATTTAGGTGCAGTCCGTCCCTTCTATAGTACTGGTGATCGACTGAGAAGTCGGCCCAGTCCTCCAGGAACCCAAACCCCTCCTTACTACACCAGCTCCTCAGCCACTTGTTTACTTTCCTTATATCCCTCTGCCTTTCTGGTGGGGCTTGATGTACCGGTAGTATTCCTGAGAATACTACCTTGGAGGTCCTTTTCCTCAATTTAGCTCCCAAATCGACACTCCATCTGCCTCTTACTTTGTCATTGGTGCCAACGTGCACCATGACAGCCAGGTCTTCCCCAGCCCCTCCCAGTAATCTGTCCACCAGATCCGTAATGTGCCGAATCCGAGCGCCCAGTAGACAACATACAGTTCGGCGCTTCAGGTCTTTGTTACAGATTGCCCTCTCTGTCCTTCTAAGAATTGAGTCCCCTACCACCAGAATCTCTTTCCTTTCCCTTTGCTTCCCCCCACTCTCACTGGAGGAGTTCTTCTTCTGGCATCTAGGAGAGTCCCTCAGCTCCAACAGTGCTGGTCCCTGACTGGTTTTACCAATGTCACTCAATGGAGCATACTTATTGGGATGCTCCAGCCCTGGATCGGCCTCCCTGGCACTTCCCACCTACCCTTCCTGACTGTCACCCATCTACTCTTTCCTAGTGCCTGCACCTCTTTGTCTCCACCCGCCTCTGTGCTGGCCCCTGCCGTGTATGTAACTGGCTCTCCTTTAGTATGGAGGGACTTCTCAGTGCTGACAGTTGCTTCCCCAGATTCCGAACCTGGACTTCCAGGGAAACAATGTGCTTACATTTTGCACAGCAGTATTCACCCTTGATCGGATGATCAAGGAACGCATACATGCTGCAAGATGTACACCGAGTCGCATCTCCACACCCACCAGGCATCGTACCTATTAATTTAATGAGGATTGGGGATTATACCCTTTCCAAATTACCTAACAACTAGCTTCCTGACACTAATACTCAACAAGACAATACACAGGTAATCGCAGACCTACGTGTACACACACACAATACACTAACACGCTACTCAGACAACACTCAGGTACAGTGTTAATACACAGGTACTACCTGACACTAATACTCAATACAGCCCACGTGCACTCGCAGCACTCATGTACTAACAATACACAGGTACACAAACACCCTACACAGGTACTTGACCCCTGTTAGAACCTCTTGTTTTCAACTCTGTTTTTTTAACTCACCACTTAGTCCAGGTCCACTTGGTCTAAGTTCCAGCAAGCTCAAAGATGTGTGGGCTCACAATGGGGGTTATTTACTAAAGGAAAATCCACTTTGAATTACAAGTGCACTTGAAAGTGCAGTTGCTGTATTTCTGAGGGGGACATGCAAGGAAAATAAAAAACAGCATTTTAACTTGCACATGATTAGATGATAAAATCAGCAGAGCTTCCCCTCATCTCAGATCTTCCCCTCAGATCTACAACGACTGCACTTCCAAGTGCACTTGCAGTGCAAAGTGAATTTGCCTTTAGTAAATCAACCCCAATGAGTTCTACAGAAGGTTATATAGGCATCAAGCACCTGTGACCAATTAACCACTCCCCTTAATTAGTAGGCTGAAAGAAGCAAAGAAAAAAAAAAAGCTGTTTAAAAAGTGGCAGAAAAAAGGTGTTAAAAAGCTACAAGGAAAAGCCACAAAAAGAACCTACAAATCCAACCCAGCAATCGCCAGCAGTCAAAAGCAAAACTTGTTCACACTCTCCACTCAAGGTCCCCACTGTTTAAATTCCAACCAGCAGTCTGTGTTTTCAGAATTAGTTCAGGCATTTGAAAAATAAAATACATTTTACACCTTACCTTTAGAGCAAATCTTAGTATGCACAGTTATTTGTAACCTAAAGCCACCTATGTGACATGCTTATCCCAGGAGGTAAAGCGAGCTCTGTGCATGTCATTTGCCTAGATGAATGATATGCTTGGGGGGGGGCACACATTTTTATTAAAAGTAAATAAACAAAACAAAAAAAGACAGTGCTATTCATGGAGCAGATGGAAGGAGGGGTGGATTGGAGGGAAGTGCATTTAGATGGTGAAGATCCATTTTAAAGTAACGCTATACCCAAGAACAAAAATATAAGGTCCGGATTGTGCAGCACAGGACACAGCACTTAGTCTGAATCATGGGTTTTAGCAGCTACAGTGGATATAAAAAGTCTACACACCCCTGTTAAAATGTCAGGTTTCTGTGATGTAAAAAAATTAGACAAAGATAAATAATTTCAGAACTTTTTCCACCTTTAAAGTGGTTGTAAACTTTATGTTACAGGTAAGCCTATATTAAGGCTTACCTGTAGCTAACAAGGATATCTCCTAAACCTGCACGGTTTAGGAGATATCCCTGTATTTGCATGTGCCGACGTCATGCGGCACATGCGCACTTAAGACAACTGAAGCAATGGCGCTATATGCCGATGCTTCAGTTGTACTGTGCCGCTCTCGTGCGCATGCGTGGCTCCGGCGATGTGATTAGCCAGAGCCACAATACCCGGAAGTCACTCCGGGACAACATGTCGGAGGGGGAGACGTGGACCGATGCGGGGGCTTTGATCTGAGGTAAGTGATACATAATTAGCTCGTATGCTATGCATACGAGCTAATTATGCCTTTGTCTTGCAAGGGTTTTTTTGTCAGTTTTTTTTGCTGAGGGTTTACTTCCTCTTTAATGTGACCTATAAACTGTACAACTCTGTTAAACAACAAACTGAAATCGTTTAGATTAAAAAATAAAATAATATGGTTGTGGGGCCGCATTTGTGGCGCAAAGCAGGAAGGAAACAAAGGCTAGGAGCTCTGTTAACGGCGAAGACTGTCGGCACTACCCCAGTGCAATACAGACACATTTTATCTGCAATTTTAGCCTGCACCCCCGGCAGAACGATCAGCGCATGCCTGGATCCAAAAATCACTGCAAAGGTCCCTAACTACCCGCTTCGGGTAATTGAGCAGAGCAACATGTCCCAAGATGGAGCCCGGCCGGAAAAGACACAGCCATATTCTCTGGCTGCAGAGGCATCCCAAACACACTCCATGGGAGACAGTGAGTATGCTGTACAACTCACAAAAGCTGATTTGGATGAAAGTCTTACTGTTATGTATGACAAGATAGCACAGAAGTTTCAATCAGAGCTGCACAAATCCACTAACACCCTGTCCCTGGAGATTGGAGCATTAGGCACCAGGACTGACTTATTAGAAACTAAACATGATGAGCTCAGCCTAGCCTACACTGATCTCAGGAAGAACCACAAATCCCTTTTCTGAATCTGTGTTACAGTTCCAAGCCCACCTGGAGGACATTGATAACAGAAACTCGCAACAACCTCAGGGTGCAAGGGGTCCCAAAAAATGTAATTGATCTCTTCCTGCAGTGCAAAAACTGTTCAGTTCACTGCTTCCTGATTCTCCCCTGTCTGCGTTTACCTGTGACAGGATTCACAGAGCCCTGCGTCCTAAACCCCCTCCTGAGAAACCCCCTAAGGGTTATTGTGCTCTGCCTTAAAGATTTCCTTATTAAGGAAGAAATCCTCAGAGCCTCTCGCAATACTCTGAATATCCAATATAAGGGCACTTCTATCCAATTATACCCTGACATATCTCCTACCACCCTGGATAAACACAGGAAGATGAAAGAGGTTACTTCTGTTATTTAGTCTGCCAGGATCCGGTATCGCTGGGGATTTCCATTCAAGCTGCAGGTTCCCCACAACGGCACGACATACACGGGCACCATGGTTCTAGAGGGTAAAGAGCTCTTGGATCCCCTGACCCTGATGGCTATACAGTGCCATACTATAAAAAAATTTGCTGGCCTATTAATTCCCAAATTGGTCAGACTATATAATCGTATCCTGGGCGGAGATTCATTCCCCGCTGACATGTTGCTGGCGAACATGTCCTTAATCCCAAAGCCTGGAAAGGTTCATACCCTCCCACAGAACTTTCGCCCAATTTTCGTCATTATTATATGACGTATAATGACTTAAAAATTTTCGGCTGTCTACTGGCGGATTGTCTGGCGTCGGTTATCACATCCCTGGTTTCTCCGGATCAAACAGGTTTCATCCCAACTAGGCAAATCACAGATAACATATGGCTGGCCACTAATGTGATACAGGATGCCGACATTACCTCCCGAAAGGTTTTGTTACTACGCTTATATATTAATAAAGCCTTCGACAGTGTCCTCTGGCCCTATTTAGACTCAATTTTAGCCAAATTTGGCTTCACTGGGGAGTTTATCCATGGCTTTAAGGCTCTCTATCACAATCCCCAAACCTGCATTAAACTCCCTGGGTGCAATTCATAATACTTTGCTTTAGAACGAGGCACTAGGCAGGGCTGTCCCCTCTCCCCCCTATTGTTCGCCTTGGCGATTGAACCACTGGCTTGTTCAATTACCTCTAACCCTAATATCAAAGGATACACGAAAAATGGGCAAGAATTTAAACTGAGCTTGTATGCGAATGACGTCCTCCTATTTCTTTTGGATCTCTCTAATCTCCCTCCCCAATATACTTTCCACCTTAGCCACATTTCACCAACTTACGGGACTGGGAGTAAATCCATCCAAATGTGTAGCTTTACCTATTAACCTCCCTCAACCCTTAATAAACAATCTCAACGATAAATATGAATTTGCCTGGAGCTCGGGCACCCTACAATACCTAAGGATCCGTTTAGCCCTCTCCCTCCAACTGATGTACACACATAACTATCCCCAAGCCTTCGCCAACGTTGGATCCTTACTCACCCAGTGGTCCTCTTACCACATATCATTCCTAGGAAGAATTCAAGCAGTAAAAATTTTGATCATCCCTAAGCTGCTATTTTTCTTTTGTTTGGATGTGGTACATGTTGTTTGAGTCTATCTCCCAGTTGGAATTCCTTGTTTGCTTGACTCTCTGATGCCGATTTGTTGTGTAAGGTGCTTTATGCTGCTCTCTGAAATCTGTTGAGCCCTCCCTGGATGCATTGTTACATGGGCCTGTTAACATTGGTTTGCTGTGTGGCCTATTCCTTAGTTGGACTGCTTTGAGACATCCGATGGTTAAGACTAAAGCCTGGTACACACTATGAGTTTTTCCGTTCAACCCAGCAGGTTGGACGGAAAAAAAAAACTAAGCTCCAGTCGTAGCCACGGTACTAACGATCCGTCGTAAATGATATTGGGTCTGGGATCAAAAGTAGCATTTCTGTCTTTGCAGATGACACCAAGCTATGCAGTGGAATAACGTCCTTACAGGAGGTCTACAATTTACAAGCCGACCTCAATGCTCTGTCTAATTGGGCGACTATTTGGCAGATGAGGTTTAATGTTGATAAATGTAAAGTTATGCACTTGGGGGCTAAGAATATGCATGCATCATACATACTAGGGGGGAGTACAACTGGGGGAATCCGTAGTGGAGAAGGATCTGGGGGTTTTGGTAGATCATAAGCTCAATAATAGCATGCAATGCCAAGCTGCGGTTTCCAAAGCAAGCAAAGTCCTTTCTTGTATTAAGAGAGGTATGGACTCCAGAGAGAGAGATATCATTTTGCCCCTGTTCAAATCATTAGTAAGACCTCATCTGGAATATGCAGTTCAGTTTTGGGCACCAGTTCTCAAAAAGGATATTGGGGAACTGGAGAAAGTGCAGAGAAGGGCAACCAAACTGATAAGAGGCATGGAGGAGCTCAGCTATGAGGAAAGATTAGAGGAACTGAATGTATTCACCCTTGATAAGAGGAGATTAAGGGGGGATATGATCAACATGTATAAATATATAAGGGGTCCATATAAGGAACTTGGTGTTGAGTTATTCACTTTACAGTCAACAAAGAGGACAAGGGGGCACTGTTGTGTCCTGACAGGGGGATGGCCCCCTGCCAGAACACTCCAATTAGCGCTCTCTGACATCGACGGAGAGCGCTGATCAGGAGCCGGTCTGCTGCTGGTTTTGCAGCTTGCTCGTCTGACAGAAGTTTGGATCCTTTTATTATACAAGCAAATTTGTTACCGACAGTGGCATGTTATGTAGGTAAAACAATACAAAAAGCCGCGCTGAGTGAAGAAATAGGAAAATGAATGTCCTATACCAAAACTAGTAAGTAAAGTCCATATGCAATAATTAATTGATGAGGAAATAATCAATCCATAAAGTTCATGTGAAAAAATATTAAAGTGACATTATCTGATGTAAGTGACAAAAGATGCAAAATGAATCCGTGACTTGTGAAGTGATCAACCAAGAAAAAAGTGCTCCACCACCGCTCAAATAATGCGCTTACCAAAAGGCAAGCTCAGACAAGCCTGCACCTCAGTGGTGTCCTGATGTAACCAGACCCTCAGACCTCCACATCGAATCCGGACATCCCAGTTAGACCCGAACAGGCACAATAATTCCCTTGGACAGCCTCAATGTGAATGCCTCCTCCAACACCCGCACACCGGAGGTCAGACTATATAATCTCCGGTGTGCGGGTGTTGGAGGAGGCATTCACATTGAGGCATTCACATTAATTTTGCATCTTTTGTCACTTACATCAGATAATGTCACTTTAATATTTTTTCACATAAAATGTATGGATTATTTCCTCATCGATTAATTTTTGCAAATGGACTTTACTTACTAGTTTTGGTATAGGACATTCATTTTCCTATTTCTTCACTCAGCGCGGCTTTTTGTATTGTTTTATTCTGTTGATGTGTATATCCACATTTTTTTAGCTGCTGCTACTTTTTTATTTTATTTTATTATTATTTTTATGATTTACCTTACAAGGTCATTTATAATAATTTTTGGTATATATTAGCGCAGTGTTTGCACCATTTTGTTCACATGTTATGTAGGTAGCTGTGAGACAGCCCTGCTTCCCTAGGCCACTGCCAATGTTGCCTATGCGGAACAGCCTTTGGTGGAGATAAAATACCAATTCTTAATATAAAAACTAAAAAAAAATACTTTATATGAAAGCAAATTTCAAAATTACAGTTTCCTCTCCTATGAGCTGCAGTATATGTTTATGATTTTTTTTTGTCAAAAATTATTGTGAGATAATTAATAAAGGTAAAATAACTGTGTCTTAGTCAATTGGTTAATTTTCAAAAGGGATTAGCTCATATTAATAATGAAAATACTACATTTAGAGATTTCATTAAATCATGCACCAGGCACCCACCTTGCACATCTTTAGGATTACATGAGCTTGGTTTATTTTTAAATTGTTTTCCAGTCAGTAAATTCAACAATTATGTCATGTACATTTCCCACATATTAACTTCCAATCAGACAGTTTACTTGAGTAAGCATATCTCTTTAACCACTTGCCGACCGCTGCGCGCCAATATACGTTGGCACAATGTCAGCGGTGGGCAAATGGGCGTACCTGTACCTGCCCACCGCGTACAGCGGGACCGGTGGACTCGATGTCCGACGGTCTCCCGGCAGTCGTGTCACGGAGCCGCAGAACGGGGGAAGTGCCTGTGTAAACAAGGCATTCCCCAATTCTGCCTTGTGACATGACAGAGATCACTGCTCCCTGTCATTGAGAGCAGTGATTGCTGTCATGTGAGTGGAAGCCTACCCCCCCCCCCCCCACACAGTTAGAATCACTCCCTAGGACACACTTCACCTCTTGATCGCCCCCTAGTGTTTAACCCATTCCCTACAAGTGTCATTTACACAGTAATCAGTGCATTTTTATAGCACTGATCGCTGTATAAATGACAATGGTCCAAAAATAGTGTCCGAAGTGTCCATCATAATGTCACAGTCACGATAAAAATCGCAGATCGCCGCCATTACTAATAAGAAAAAATTTATAATAAAAATGCCATAAAACTATCCCCTATTTTGTAGGTGCTATAACATTTGCGCAAAACAAATAAATATACGCTTATTTCGATTTTTTTTTTTTTTACCAAAAATATGTAGAAGAATACATATTGGCCTAAACTGAGGAAAAAAATTTTTTTATATATATTTTTGGGGGATATTTATTATAGCAAAAAGTAAAAAATATTGCTTTTTTTTTTCAAAATTGTCGCTTTTTTTTTTGTTTATAGCACAAAAAATAAAAACCACAGAGGTGATCAAATGCCACCATAAGAAAGCTCTACTTGTGTGAAAAAAAGGACGTCAATTTTGTTTGGGTGCAACATTGCACGACCGCAAAATTGTCAGTTAAAGCGACGGAGTGCCGAATCGCAAAAAGTGCTCTGGTCAGGAAGGGTGGAAAATCTTCTAGGGCTGAAGCGGTTAATCGAGAGCATTGCTTGATTGAACACAATTTCAGTATGTTTATTCTTCCACAGGTGGCCCTCGTAAAGTGGACAGAAAGTGTTGGACTTACTCTTGTCAACAGAGATTTGACCTCTATGCAGCTTAAAACCCCTGGTGGACAGATTTTGACTTTCTTCATTCTCCAGATTTTTCCTTTTACTTCGGAGAGCAAACGAATGGGAATCATCGTGAGGGTAAGCTTTATTTAATTGCTAATAAAAACAGATAATGGAAACAATTTTATTGTGAAAACTGAAACAGTTGGCTTTTCTTATTTTTTTATACTTCACATGAGACTTATGTTGTTTCCAATCTTGTGTCAAAATGATATTTCACCCTGTATCCCACTGCTTTATTCCTGTAAGGGATGAACATAAGTATTGTAAAATTAATGTTTAA
Source organism: Lithobates sylvaticus (assembly GCA_028564925.1). NCBI lineage: Eukaryota > Metazoa > Chordata > Amphibia > Anura > Ranidae > Lithobates > Lithobates sylvaticus. Next base: position 188,673,114 of record CM053030.1, read on the forward strand.
CTGTAGCTAAGAATAAGTGAAGGATTGTAGATTTCCCTTGACAGTTTTTTTGTTTTTTCACTTTCACTGTATAGCAGTTTTCATCTTACTGACTCTGCACTTAATTCTAGACTAACAATAGTTTTATATATTTCTATATATATGTACAGATCTAAAAAAAAGAAAATGTATTTCATATATAGTTTTTAAAGTCACACCTGTCACTTGGAAATGGTTGTTCAAGTGACAGAAGAAGGTTTAGGTAAAAGCGGACATCTATCACATATTTTGTTTTATCTACTAGAGTGGCCCACTCACTGCTAAACCCTGTAAACTCTGTGTGTAAATACTTGGTTTCTATTTTGTAATTTGAGGCTGTGATACATTCTCTTATTTTCATTGACTGACACAACTGTTATTCTTGATCATGTGGTTTATAGTGCCACCTAAAGGAGTAAGACACTAGGCACATCAACACCTATGGGCAGTTCTAGCTGGTATAAACCCCCTCTCTGCTATAGGCAAGGCAGTTATTTCTGCATAGTGTTTCAGGAGTAAGAACCTAGAACCTAGTGGCGGTAAAGTGCTGGTGAGTCCTCCCTGGGGTTCCTCCCTCTCTGCTGTGGTCAGCCTGGTTTCCTAATTTTTGGCAATGCCTTCCCTAAGTGGGTGGGCCTTATGGAGCCTTAGGCGCACATGTCCCCTTCTGATCCCCTTATGGAGGCGGCAGGTTCCTCAGGGACCTCTGTCCCCCTAGACGTCCTGGAATCATTCATCTCCTGGGTGTAGCCAGCGATTGGGCATAGGGTGAGCAGGAAGCTCCTCTGCCATCATCGGACATTTCTGTGTTTGAGTATGGCTCAGCCGCTGCAGGCTCTGCATTTTCTGCAGACCCTGAAAATGCCTCCCTTGATTCCTCGGATTCCTAGTGTGGTCAAATCCTTTGTAATCGCACAGGAGAATGCGTTGGTGACCTCACTGAAGGACACCCGCATGAGAGACGGTCAAGGACTCTGCTGGGGCTGCCGACAACGTGCCTGTCCCCTTTGGCACACACAAGCCAGCTAGGTCCGCTAAGGTTTTTCCTTACTCTGCATACTTTGATAAGTTTATTTACAAAGTTTGGGACTATCCAGAGCACCCGTTTGAGGAGGTCCTACTTAGAAGAAGTGGTCCTGGCCTCCTTTTATAGATCCCTCTTGATATTTTGAGGTTGAATATAGCAGCCGTGATACTGGTGGAGAAGGCTCCCTCCTTTAAGGATCCTGCAGACCGCAGAATTAGTGTTAGCGATATCCCTGGTGTCACAGACACTTACTGAATGGGCCAAGGCTCAGCGGCAAAGTTTGTTCCCCGAACACGTGAATTTGGTGTAAGGTGGATGTGGCGGATCAGTTGGTCCAGGGCCTCAATTACGTTTGTGATGTGTCCTTGGATGCTGCTCCGCTCCTTTCCAAGCTCTACGTCTTGGCGGTGGTGCTTCAACGGGTGCTTTGTCTCAAATGCTGGTCTGCTGATCAGATTTCTAAAAAGGTCTTGACGGATCTGCCCTTCCAGGGAGACGGTCTCTTCTTTGCTACCTAGGATGACATCATCAGGAACATCACGGGAGGCAAGAGTACCCTCCTCCCACAGGCCAAGAAGGGGATTGAACCACAACGGAAGGCCAGGCCTTCTTTTAATAAGGCTTTTTTTGTTGCCTTTGCTCCTCTAACAAGGACTCTATGCCCGTTTTTTGCCTTGTTCTCTTCCTTACTCTGCAATTCTGGCACTGCTGTGGTTAAAAGCTTCCGGTTTTCAGGCAGAATAGCAATTCAGATGTTCCAAAGGGGACACACCCCCTCCTTCCTTCTCCATTGAGAAAAGTACTTTCATTCATCACACTGCTTATAACATGACCTGTGAATAGGAGTGAGTCTGATGAGTTGCAGGATTCTCACACCCATTCACAGATCATGTTACAAACAGTGTAATCAATGAAAGAGCTTTTCTCAGTAGAGAAGGAGGGGAAGTGTGTGTGTCCTTGTTGGACCATCTGTACTGCTGTTCTGCCTGAAAACCTGAAGCTATATACCATTTCAGCATCAGAAGCTTATAGCTTCTATAGAAAACACTAACTTTATCTACGTTATAATTGCCTTTGAGTCCCCCCTCCCCATCTTAAAGTGATTGTAAAGTCTCCTTTTTTTTTTTTTTTTTAGTTAAAAATAACAAACATGTTATACTTCCCTCCTTTGTGCAGTGGTTTTGCACAAAGCAGCCTGGATCCTCCTCTTCTCTGGTCCATCTTTGGTGCTCCTGGCCCCTTTCTCCTGACGAGTGCCCCCACAGCAAGCTGCTTGCTATGGGGGCACCAGAGCCGAGTCACAGCTCCCTGTGTCCATTCAGACACGGAGCAGCAGCCCGGCCCCATCTCCTCTCTCCTCATTGGCTGACTGACTTTGATTGACAGCAGTGTGAGCCAATGGCGCTGCGCTGCTGTCTCAGCCAATATGGAGGGAAGTCCGGGGCAGCCGAGAAAATCCTACAACATCGCTGGTTAGAGATTGGGCTCAGGTAAGTATTAGGGGGGCTGCTGCACACAGAAGGCTTTTTATCTTAATGCATAGAATTAGTGCTGGGAGCTGTGGTCAGGATGTAAACCAGAAGTATCTTCCTGTGTCACAAATCTAGTTTACATTGGGTGCATGCTTAAAGCGGAACTAATTTTTTCATATTTCTATTAAATCTTCTGCCCTTGTTTTTTTTAACTTTGGATAGTAAAACATTTTTTTTCTGCCAGTAAATACCTTATACAGCTCACTTCCTGTTTCTTGTCTGGTAAAAAGCCTAGGCTTATGACATCATGCACAGCTCTCTCACTCACTCTTGTGAGAGTTTGCCAGGAAGGGAGGAGGGATAAGTCATAAGAGGACCAATGAGAGCTGCAGAGCTGGAGGTGTGCTCTGTGTGTCTGTGTAAATCCAGGAAGTGAACAGGCAGCAGCTTCAGCTGCCCACAGTTAGAATGATTGCAGCCAGACTCAGTGGAGGGAGATTTCTGCAGCATATTTGGCAAGTACAGAATCACAGTATATATAAATGTAATGCAAAGTGGTTGGAGGGAAGCTTCAGAACTGCAAAGATGTTTTTATTGCAAATTATGTGAGCAGACTGCCGTTTCTCTTTAAGGCAGTCACCTTCAAACTGAAGCAAACACAATCGTGTACATTAATGTATTGAAGATAATATAGTAGGGGTGCAACGGATCGTCGCCGATCCGTGATCCGAACGGGCCACCCCGTTCGGATCGGCACACCCCGCGATCCGCGGAGCGCTCCGCGGCCTCGGCCTTTAGGAAAGGCCGCGGCTTCGGCCTAGCTCCGGAGCGACGGCGGCCATCTTTGTACACCCGGCGGCCTTAGGAAAGGCCGCGGCTTCGGCCTAGCTCCGGAGCGGCGGCCATCTTGGTACACCAGGCCACTGTTTTGACGGAGCGATCACTTGTAAGCCCTGCATATACTCTGCATTAACCTGCCAATACTCTGCATTAACCTGCCAATACTCTGCATTAACCTGCCAATACTCTGCATTAACCTGCCAATACTCTGCATTAACCTGCCAATACTCTGCATTAACCTGCCAATACTCTGCATTAACCTGCCAATACTCTGCATTAACCTGCCAATACTCTGCATTAACCTGCCAATACTCTGCATTAACCAGCCAATACTCTGCATTAACCAGCCAATACTCTGCGATACCCAGCCAATACTCTGCATTAACCAGCCAATACTCTGCGATACCCAGCCAATACTCTGCGATACCCAGCCAATACTCTGCGATACCCAGCCAATACTCTGCGATACCCAGCCAATACTCTGCGATACCCAGCCAATACTCTGCGATACCCAGCCAATACTCTGCGATACCCAGCCAAAAATACTCTGCGATACCCAGCCAATATTACAGTGGGGGAGATGACGTGGATATTACAGTGGGGGAGATGACGTGGATATTAGTGGGGACTATATGGTGGCGGAATTTTCACAGGTTTTTGCAACTTCAATTATTATTTGCTGATCCGAAAATGATCCGATCCGTGACTCCTGATCCGAGGATCGATCCGATCCGTGAGTTTTTTGATCCGTTGCACCCCTATAATATAGTAATAGCGTCATTAATTTGCTATTGGCCTTTCATATTCTTTCTGTCCACCTGCACCACATAGCATTCAAATACAGTAAAACATTTTTGGACATTCAGCAGCACTTGCAGTGAAGGCTCAGATGAGAGACGGCGTTGCATTATGATCAGAAATACAAAATTGCGAGGGGCATTGCGACCGCCGTCTGAGATGACCGTGTGATACTTTGGCTCCGTTCTGAGCTCCGAGTCCTACGGCCTATCCACGAGCATGATGTATTGCCCGAGCCAGCAAAGCTACCTACAGTCTCCTCAATCCACCGACAATGTCACAACGGAGGAGAGAAGAGCCGAAACTCCAGAAGAAGTCTGGTTTCTTCGCTCTGGACCAAAGAGGACCACAACAAAATGGCGGCGGGGGTCATACAGCCGTGGCCGAGGATAGACCTTTAACAGCAGCCAGATTTATCTTCCCTCAGGGAGACACGGAGAGAGAGGAAGATATGGGCCTTAGGGAGGAAACACCGACAGGCACCGCTGACACTGGTAGCCCAGCTAAATCTCGTCCCAGACGAGATTCTGTTACAACTGATGGCCCATGCATGGAGGTATGTGACCCCACTACAGCACCAAGTAGCACTGCTCCTTATCCTATCTCCTCCTAGGGCAACCCATGTCAGACATAATGATGAAAGGGATGCTTCTATCCCTACGCTCCTAATTGCAGGCTGATATGTCAGCATGTTTCAATAAATATGCAAAAGAAGTCCATGATCTGGGGGAGAGAGTAGGTCACCTAGAAGATACTATGGGTGCCTGCACAAAATCGTACATTAATATGGTTGACGCACATACAGCCCATGCCGAGGAAATCACCTGGCTTAAAACTAAAGTGACCGTCCTGGAGGACCGCTCCAGGCATAACAACTTCAAAATCAGAGGTGTGTCTGAGTCTGTGCAACCTTCGCAACTTCCTCACTATGCTAAAGATCTTTTCCATGTAGCAGTGCCAGCACTGTCACCTACAGACTTAACTATTGACAGGATTCATAGAATGCCCAAGCCATCATTTCTTCCAGGTGCAGTCCCAAGGGATGTTCTCCTAAGGATGCACTACTTCCAAGAAGCAGTCCTTACGGCATTCCGTAAGAAGTCTCAACTCCCTGAAAGCGCAACGTCAGCACAAGTGCTCCCTGATCTCTCTGCACACACCTTACAAAGATGTAAAAATCTGCTCTCCGTCACAAAACCCTGAGAAACCAGGAAATAGGATACCAGTGGAAGTATGCTGCCACACTGAAAATTTTGCATGCCAGCTCAACTTTCCTCATTAACTCTCTCACCCAGAGAGGTTACGACTTCTGAAATAGTGGACAATTGTCCCAGTTGACCCACCTGATGAAAAAGAAAAAGAAAAAGAAAAAGAAAAAAATGACACTTGTTCAGGAGTATGAATTGCTGCTCACCCCTTCAGAATGAACTAAAAAAGAGAAGTTTTCCCCCCCAAGGAGGGAAGTGGGGTTTTTAGGCAGCACAGTAGATGAAGTGGGATAATTGATACGACATAAGTCAAAGATAAAAGAAAAAATGTTTTATTTTATTGACACCACTGTGACAATAGGTTTAAAAGACATGAGCCTCATTCCAAGAATGCCATACAACAATCATATAATAAAACATACAGTATTACATGGGCAAGCAGTGCTTTTCACAGTGTCATATTTCCTGAAAGCAAAAAACGGAAACAAAAAAGTAGAACCTGACGCGTTTCAACTATTATCTGTGTAAGTCTTCTTCAGAGGAATACTTTTTTAGAAAAGATGTCTTTATCTGCTGGAATATAAAACATAATGGTATAACATGCTTGTAAGCATGGAATAAGTGCAGTCATCTCTTAGTAACTATACATGATGAGTGCTGACATCAATCATTATAATAAAGCTTTATATATTTACCCACGTCTGTGTGATTGATATTATGGGCTTCTTTACTTGAGGGTCTTTCTAAAATGATTCTCCTTCTCCGTGCGGCTCCGAGACGATTCCCCACCGATCAAGGCGAGCCAGGCAGCAAATTTCCGGGTGCAGGGCTTACAGGGGGTCACACGGGTTTTGACCAGCGGCAGCCGATTGAGCTGGGTGGGGTTCGGGACGGGGAGGAGAGGGATAGAACCCACGGAGAAGGAGAATCATTTTAGAAAGACCCTCAAGTAAAGAAGCCCATAATATCAATCACACAGACGTGGGTAAATATATAAAGCTTTATTATAATGATTGATGTCAGCACTCATCATGTATAGTTACTAAGAGATGACTGCACTTATTCCATGCTTACAAGCATGTTATACCATTATGTTTTATATTCCAGCAGATAAAGACATCTTTTCTAAAAAAGTATTCCTCTGAAGAAGACTTACACAGATAATAGTTGAAACGCGTCAGGTTCTACTTTTTTGTTTCCGTTTTTTGCTTTCAGGAAATATGACACTGTGAAAAGCACTGCTTGCCCATGTAATACTGTATGTTTTATTATATGATTGTTGTATGGCATTCTTGGAATGAGGCTCATGTCTTTTAAACCTATTGTCACAGTGGTGTCAATAAAATAAAACATTTTTTCTTTTATCTTTGACTTATGTCGTATCAATTATCCCACTTCATCTACTGTGCTGCCTAAAAACCCCACTTCCCTCCTTGGGGGGGGAAACTTCTCTTTTTTAGTTGACCCACCTGATTACCCACAAATTTGTCCACCTACTAGACCATCATGGGACTGGAACAAATGTCACACAAACACAGCAGCAAGATAAAATCCATGCTGGGCAGTCATACTTGATGGAATCAAGACCAAGAAGCCATATACTCGTGAGGAGCGAGCTCTCTATTCCTGATTCGTCTGTGAGCAAACCTCTATCTATTTCTTTCCCCCAACTGATATGCATTTCGGCTGCCTTGAATTCTTTAGAACTTTCTTTATCCTCACCAGGGTTAGCATGTCTACCCTGACTATTACACTTAGGCACACCAGCTACGATCTCATTGTTCAACATTTTCTTAAAAGGCACTTTGCACTAGGCACTACGTTGACCTTCTTCAGACTTTCACACATCGTTTTTTCATGAGGCACCCAAAACTTCACCCGCACAGGAATGTGTCTTAAACTCCAGTTTCAGCATCTCCATCCAAGCACAGAAGGGACTAAACCAGATCTACCTTTCCCTCCAACCCCATGGCTCTTAAATTACTGTCCATCAATGCCAGAGGCCTCAACCAGCCAGCTAAGTGCTTCTCACTATGGAAGGAAGCCAGCAAATCCAAAGCAGACGTAGTGCAAGAGACTCACTTCAAAGCCTCAGAAGCTCCAAAGTGGCAGCACAAAGACTTCCCATATATTTTCTCTGCTGAATTCTCCTCCAAAAAAAGAGGAGTTCTGATAGCTATCAAAAACTTGGTATCCTTTAAACTAAACTCTTCAATTATAGACAAAGAAGGTAGATATGTTTTACTGGTGTGTAATATTAATGAATGTTTATACACAATAGTAGGGGTGTACGCTCCTAACACAAGGCATGGCTCCTTTTTTCATAAACGTTTCAAATGTATAGCCAAGTATAAACAAGGTAACCAGATTGTAGGAGGAGATTTGAATCTGGTCCTAGACCCTAAATTAAACACTACCTCAAATAGGAAGCCTAATTTATTCTCCCTAACCAACCTCTTCCTTTTTTTTTTCTTTTTCTTTAAGGATTGCAGGATATACAAAAAGACATTGTAACCAACATGTTATCCAACCTCCCCCATTACCAAACCAAGTCCAGTGCTCACAAAACAAAATTTGTACATGAATGAGACAACATTTCAGTTTCCATTATCACATTGTAGTTATACAACACATTGTCGTTAATACCGTACAGGACATAGCAGGCTGATGAGCCCAAAAGAGGGGACTTCACCCCCTAGAGGGCTGACGTCGATCATCACCCTACATGTGGGTCGTAAATTTCGCCAACCTCTTTCTAAAAGAGGAGATGTATGACGTATGGAGATGCCTCCATGCGTCTGAAAGAGATTACTCGCACTATGTCCCCAGATTCAATTCATATTTTAGAATTGGCCTCTTTCTGGCCGACAAATGGTTGCTTTAACAGGTTTCCCTCTCTGTTAAAGCTGACATCACGTGGTCCGACCATGCTGCAGTCTCTATCACGATCACGGAGGGAGCCCCCTAGTGTCCAACCTCACTGTGGCGCTGTAACCTCAAACTGCTCAATGATCATACCACTAACGAAAAGGCCCTCCAACACCTAGAGGAGTATTTTACCTTAAATGATAATCCTGATGTAGATATATTCACATCATGGAATGCCCACAAAGCATATGTTAGAGGGGTGTTGCTACAGCTGGGTGCATGCCGTGCCATGCCGTGCCATGGGTCCATGCGGAGTGGAAAATCACCAGGACCAGATGGTTTCCCGGGAGAGTACTACCAGACATTTAGCTCTAAACTAGTCCCCTATCGTCAAACTATGTTTACCGCCACAGCAACTCGGTCATCTTTTCCTCCTGAGATGCAGCGGGCAAACAGTCACCCTACCAAAGCCAGAGAAGAACCCTGATTGCTCTGCCAACTTTAGGCTCATATCTCTACTTAATGTAGATGTTAAAATCTATGCCAATCTCCAGGCGCAAAGACTAAAAGAGGTGTTTCCCAGACTGATACAACCAGACCAGATGGGATTTGTTTCTGGCAGGCAAACATCGGACGCTATCAGACGAGTAATAAACATTGTTCATTTCACGGAGAGACGACGGACACCTTCTCCTCTACTTTCTATTGATGCTGAGAAGGCGTACGATCGAGTACATTAGAACTATATGTCACAAGTCCTGCAGAAGTTTGGTATTCAAGGCTCCATTCTATCAGCAGTATTTGCACTATACGCCTCACCTTTGGCCCAGATGTACACAGAAAACATGTTATCCAAGCCCTTTCTCATATCAAACGGCATAAGGCAAGGATTTCCCTTATCTATTTAATTTAGTAATAGAACCTTTAGCAGAGAGAATCTGCTCAGATCCACAAGTAAGAGGGTTCATATTTCGAGATAAACCCCACATTATTAACCTATTTGCGGATGACATCATTCTGATCAGTGTTGCCAACCGCCCGTTAATTTACAGGCAGCCCGTAAATGTCACCCTATTTTCGGGGTGCCCGTAAATTTCCATTACGGGCAGCAGTGCCTGTAAAAAAGATGGCTGCAGGCTGACAGTGCTACTGTGCATGCGCCATTTCAAAGCCTGCCAGGCTCGAGAGAACTCATACACGCTCGGCCGGGCACCACGGGTGGGCGCATGTGCAGTGATGTAATGTCGCCACCTGGTGCCATTTTTGAATAGCTGGCACCTCACCACAGCAGGGGTCCGTGTAGGTCGATGATGCCTATGCCTGCTGATGTCACCCCCCCCCCCCCTGCAGATGTGCAGATGACACTTACTCTGTGCCTGTAACCCGTGCAGTGCCAGCTGGTGGGGGGTACCTATCAGCTAGACATGACATGTGTCAGTGGGCACTCAACCGTAGAATCTGCAGCTAGAATCTCAGTGTGCTGTGCCCGCTGCTGGGTCAGCATGCTGTAGAGTCACTGTCCTGCTACTTGGCAGCAAAAAGACACAAAGGATCCTGATTTCACAAAGCAGAGGTGCTTCCTGGTGCTCAGAGCATCCATAAGGACTAGAAAAGGAAAGCCACTTCAAATTCCATCCATCCATCCAGGTCAGTCACCTCAGATGTGTATTGTGCTATACTGAGCCAAGTATGGAGGAGGGAGGACAGATAGACAGAGCGACTGAGCGGGAGCAGAGCCATCCACAGAGACAGACCCCCTCCTATACTCTGTCTGCACAGCCTCTGACCCCTGTACCCTGTCCACACAGCCTCTGACCCCTGTACCCTCTCCGCACAGCCTCTGACCCCTGTACCCTGTCTGCACAGCCTCTGACCCCTGTACCCTGTCTGCACAGCCTCTGACCCCTGTACCCTGTCTGCACAGCCTCTGACCCCTGTACCCTGTCCGCACAGCCTCTGACCCCTGTACCCTGTCCGCACAGCCTCTGACCCCTGTACCCTGTCCGCACAGCCTCTGACCCCTGTACCCTGTCCGCACAGCCTCTGACCCCTGTACCCTGTCCACACAGCCTCTGACCCCTGTACCATGTCCACACAGCCTCTGACCCCCTCCTGTACCATGTATGCACAGCCTCTGATTTCCTCATGTACCATGTAAATGAAGAAATATGTTTTTTTTTACTTTTGTTTAACTTAAACACATTGCTAATAGCACTAGCTACATGTTTATAGTTTATATATTAATATTTGCACTTTTTAGCACTGCAAACAGGCATTGTAGGTACTTTTTTGCAGTGCCAGTAAAAAAAAAATCTGTCTCTGTCAGTAAATGCCATGATGTTTGTCAGAAAAAAAAAAATGGTGGTGTTTGTAAATTTTGGGCTCCTCCCAGTAAATTTTACTTTGGGGGGTTGGCAACACTGATTCTGATGCAAACAAATCCACATATTTCTCACCCTAAAGCCCATGATATTTCCACAGAATTTAGTCAATTATCATATTACAAGGTCAATCACACTAAATCTTTCATTTTGAATTTGGACATTCCCAACCATAAAGTATCTAGATTGAAGGAAAAGTTGCCATACTCCTGGGCCGAGAAGAGCATAACTTATCTTGGTACCCCTGTGAACACCCCTGTGAACACAGCTCTAGCCCTACTTAACATAGATATTGACCAATTTCCACCCCAATTCAGGGGACTAGTAGCTAACATTTTATTCTCTGCCAAGCTAATTCTCACTAGGCATTGGAAACAAGACTTAGCTCCTAACCCGTCAGAAATTGCAAATGTTACCCAACAATATTATTTGTATGAAAAATCTTTGATTCCACACATAAGTTCCTTCTGTGCTTTCAAACACCTATGGGGACCGTGGGCCTCTAGGTATCCACCTTAGGGTCCAGAACGTCTCCAGTTTAAATGAAGACAATTTACTGTTTACTGGTCATTTTCATTTCTGTTCACATATTACTGTTTGAGATTGTTTCACTTACAATATAGTCGGTGCTGATCTGTTATCCATTGTTCAGATAACATGACTGCCTACAACTTGATATCTTGAAAACGAACGTGTCTAAGTACATGTTGCATGTTACTTGACACCTGTATCTACGATATACCTACACACATAAAGTTACTTACCATGAATGCTCATCCTGCATTTTTCGGCTGCATCTGCAAACAATTGAATGTTTATGAATAAATAACAATAAAAACTATTTAATATAAAAAGAAATACAAAATTGCATTATGTTTAGAAATACAAATATAACTATATGTACATTGATAGATTACTTGTAACTACACTATTGTGTTGTATTTTTTCAGGAAGAGTCTTCTGGAGAAATCACATTCTATATGAAAGGTGCTGATGCTGCCATGGCTGGTATTGTTCAGTATAATGATTGGTTGGAGGAGGAGGTAAGACTTGCAATTGGATTTTTGTAATCTTAATTCTATACTTACAAGCAGTGCTTTAAATAGAGGGAGGAGGGGCATGATGACAGACACCACCCTCTACAGTGTCCACAGTTGAGAAGTCTAGAAAGTCTAATTTACGAGTTAGGGAAACGGAGATTAAATTCATTACAGTCGCAAAGGGAAAATAGAAGAAACAAAGTTATCACCAGCTGTCATTTTTTCATGTGCATTAGTTATGCTAGTAGTATGTTTATGGGTTGTGGTAGAGGCTTTAGATTGTATAGTCACAGTGACTGATGGCCTATGTTGTACAGACACTAGGGAAGTATGATGGGCTCAACATGCTAGCTTCACCTTTTTTATGGAAACATGGAACTGGGAGCACACTTTATGTGGGGACTAGATAATAATAGTACTGTAAATCTTTTTAACGTGGTTTCATGAGGGGCCTGCACATACTTTCAGATTGGTTGTAAACTTGTTTTACCCATTGAGCCCCAAAATCTAATAGCAAATGGATATTTACATAAACTCTAAATATACAATATAATTTGATAGGCTGCTGTTATTTTTAAGCATACTGGTGTTCTATTTGCATACCACAAATTACATAACCTATTGTCTCTTGCACATGAGAAGGGCAGCACAGCTCTGGTGGATGTTCTGGTTTCCTCTCACAGTTTTAAAAGATAATTTTGAGTATATTGAATTTCTCCCATGTGGTCCCTACCTATTCTGGTATCATTTACCAATGGCAAAAAAAAATAAAACATTTTTAGTTACACCTTTAAAAACCTGTGTATAATTTCTCTATATACTATGTGCTTAGTGGATATATGTCATTGTAAGGTTTGTCCTCAGTTCCCAGTGTGTTTTGTTCACAGCTTGTTTACAGGCTTTGTTTTTCTGTAATCATCTTAAACTAACCCTCTGTCCTGACAATATAATAATAGAGTGATCACCATGCATATGTTGATGATGGTATTGGCAATATAAATCAATATATGCTGCAGGCCAGTTTCACTTAATCAGAGGCATGATTAAATTAAACTCCCTGAAGACTGAGCAAAATGTCATAAAAATTACTTTTAGCGATAATGATACATAATTAATTGTAGGCAAAAAAACTTGGCTTAATTTATTAAACAATATTAGGTCAAATCAATATACTGCTTTCACCAGTGACATTTATTACACTTATGTATTTAGCTAATAGACAATAGATGATATAGTTACATCATTAATAGTTGGTTTCAGCTGCATATAATATGCAACGTTGGATACATTCTGAATATACTGTAAGAGCATTACACCATAAATGTGTTTTATTTGTTTTAAATAAATCACATTCTACCTGGGTTTCCTCAGTGTTTTAGTCCCCACCTTTCACAGTTCCCTACAACCTGATGCTGTTCACAGTGATCAGCAAACTAATTCCAACAAATCAGAATGGTTACTACTTAGAATTATTGTATTTTATGGCCTTGCAGTACCACTGAATTTTATTTTCCAGTGGGCACTGCATGCACGCTTTAGAAATTACATTTCTTGTTAAAAAGGTAAATCTAGAGCCTAAGGCACTCTCTTTTTATTTTGAATACTCGCAAAATCCTTTTTAAGATTGTCTGACTTGTAGTTTACCATAGTGTAACTAAAGAATACGGTAACTATTCTGTACAAAAAGCATTTATAAAACGATATACTAAATATTATGTATTGCTCGTGGGTTTAAGCAAATCGTTGGATAAATATAAGATAGTGATAGTGTGGTTGGCAGAATATAATGCATCAGACTTAAACCCAACTGCCAAGCCTGTACAGTATTTACATCCTTCGGTATATACACATACAGTAGTATGCAAAAGTTTTAGGCAGGTGTGAAAAAATTCCGAAAATTAAGGATGCTTTCAGAAATAGAGTAATAAATATAAAGTATAAAGTAAATGAGCAGAAGAGAAATCCAAATCAAATCAATATTTGGTGTGACCACCCTTTGCATCAATTCTTCAAATCTTCTAGGTACACTTGCACACAGTTTTTGAAGTAACTTGGCAGGTAGGTTGTGCCAATCATCTTGGAGAACTAACTACAGATGCTCTGTGGATGCCTCAGTCAATATGTGAAATATAAATCACTACAACCAACAATAAATGTAAATGTATAAAATAGTGACGTGAATATCACAGGACATCCAATGTTCAATAAGTCCATATATTAACATACAGAAGTTATTCCAACATGAAAACAGTCCAAAACAGATAGTGAAGAGAGGATGACTTCTAAAGCAAAAAAGTATTTCCATGTGATGTCAATATTGAGTGAAAAAACAGCAGTAGAACCACCACTGGTTGTGTGAGGGCTTATCGGAATAAGAGTACTCAAATGGGCTTATGCTCAATGAGTCAACAAGGCTTGTGGTGTAGAATGCATTTAACCTCAACGCCTGTAATCAGGATCAGAGTGGAAGATGGTCCATCCATCCAGGGATCAACATAGAACAGCAATCCTTAGAAATAGCCAGCTTGATGTGCTAGGTCCTCTCATGCAGTCAAACAGTATAGCCAAATGAAGAATCTTCACATAGTGTGAACCAGTAAAAAAATGTAATACATTTAATATAATAGGAAACACTCACATTTAGTAGGTGTATAAAGCGCTTATAATGTACAGTAAGTATAACCAACGCAATGACATCCGCAGAGCTCGTTTCAACACGTTTCGTCTAAGGAGACATCATCTGGGGTATGAGTCTGCCGTAGCCACTGCGTTTATATAAAATATATGACCTCCAATCATGTAAATTCCCACCTGCGATTGCAATCTGTGCTTTTATTTAATTATTACAGGTTTTTATATAGCATTGTAAATTACATATACACATAGTAGGGCCAATTAAAACAGGAGCCAATTAACCTACCAGCATGTCTTTGGAGTGTGGGAGGAAACCGGGAGTACCCGGCACAGGGCGAACATGCAAACTCCAGGCAGGTAGTGCCATGGTTGGGATTCGAACCAATGACCCTAGTGCTGCTAGGCAGAAGTGCTAAGCACTTGGCCACAGTGCCGCCCAGTACTGTAGATATATATGTATAGTTTGGAAGCATTTTGGCGACACAGTGTATGAGAAGCCATTCCAGACTGAGCGCTAGCATTCAAGCAGCCAAGCCACTGTGTGCCAAATACATAATTTTGGGGCACAACTTATATCAAACCATCTGATATTAAGATGCAACAAACTTACTCTTGCATAATAATAACTCAACTGTATTGCATTTTATTTTGGCAGTGTGGAAATATGGCGAGGGAAGGACTACGTACTCTAGTAGTTGCCAAAAAATCATTATCAGAAGAACAATATCAAGATTTTGAGGTGTGAAGAAAACATTTAACTTTTTCAGTTACATGCATTGGCCAGTTAATTATTTTAATGAATTATGATCATGGTGAACAAGTCTGTTTTTTAAAATATAAAGTACTGAAGTACTTAGGGACTGATTTATTAACCAGTCTGTCGTACTTGTACATTTACCAGGGTGTTCTGTACCTTTTTAGCTAGGTTCTTGCAGTCTCATAGTTCTTGTTACAGATATTCCTGTTGTCCTAAACCTGCTCAATTTGATAAAATTCCATCTGTGGGTGGCCCTGAAAACATCAACTGGCTCAACATACAACTTTTGAAAAATTAAAAGAGCTTGATGGAAAATTTGTTGGCTAAACAGTGACCACATCCAATCAGATGCAGCCACCTTTTAGGTATTCTGACAACAGTGGGCACCTGCTGTCAGAATACAATAGCTAGTAGCATGATGTTTAGCGTGGATGGAAGAACCTATTTGATTTTTCTGGTTCAAGATGAATGAGAGAGATATGTGTGTGTGTAGGTCTAGCCTTACTCTCATAAATAAAATAATGGTTATGTGATCAAGTGACAAAATGTAGGCAAAACATTGTGGTTGCAAGAAATAACACAACTGCGAGCCTAACCAGAATATACTTTCTCAGCTAGTGGCATTTGTGTTCCCTGATAGGTAATAGGGGCTCTTTTGCTCCACAGTAAAATTCTGAATATTATTTAAAATTTTGAATTTCTTTTTAATAATTGTCATGCAGAGAAACTTCAGGTGAACACGTTTTACTTATTTATAGGGTGAGTGTCATGGCAATAGAATTTGACTTCCATACTATGTTGACATGTGTACATGATAATCAGTAGCTATTGTACATCATTTCATCAGAATCTCTGGATTAGAGATATGCGAAGATGCAAAGAAATTAGAATGCCCCCTCTCCATAAAGGAGTTTGATGGCCCGATTCCTATCTTATTTTAACACTCTAACTCCCACAACAAAACCAGCCACTTGTTAGAACTCCACATAACAGTGATACCTAAAGACGGTAAAGATGAAATGCACTACTTCCACTGCTTGCTTAGCTAATCTCCATGGACCAAGTTGGCTTTATCCCTGGTAGAGAAGCCAGGGATAATACTATTAAAGCTCTTAATCTACATTACTGGCTGACAACACAGAATAGACAAGGGTTCTTCCTTTCCCTAGATGCTGAAAAGATGTTTGACATAGTGGCTTGGGACTACATGTCAGAAGTGCTGCAGACGATTGGGCTCCATTCCTGCATGTTCAACAGTATCCTGGCCTTATACTCGATCCATTAGCAAGAGTCAGAGTCAACAGCCACCTGTTAAATGCCTTTCAGATAAACAACGGAACACTTCAGAGCTGCCTCTTGTTCCACCTGTACTGACGCTCAAATTGTTCCTCAACAGGCTACTGGCTAACCCTAATCGCAGGTTTGACTGTTAAGAACAAGGAGTATAAATTAGCCACCTTGGCTGTTGGTATTATCCTTTCTCTTCAGAACCACATACAGTGGTGGAAATAAGTATTTGATAACCTGCATATTTTGTAAGTTTGCCGACTTACAAAGAAATAAAGGGTCTATAATTTTTATCATAGGTGTACATTTGTGCTCATAAGTTTACATACCCTGGCAGAATTTATGATTTCTTGCCCATTTTTCAGAGAATATGAATAACACAAAAACTTTTCTTGCACTCAGGGTTAGTGTTTGGCTGAAGCCATTTATTATCAATCAACCGTGTTTACTCTTTTTAAATTATAATGGCAACAGAAACTAGCCAAATGACCCTGATCAAAAGTTTGCATTCCCCAGTTCTTTATACCGTGTATTGCCCCCTTTAACATCAATGACAGCTTGAAGTCTTTTGTGTTTTTTGTGGATGAGGCTCTTTATCTTCTCAGATGGTAAAGCTGCCCATTCATCTTGGAAAAAAACCTCCGGTTCCTGTAAATTCTTGGGCTGTCTTGCATGAACCTGCATGTTTGAGACCTCAATGATATTGAGGTTTGGAGACTGAGATGGCCACTCCAGAACCTTCACTTTTTTTCTGCTGTAGCCAATGACAGGTCGACTTGGCCTTGTGTTTTGGATCATTGTCATGTTGGAATGTCCAAATATGTTCCAAGCGCAGCTTCCTGGCTGATGAATGTAAATGTTCCTCCAATATTTTTTAATAGCATACTGCATTCATCAATTTTGACCAAATTTCCTGTGCCTTTGTAACTCACACATCCCCAAAACATCAGCGATCCACCTCCATACCTTTCATCATAGGCCTTGTTGACTCCTCTCCAAATGTAGCGTTTATGGTTGTGGCCAAAAAGCTACATTTTAGTCTCATCACTCCAAATTACTTTGTGCCAGAAAGTTTGGGCAAACTTACAAACTCTGCAGGGGATCAAATACTTATTTTCCTCACTGTATTTCACTACCTGATCTCCTTAAGGACCTTGAAAGGTTGCAAACATTATCTAACCTGAAGATCAACTATGCTAAATCACTTATTAAGCCATGTCAGAATTAATAAGGTACATGCGTGTGAAACGCGTTGTCATAGCAACAACCCGAGCCTCAGTGGTGCGTTCCACCTGTCATCAATTCATAGCAGTTCCCCAGGCTTGTCCCGACATCCGACACGACTTAGTGACATTACCTCCATTTTCCGAAGCTTGGACGCTGTGGCCCCGGTATGGTTAATTTACATCCTCCAGTTGGGGGGGGGGGGGGGTCTTACATCGATTGACCCCTACAGCGGTCCAGCTTACAGCAGCTATTACATCAAGCTGAGGGCTTTCTAAGACCTTCTTCACAAGCCGGCTGGTAGCCCTGATAACATTTTATAGAGATGAAATGGTGCTTGTGGCTCTCCTTCCTTCAGCCCTTGATTACCTAATGGTGGGTGATGGGAGCAGATTAGTGATGGTGAGAAAAGTCTCTTCCACTGCTGGCAGTACTATCTGGTTTATTTGCCAGTGTATTTGCTAGCTATTCATACTGTTACAGGAAAGTTGTTCAGGAATAAGCATTTTTACTGTATGCTGATTTCAGGAAAACAGAGTTGTTCTTTTTGGTACATTAGCATTGCAGGTACCTAATTTATTTATAATATGACTCAAATCTGTAAAGTTATTTGTGGGTTTAGATTAGAATGAAGTAGCTGATGTGTATTTTATCAGATTAGAATGAGTAATTCCAGTAAAGCCCAGCATTTAGTCTATCTGCTTTCATTTGAAAATAATGAAAAGTGTCTTAAATGCTGCTAGTTTATTTATACAAGACCTTTGTGTTTAAGTTAACTTTTGACAATCCCTTGCACACCAGAAATGTGTCTGGGAGTGGGACTACTGCATCCTTGAGTCAGCAGGCTGCATTGTACTGCACGCAATAAACTCACTAAGAGCAGGAGGATGAGATGTTTAGGCGAGTTTGTACTGTAGAATGGGGAAATTCCATGCAATAGCATGCATCAGTTGGATCCTAATTATGTCAATGTTCATAGATTGCTGGTTGAAGGTGGTCAGGTTGTCACAGCCTGGTTTTATGATGTAGCGATTAGCTAACCAGAACTGCAAATAATCTGGCATATGACAGTTGCCACAGCTCACTGCATATATTTCAATTCTGTGATTTACTGTAGATATTTTCTGATGTGACTCTTCAAATAAAGAGAATGGTCTTAGGGCCCCTCTAACAACAGGTGCATAAGACTTTTGTTAATCTGCTTTCATCAATGCAGGGGCACAAAGAAAACAATTGTTCCGGATGTGTTCTGTTCACATCATAAGTGTGCATTGCTGTGTGTTGCTTACAAATGCAGCATGGCACATCACCACATGTCAAAGCATGACCAACACGATGCTCTCCAGAGCAGATGTAGTACAGAGCATAATATGTATACAGGCTGATGTATACAGGCCCGTAATATATATCAATTCAATGTCTTCTTAATTAGGTCAGTTATTACAATATGATTATTTGTCTTTGTAAAAATGTGATGGTAGAATGTTACATGTTTTACTTTATTTAGGTTATTTTACATTTATGGATATTTAATTTACTGAAGACTAATAAATGTATCTAAAATTGTATCTTGTGAAATGTCCTCAGAATCGATATAACCAAGCCAAGTTAAGTATCCATGACAGAACATTAAAGGTGGCAGCTGTGGTAGAGAGTCTGGAGAGAGAGATGGAATTGCTTTGTTTAACCGGTGTTGAAGATCAACTGCAAGCTGATGTCAGGCCAACTCTGGAGATGCTGAGAAATGCAGGGATAAAGGTAAGGGCTCTGGAGTTTTATCCTAAACATAAATGTAATTATTTAATGTCAACCATATAGACGTATGCTGAAGTCTGTATATTTGTTATGTGTTTATATACAGTATCTACATTTAACTATTATACATTTTTATTTTTTCATTAGATCTGGATGCTCACGGGTGATAAATTGGAGACTGCAACTTGTATAGCAAAAAGTTCTCATCTAGTATCAAGAAACCAGGATATTCACATTTTTAGACCAGTAAGTGTTCTAGTTGTAGTTTGCCACATATTATTTTCAGCCAGATAATGTTATTTCCTTTCTTGTCCATTGAGGGGGGCACAGAAAGTTTGTAAACTTTGGAGTTAAGAGGATTGTACACTGGCAAAACAAAAAGTGTAGGCCAGCCCAAGGTACCCCTCCTACTACCAGCGCACCTTGGTTTTTTGCTGGTGTTCTGGGAGGGTGGGTGTCTTTTCTTCAGCTCTGCTGTGGTAAAGACTAACCTATTTTTGCTAGTGCTTTTTTCTTTATTATGTTTTATATATTTATTTTCTTCAACAATTACTCTTCTCTACATCACTGCAAGAACTTAGGATGTGTCTCTTTGATTGCAGCTATCCAGCATAGTTATTTTTAGCCTGTATTTTGGAGTGTCACATCTGGACCCTGCTCGACTGGATGTTGCAAGAATAGCCTGGATTCTAGACTCCGTTCTACTAAAAATTAGCTGCAGATTGCTTTGTAAGTGTAGAGCTGCTGGCATTGCCTCAGCACTTGCCCTGTCTCTGAAGACTCACTAAAAAAAAAAGCCAGTAGAGCCATCTCTGGGTGGGAAGTAATTTTACATAGGTCATTGGGCATCTTTAAAATGTCACATTTCCCATCTGTTTTCACCATGGAAGGAGTTAACGCTGTAGGACTGAGCGTTTACATCATCTACTGGGTTGATTGTTGCATGCATGGGCCATACTTTATTACCACCATACAATGTTGAAAAAACATCTCGCCACTGCTGCTTCTACTTGCAAAGGACCGTGTGGAACTTAGATTTTTTTTGATCCCTTCCTGCTTCCCACCTATAGTGACTTTGGTCACCCCTTCCCATCCGACCATCACCTTCTAGTCTGGGTTTCATGAATACAGGGGATTTTACCTCATATCCTCAGCCTTATGTTGCCAAGCAGTTGTAGCATGTCTGATTCTAGACACAGTGGAGGGGGGTGGGCTACAGTCCTGCTGCACCAGGTGTCCTCAGATTACACTGTAATAATGACCCAGGGCTGCTTTTAGCATACCTACAGATGGTCCTGATGTCTGCAGCCAAAAATTGTGTTGGCCTCCTTGAGTCTATTCTGTCTTTGGGGTCCTTTTTATCTCTGTTGGGTGTGCCCTGTTCCTCTGCTTTTTTGGCTAAGGATCCTACCCTGGTCATGCAAGACTTTATGGCCCAAAACACACAGTTATTAGCTGACTCTTACCACAGAGGCTCCCGTGCCTTCTCCTGTAGATTCTCTATCTGATTTACTCACAGCCTTGATGGCTTCTGAAAAAGAGAGAAAGGCACAGGCGCCTCTGAGTGTGGACTGTAAGTAAATTTAATAGCAGATACAGTAAGTATCACTCATATGTAGAAGGTTAAAACCAGGCACATCAGGTAGCTCAATAATCCGGGGCATGTAAACGGTCAAGGGCTAGTGCTTGAGCTCTCTTCGTCACTGGTATTGCTGTCTCTGCTGGCTGTATGGTTGAATAAGAGTGAGCCAGAACTGAGAGCTGGAACACTGCTAACTCCTAACTCCTCCTGCCTTCAAATAACTGCTGTTCAAATTATGCAATTTTGTCAGCTGCACTTCTGTCCTGAGGCACTTCCAAAGAGAAAACTCTACAAAGCTACTGCTCTTAAATACCACACTAATTAGGCACCAATGAGAAATACAGCTCTCCTCTTTTACATATGCTAATTGATAACACCCAGTATCTAGTAAGCAATTATCATTAGCAACATCCACAATACCAAATGAAAAAATACTTTAAACTTACCAGCTACAGATGTTCAAATGCACTTTTGTCCTCTGCATTTCAGTCCTAATGCACTCCCAAAGAGCTCCACAGACAAAATAGTCACAGCCAGAATTTGACGAAGGGCAGGGCTCCCAGTGAAAACATTATTCTAGAGAGGGCTTTCAACTGCTTATTGACTGGGTGCTTAAAGACAGACTTGTTTTCTACCCGAAAGTAAGTGCCTTCTTAAGGTGGGACACTGTCGAATCTACAGTGGGAATAGACAACTTTTGCACAAATTCCTCCCCTAACAGGTACAAGGCCAATAAGCGCTTGGGAGAAGCAAACCGCAACAATTTCCGTAGAGAAAGAGTTGGAAAAGTGTGCAATGTGAAAGTCTTTTTGGCCTTAGGAGCTTTAAAGGACCCAAGACTGGTAACAGCACTGGTAGAAGCAACAGGTGTTGAAACAGTCTCTTTGGGAGTGAATAAGGTTCAGGAAGGCAGAACCTCAAACTAGCAGGAGGAAAGTTCAAAACTAATCTTAGAAAGTATTATTTTACTGAAAGAGTAGTTGATGCTTGGAATAGACTTCCAGCAGAGGTAGTGAGTCAGTCAACAGTAAGGAGATTCAAACATGCTTAGGACGAACATAGATCTATACTAAAAAAAAAAATTATGAATATAAAAATAAATGTTTGAAGTTTGGTTGTTTCTGTTTTTATAATCGCTTGATTATAAAATGTGTAGAGGGTATATCTTTAAATTTCAGTTGTGACGGTCTGCTGGAAGCTTTATGGCCTATCTCTCGCATAAGTCTCATATCAGCACAGATGCATAGGGCACTTTGTGTAAAGTGCTGGATTGCAGAACCCACGTGTAAGAAACATTTGATTCAGACAGCCTTTAAAGTACAAAATCTCTTCATATTAACCACTGATAATGTTATGAAGTATGATACTAGTGGAGCACCCATCTTCCTCAGAGGATGAAACTTAAGGAGCAAACTGCAAAGTCATCCCATCTGTCTGTTAAGAAATGTTCTTTTGTTTTTTTCCAATACCTCTACATCCTTATCGAGACCTTCCAAACCCAGTTCTAATGCCGCGTACACACGACCAGACTTTTCGACAGCAAAGGTCCAACGGAACGAATCCGTCAGACAATTCGATCGCGTGTGGGCTCCACATTTGCTGTCCAAAAATCTGACGGACTTTAGAAATAGAACATGTTTCAAATTTTTCCGCCGGACCCAGTTCCTATTGAGAAATCCGTTCGTGTGTATGCTAGTCCCATGGACAAAAGCGGACGCTAGGGCAGCTATTGGCTACTGGCTATGAGCTTCCTTATTCTAGTCCGGTCGTACGTCATCACGTTCGAATCCGTCAGACTTTGGTGTGATTGTGTGTGGCCAAGTCCGTTCATTCGGAAAGTCTGTCGGAACTCCACTGAAAGTCTGTCAGGAAGACCGTCGGACCTAGTCCGTTGAAAAGTCCACCTGAAGATCTGGCAGTCAAACACTGCCAATTTCTCAGACGAGCATTCCTCTGCATGAAGGTGTACCCCCACTTTTCCAGAGTCAGGGGACGTTTGTTAACCTTTGCAGATACTGGGACAACTTGTATCTCTGATGCTGGGGTTCAGGGGGGTGTCATCTAAGGGCAACAAACTGGATTTTTTTCCATGCCCCCTTTTTGGTTTCTTACCTCCAGTCTTTCTGTATCACCACACGGGTTAGCACATCTACACTGAGATCTCTTGGTTCTTCCAGACAATTTGTCAGTGCCCCAGTTCAGGTGGCAGAACAATTTCAAGGATTTTACAGTATTTGCTTAGGGGGCATGCGCCTCATCATTGGACCTCAAAGCTCTGAATGTCTACATTCAATCCCAGAAATTCCATGTAGAATCGAAAAAGTCTGTAATCACCTCTCCCTACCTCTGGCTTCTGTGATTGTCATAGACATATAAGTGCAGGTCCAATTTTCCAGCACATAAAACATTACATTTTTTGCCATGGAGCTCCTACACTAACATTTTATGGCCCTGTTCTTCAGGGCTCTCACCTGTACCTTGAGATGTTTGCCCCATTTCTAGATAACGTGGGCTTGGTCGACCAACGTAGCTTTGAGTTTTCAGAGGTTACAGCAGTTTGGGTGGATGCTTAACCTTCCAAAAATTTTGTTGGAACAAACTCATTGTTGGAGTATCTGGGTCCAGTTCTTGACACACCTTAACCACTTCAAGACTAAGCCTATTTCTGACACTTGTTGTTTACTAGTTAAAATCAGTATTTTTTGCTAGAATTATTACTTAGAACCCCTAACATTTTATATATATTTATTGCTATATATATATATATATTAGCATAGACTCTGGAGAAAAAAATGGTGGTCGTTGCAATATTTAATGTCGCACGTTATTTGCAGAGCGGTCTTTCAAGCACAATTTTTTTGTAAAAAATACACTTCACTGAAATTTTAAAAAATTACATTTAATTACAATTAATTACATTTACAATTTTTTGTTAAATTAGCCCAATGTTTTTGTATGTTGTAAAAGATGATGTTATGAGTAAATGGATACCTAACATGTTACGCTTCAAAATTGCACGCACTCGTAGAATGGCGACAAATGACGGTACTTAAAAATCTCCATAGGCTGCGTTTTAAAAATTTTTAACGGTTACCTGTTTAGAGTTACAGAGAAGGTCTAGTGAATTATTGCTCTCACTCCAGCGATCACGGCAATACCTCACGTGTGATTTGAACACTGTTTACATTTGCGGGCACGACTTATGTATGCGTTTTCTTTGGTGTGTGGGGACGGGGGCGCGTTTAACAAAAAAAAAAAATTCTTATTTATTTATTTTAGTTTAGTTTTACACTGTCCCTTTACAGAAAGAAAAATTCTGATCACTTTTATTGCTGTCACAAGGAATGTTTACATTCCTTGTGACAGTAATAGGCAGTAACAGGTACTCTTTATGGAGGGATTTGGGGTCTAAAACCCTCCTCTGCACTTCAAAATATTCAAAACGCCAAAATGAGCCGTTTTGAATACATTGGATTTTTTTAAATCTGCGCCGTTGGCTGCAGAGTAAACCGGAAGTGATGTTGTGACGTTGGTTCAGGGGTAACTACATCAGAGACCCAATCAAAGCCAATTCTGCCTTTGTTCTGGTCTCTGGCCAGCCGGCGGACATGCCCGGTAAGACGGGAGACCCGGGCGGAGTGGTGGAAGGTGACGGCCCCTCCCGCTGCTTGTGATAATGGCCAAGCGCATGTTTAGCCGCACCAGTTGTTGTCACATGAAAGCCGACTGCTTGATGCTGTATGCATCACCCCGGTACAACCACTGGTATGCTGGTATGTCATATTTTGTCATTTATATGACAAATTTAACCACTTGCCTACCAGGCACGAACACCCCCTTTCTGACCAAGCCATTTTTCAGCTTTCAGCGCTGTTTCATTTTGAATGACAATTGCGCAGTTATGCAACGCTGTACCCAAATAATTTTTTTATCATTTTTTCCCCACAAATAGAGCTTTATTTTGGTGGTATTTGATCACCTCTGCGGTTTTTATTTCTTGCGCTATAAACAAAATAAGAGGGACAAGTTTGAAAAAACACAATATTTTTTATTATTAATAAATATCCAATTTTTTTTTTATTTTTTTTAAACAAATTTTTTCCTCCGTTTAGGCTGATACGTATTCTTCTACATATTTTTGGTAAAAAAAATCGCAATAAGCGTATATTGATTGGTTTGTGCAAAAGTTACAGCGCCTACAAAATAGGGGATAGATTTATAGCATTTTTTTTATTATTTTTTTTTTTTTTACTATAATGGCGGCGATCTGCGATTTTTATCGTGACTGCGACATTGCGGCGGACATATCGGACACTTTTGACACATTTTTGGGAACATTCACATTTATACAGCAATCCGTGCTATAAAAATGCATTGCTTACTGTATAAATGTGACTGGCAGGGAAGGGGTTAACACTAGGGGGCGCTGCAGGGGTTAATATGTTCCCTATATGAGTGATTCTAACTGTGGGGGGAGGGGACTGACTGGGGGAGGGGACCGATCGGGGTCCCTATGTACAAGGGACACACCATCGGTCTCCTCTCCTCTGACAGGACGTGGATCTGTGTGTTTACATACACAGATCCACGTCCTGCTCAGTTACTGGGCAATCGCGGGTGCCGGGCGGACATCGCGGCCGCCGGGCACGCGAATCGGGTCCCTAGCGACGCGGCGGGCACGTGCGCGCCTCCCGCGGCGCGCGCGCCCCCTAGTGGCCGAAATGTTAGCACCGTCATATGACGGCAGCCCGCCACAAGAGCCGCACCGCTCCGCCGTCAATTCACGGTGGGCGGTCGGCAACAGGTTAATTTAGGAAAATAATAAGTTAAGCCTTTTATTTCATTTGTGAAGAAGTTTGCAATGCTTTGTACCAGAATCAAAATTCTAGTGTCATTTTAAAAGGGACAAATGATATAATAATTTTTGTACTTATTATTTACTTTTTTTTTTTTTTCTTTTTTACAGACTGCATAAAAAATTGTCATGAAAAAAAAATGTGTTAAATGTATTGCGTTATCTTAAAGCTGAATCCAAGACAAAATAATGCTATTAACCCCTTGGTGCTGTCTGTTGATCCTTTAAAGGGTTTGAAAGTCAGGGGGTGGGGCTTATGGCCTTGTGATCACCGTGATTGGCTGTCACATCCGTCACATGATTTTTTTTTCGTTAGCCACCGGTCACTGTGTTGGGAGCATGCACAGTGCACGCTCTCAGCACAGCTCTGTTGCCGCTGTTGCACGCAAATATGCAGCCAATTGGCACCAAGGCCCAGCCCCTGAGAGGACGTATATTTTCTTGCCCCAATCGGTTAAAATATATTCCTTAAAATAGCAACAAAGTACATAAAACCCACTTTGTATGCACCAAATGCCTTTTTAAGCCCAGATATTACATTGTAAATGTATCACTGACATAATCACTGTGCTGCACAGGCCTGCCCAGAAAGTAGAGTTGTAGCGGGACCAGGCAGGCCCACCCACTGGAGGCCACCTGCAGAAAACTACAAGTAGAGTAGAAAGATACAAGACCAGTCCCCCTGCACAAGGAGTAAGAGCAGTGGCAGCCGCCCCCTCCATAGCCTGCACAACCAAACAGTAGGGCGCTGGACCAACAGGTCTTCACCGGGTCCATCACCCCTCACAAGCATGTGACCAGAGCCCGAGGCCCCATTTGCCCTGTTTCGTGTTGTCCTCGGGGCAAATAGCACTGCGCCCAGAACCCTCCTATACTGCGATGCCAGCAAATCAACACTCGCCATCGGCTTACGGCTTCTCGCTTTGGCCAATCGGGACAGGAGGCCAAAGACCAATAAAGAAGATCGGGTCAACACAGAAACTGCTGTGCTGGGCACCAGGCGAGCCATGACCACTGGAGGGCTCCGTCTGTAGGATGAGTGCGGACCTGGAGGGGCCCGCCTGCCCCCCCCCCCAAATCCTCCAGCACTAGCTGCCACAAAGAGCAGCAGTATCCCGTCTTTATTACCGGTCTTTATTACAGGAAGCTCTTGCACAAAGGCAAAGTTCCATGCTTAATGCACAGATCTGGAAGAAATACACAAAGCATGTGAAGACTCATGTAAGTATACACATGACAATATTTGCCTATCCTAGAGTTCGTCTATAAGTAATGACAAACGTATTGCCAAATCAATAGGCCCATGAATTGACAGCATTCACCAGTCTGGGGGGAAAGTGAAAATTTTGATCACCAGATTAACTGGTAATGATTTGACCTTGAGCTATTCCAAATATCATATACCTTATACGCCTATCTTACACCTCATATTTTTTTAATCTGCCAAAATGACCAGTTATTCATCTCTTGTTTGTACATGTTAATGTTTGTGCTTGTTCAAAATGTTGCCATTAGCTTCCCTGTCATTAATCTTCACATTACCTGCGCAGAGTGTCTAACAAGACACCATGTTCTTTTTGCACACAAACAAGAATTACCAAATAGGAAATAATTAAGCACATAAAATATATGAGAACATGTTAGGCACTCAGTAGAATATTTTAAATAATAATTGTTTTTTAAGGAATCTCAGGGAAGGCAGTCATTTCACGTGCACTTTTAATTATAAAATGGTTTTATATCCCCAAATAAAAATGGTAAAGTTAAGACTTATTTTGCTGCCCTCCGATAAGACATATGTCTGTGTCTCATCTAAATGAAGCACTTTTCAGACAGAAATAATTATTAGAATATAATTTACATGTAAATGTAGTTTGTTGTGAGACATCAGAATAGCAGATTAGGCCCTGCAGTCTGCTATTTGCAATTAAATTATTAATGCTTCTGATAAAACTTCAGATCAATTTTTGTTGACCTTTTCGTAAAGTAACATCACAAATTAGGTTTCTTGAAGAAAATCTATTTAGTTTGAGTTTTTCTATAGCTTATAATAAGAAAAGGGACAACAATTATGTTAATTTGCTGTGTTGGGTCATTGAAATGAAATTCAGGGCTTTGATCGTTTCTCAGTGGTTAGTGTTATAGGGATGTATGCTAATCTTCTATAGTTTTCAGTATTGGTAATTAGTGCAGTGAATGTTTCCTTTTTTTCTTATGGGATGCTAAAAGTTCATTTAGTTACATAGTTGCATTGTTACATAGTCAGGTTAAAAAGACACAAGTCCATCTAGTTCAACCATAAAAATAAATAAATAAAAAATAATATCATAGAATCCCATATACCCAAACCTATACCAACAGTTGATCCTGAGGAAGGCAAAAAAAAAACAGCAAAGCATGATCCAATTTGCTACAGCAGAGGAAACAATTCCTTCCTGATCCCCCGAGAGGCAATTGGATATTCCCTGGATCAACTTTACCTAATAAATATCAGTACCCAGTTATATTATGTATATTTACAAAATAATCCAGGCCTTTCTTAACCACTACAATACCAGGCACTTTCGCCCCCTTCCTTCCCAGAGCAATTTTCAGCTTTCAGCGCTCTCGCACTTTCAGTGACAATTGCGCGGTCATGCAATGCTGTAACCAAATTAATTTTTTATCATTTTGTTCACACAAATAGCTTTCTTTGGTGGTATTTATTTGCGACTCCGTTTTTTATTTTTTGCGATATAAGCGAAAACTTAGCGGAAATTTTGAAAAAAAACAATATTTTCTCCTTTCTTTTTTAAAAGAAATCCAATAAAATCAAATTTTGTCATAAATTTAAGCCAAAATTTATTCTGCTACATGTTTTTAGTATAATAATTGGTTTGCGTGATCACGGACATATGTACGCAAATGATCATGTACAGATGTGTGCAGTGATCACGGACATATGTGTGCAGATAATCATTGGCACATGTTGTTTTACTGGAACATATGTGAGGGACATGTGTTTTTATTATTTGGGGACATGTGTTTTTATTTGGGGACATGTGTTTTTATTATTTGGGGACAAGTGTGTTGGGGACATGTGTGGGGCCAATTACCGAGCCCTCCTGCCGATCCGAGATGCCCGTGTCCGGGTGACACGGCCGCATCGGGATCGCGCCGCTGCGATCCCTCTACTTCTGAAGGACGTTCCGGAACGTCCTATCAGAAGTAGACGGCTCCCACCCGGCCGTATATGTACAGTGGCCGGGTGGGAAGTAGTTAAAGCAATCTACTGAGCTAGCCAGAACCACCTCTGGAGGACGTCTATTCCACATTTTCACATTTCTTACTGTGAAGAAACCTTTCCGTATTTGGAGATGAAATCTCTTTTCCTCTAAGCGTAAAGAGTGCCCCCTTGTCCTCTGTATTGACCATAAAGTGAATAACTCAACACCAAGTTCACTATATGGACCCCTTATATATTTGTACATGTTGATCATATCCCCCTTAATCTCCTCTTCTCAAGAGAGAATAAATTCAGTTCCTCTAATCTGTCCTCATAGCTGAGTTCCTCCATGCCTCTTATCAGTTTTGTTGCCCTTCTCTGCAATTTCTCCAGTTCCCAGATATCCTTTTTGAGAACTAGTGCCCAAAACTGAACTGCATATTTCAGATGAGGTCTTACTAATGATTTGCACAGGGGCAAAATGATATTACTCTCTCTGAAGTCCATACCTCTCAATATAAGAAAGGACTTTGCAGTTTGGCATTACATGTTATTATTGAGATTGTGATCTACCAAAAACCCCAGATCCTTCTCCACTATGGATCCCCCCAGTTGTACTCCCCCTAGTATGTATGATGCATGCCCCCAAGTGCATAACTTTACATTTATCAACATTAAACTTAGTCGCCCAATTAGACAGTGCATTGATGTCAGCTTGTAAATTGGATACATCCTGTAAGGACGTTATTCCACTGCATAGTTTGGTGTCATCTGCAAACACTGAAATGGTACTTTTTCATACATCATGGGGCACAGAGTTAGGTTAATATTCATTACCTGCTGGGTTATACTTCATCTCCAGGTAAATGGACACTGGTAGACCAAAGGTCTTTAAACAGGAAGTGATCCCATATATAGTTACATAGTTCGTAAGGTTGAATAAAGACACCAGTCAATATAACCCCTCCCATACAGGAAGTACTTCATTTTTACCAGTATCTGCAAGGTGGATGGCACGGTTGTTTGAGCTCTCTGAGCTCTAGGTCTCTAGTCTCACAAACTGTTCTTGAATGAATCAAGGGTTTGACCGATCAGATCCATTTGACACAGGCTTTATATGCTTAGATAAATGGTACCCGAGCCCCGCAAAGAAGACTCAAGATCCTGCAAGGTTTTGCCTGTAATGTGGCCTCCGGGCACTTGGCCCCTCGAAGTGGAATCCTGCAAACCACAGCGCTCCTGCAGGGTGATGTACAGGTCCAAGGGAGTGGACCCTAAACATGAAAAGGGTACCCAGTCCTTGAAGATCCTCAAGTGACAGGAACCCGTCGTGAAGGGTGAAGATTGGGCTCTTAGTTTCTAAGTTGCCCTGTGCCTGTACGGGTAAGTGAAACCCCTTTATTTAATATTGTGGGGTGTTCCAGTGATTGTAACAATCAGTCAAGTTAGCTAGAGGCTGCACACCTGTGTGCGGTGACCATACGGGAGAGTTTTGGGCTAGCTGTGTGTGTTTGCAAAGTTTACCTTTTTTTGCTTGTCTGGTTGTTTTTTACCTCTATGATGGCGCACAACGGTGCACCATTTCGCCTTGGTTCGCCATGGTGCACATGTGTTTGTAAAACGCGCCGATGGACTCAGCAGTTTCTTTGGTGGCCATGGCACACGCGGCTTCACCGTAGCCTTTATCTGGGCGCACAAATATTCGCGTCATACGTAAATATATTCATGCCTGTTCGCCGGGACCGTGCATGTGCGTACGCATGCACAGAACGTTCCGGCGCACAGCCAGCTTATTTAAGCTGTGTATGCCAAGCATGCAGTGCTTCCAGAAGGCAGCTCTGAACCAGGCACTTGCAGCAGTTCATTTCTCCTTTCTACCCGGGTCACGTGAGTCACCAGGTGTTGCTTGGCAGGCTAAAGGTGGTTAGCGGGATTATTGCAAAGGGGCTTGGTGAGCCCTATTATAGGGTCTTCCTTCTGAGGTGTGTTAATACTACTCTCAGGTACTCCCTTTTTGTGGCTAGTAAATGTCTTCTAAAAAGAGGAGCGGGACGAATACTACATGGAAGGGCACACATATGTCATCAGTATTTCCTGATGAACCTAGTCGTATCTCTAGTGTTGTATCCCCTGAAGGACCAGAGGCTTCTGGGCAATCTGAGCCGCTGCACCTATCTGGGATTGTGCCTGCAGTCAATGCTGCTGCTTCACCCTTTATCACTAAGGATGAACTGTCCTCACCCCTAGCCGGGTTAGAGTACAGGATTGCTGGCATGATTGCCTCCATCCCGCATGGTGGCAAGAAGCATGACAGATCCCCTTCCCCGGAGCCTCCTAGTCTGGAGCAGGAATGGGTTGAGGATGGGGAAGAGCTTAAAGCTCAGGATTCTGTGGAAGGCCTGGTGGATGAGTCTGCTTTCGAGCAATCTGGACAAGAAGGTATCCAGTTGGTGTCTGCCTCTCAATCACAGAGGCTTTTATTCCTGACTCTTACCGAAATGGTTCATTTTGCCTTTAAGTTTCCTCTTGCAGGGGTTACTGAGCCTCCCAGACTCCTTTTTTGTTTTATCAAAAGGACCCAAGAAGGGGCAGGCAGCTTTCAAAGCTTCCGTTGCCACTTGGGTCCGTCAATTGGTCATTCAGGCCTATGGTCTGAAATGTAAAGCTCCTCTCTTTAGGGTGAGAGCTCATTCTACCAGGGGTGTAGAAACCTCCTGGGCTTTGCGCCATCAGGTATCTGTGGCTCAGATTTGTAAGGCTGCTACCTGGTCTTCAGTGCATACGTTCACAAAATGTTATCAAGTGGATGTTCGAGCAGCTGAGGATTCGGCTTTTGGCCACAGTGTACTGCGGGCTGCCGTATAAGGTCTGATGGTTATTTTTTCTCAGGGTGTCTCCCTCCCCTCAAGGCTATTGCTTTGGGGCGTCCCAGCAGGTAATGAATTTTAGCCTAACTCTGTGTCCCATGATGTATGAAAAAGAAAATTGTATTTTTTGTCATAGTTACCTGTAAAATCATTTTCTTTGAGTACATCATGGAACACAGAGGTCCCTCCCCTCTTTTTGAGGATTCAGTGCTTGCTACTGAAGTACTTCCTGTATGGGAGGGGTTATATAGAGGATCAGTTCCTGTCTAAAGACCTTTGGTCTACCAGTGTCCATTCACCTGGAGAATGAATATTAGCATAACTCTGTGTTCCATGATGTACTCAAAGAAAAGTATTTTACAGGTAAATATGACGAAAAAATCCTATTTTTAATCGCAGACCCTATATCATTTATAAAGGTATTAAAAAGTAAGGGTCCCAATGCTGAACCTTGGGGTACACCACTGATAACCTTAGACCATTCAGAGTAAGAATCATTAACCACCACTCTCTGAATTCGGTATTTTAGACAGTTTTCGATTCATTTACAAACTGATATTTCCAAGCCTGTAGACTTTACCTTACACATTAGTCGTGTGTGGGGAACTGTATCGAACGCTTTTGCAAAATCCAAGTATACCACGTCCACAGCCACCCCTCTGTCCAAGGTTTTACTTACCTCTTCATAAAAAGGAATCAGATTTGTTTGACAACTTCTGTCTTTCATGAATCCATGCTTTCTGTTGCTTAAAATATTTTTTTCCCAGCAAGAACTCATCTATGTGGTCTTTTATTAAACGCTCCAGTATCTTCCCGACTATAGAAGTTAAACTAATAGGTCTATAGTTACTTAGTAAAGACTTTGTTCCCTTTTTAAATATAGGCACCACACCTCATGGAATAATGAGGGAATAACACACACCTGGCCATGGAACAGCTGAGCAGCCAATTGTCCCATTACTTTTGGTCCCTTAAAAAGTAGGAGGCACATATACAAACTGTTGTAATTCCTACAACTTTCACCTGATTTGGATGTAAATACCCTCAAATTAAAGCTGAAAGTCTGCAGTTAAAGCACATCTTGTTGTTTCATTTCAAATCCATTGTGGTGGTGTATAGAGCCAAAAAGATTAGAATGGTGTCGATGTCCCAATATTTATTGACCTGACTGTAGGTTTTATTTGTATCCTTTTAACCACTTCAGCCCCGGACCAATTGGCAGCCAAAGGACCAGGCCCCTTTTTGCGATTCGGCACTGCGTCGCTTTAACTGACAATCGCGGTCGTGCGACGTGGCTCACAAACAAAATTGGCGTCCTTTTTTTTCCCACAAATAGAGCTTTCTTTTGGTGGTATTTGATCGCCCCTGCGGTTTTTATTTTTTGCGCTATAAACAAAAATAGAGCGACAATTTTGAAAAAAATGCAATATTTTTTACTTTTTGCTATAATAACTATCCCCAAAAAATATATAAAAAAACATTTTTTTTCCTCAGTTTCGGCCGATACGTATTCTTCTACATATTTTTGGTAAAAAAAATCGCAATTAGCGATTATTGATTGGTTTGCGCAAAAGTTATAGCGTTTACAAAATAGGGGATAGTTTTATAGCATTTTTATTAATATTTTTTTTTTTACTAGTAATGGCGGCGATCAGCGATTTTTATTGTGACTGCGACATTATGGCGGACACATCGGACATTTTTGACACATTTTTGGGACATTTGTCATTTATACAGAAATCAGTGCTATTTAAATAGCACTGATTCCTATGTAAATGACAGTTGCAGTGAAGGAGTTAACCACTAGGGGGCGGGGAGGAGTCAGTGTGACGTGTTGTGTTTATTTTAAGTAGGGGGGCGTGGCTGTACGTCTGACGTCATTGATCGGCGTTCCCGATGACAGGGAACCGCCGATCACTGACAGTCAGTGTAGGAAGCGCGGGGAGAGGTTTGTTTACACAAACCTCTCCCCGTTCTTCAGCTCCGTAACCCGATCGCGGGACACCAGCGGCGATCGGGTCCGCTGGTCCCGCGGCCGGGGTCACGGAGCTCCCGACCGGGTCGCGAGCGCGCCGCTGGCGGCGCGCGCGCGACCCACAGGCAGGCACATGCACGATCACGTACAGGTACGTGATTTTGCCTGCCCGTGCCATTTTGCCGACGTATATCGGCGTTAGGCGGTCGGGAAGCGGTTAAACTTATTGGCCATGGGAATATACTTTTTAGTGAGTTCACAAACAGTATTTTTGAAGAATACCCATTTCTGTTCTGTGCTCATCAATGCTAATATTCCCTCCCAGTCTAAGTCCTGGAGAGCAGCCCTCATCCTTGGAAAATTTGCTCTCTTAAAGTTGTGTTTTTCCTCTTTCCCGTATGTGTTTTTTGCTTACAGCCAACATCAAATGAAATTATGTTATGGTCACTGCTATCCAGATGTTCCTTTATATGAACATTAGTAATAAGTTCTGCATGGTTTGAGATTACCAGGTCCAACAGAGCATCATTCCTAGTTGGGGCCTCAATAGACTGGACCATAAAATTGTCCTGTAATAGGTTTATACATTTTTGCCCTTTAACTGTTTCAGCAGTGCCATTACTACAGTCAATTTCTGGGTAGTTAAAATCCCCCATTATTATCACTGTCCCAGCCCTTGCAGCCATTTCCATCTGTACAATGAGCTGAGTCTCCACCTCCTCATTAACATTGGGTGGTCTATAACAAAAAATAAATAAAATCAAGAAAAATAAATAAGAAAAACAAAAAAAATTTTTTTTAAAGCGCCCCATCCCGACGAGCTCGTGCGCAGAAGCGAACGCATACGTGAGTAGCGCCCACATATGAAAACGGTGGTCAAACCACACATGTGAGGTATCGCCGCGATCGGTAGAGCGAGAGCAATAATTATAGCCGTAGACCTCCTCTGTAACGCAAAATATGCAACGTCGCCTATGGAGATTTTTAAGGGTAAAAGTTTGATGCCATTCCACGAGCGGGCGCAATTTTGAAGCGTGACATGTTAGGTATCAATTTACTCGGCGTAACATTATCTTTCACAATATATAAAAAAATTGGACTAACTTTACTGTTGTCTTATTTTTTTATTCAAAAAAGTTAATTTTTTCCAAAAAAAGTGCCAATGATTAACTTTGAACTACGCACATCTATATGCAGTTCCACCCACAATGCTTCAGCCTCATCATACTCTCCATCAATTAGGTCCTCATTCACACTCGCTTTGAGATCACTTCTCACATAGAGACAGACCCCGCCACCTTTCCTTTTTACCCTGTTTCTCTGAAAGAGTGCATAGCCAGGAATATTAATAGCCCAGTCATGTGAGAACTGAAGCCAAGTTACAGCAATACCGATTACATCATAGCTCTCCTCGTGCACCAGAGCTTCCAACTCACCTATTTTGCTTAGAAGACTTCTGGCATTGGTGAACAAACACTTTAATGCATTATTAGATTTTGCTCTGGTGTTTTGCATATCTTTTTTAGTAGTACAAATGGCACTATAATTTCCAATGGTAGTTATAGAGAAAAAACTTTATAGATGATTGCATGGCTATCTGAACAACAGTGAAGCTTATAAATCCTGATTAACCACACTATTGAGGTTTTCAAATGTCAAAATCTCCCCAAAAAATATTACACTGGGGTTGGAAAACTGCGTTAAAGCAAAGCATATACCACAAGCTGCTGCATATACCATTAAACTGGCATTGCATGTTTTCTAGAATTCTTTCTGAACCCAGATACACACATCTAAAATCAACTTTGGTCCTTCAAATTGCTTTGTCAGTTCTTTGTCAGGTTCAGGGGATAGAAAAGATATATTTACTGAATAGTAAGATGTTGGGAAGAAGGGTGTGTGCCAAAGCTCCAAATCAGAACTGAAGTTTGGAGCCCATGTAAATCATGCAGTGGAGGAAGATGCACACAAGATGCCTTGGAGTCATTTAAGCTAAATTCACTCCACATGCATTGCGTTTAGGGCCAGTTCACATCCCATGCAGTCCAGTGCATTTTTTTCTGCATCAAAAACGCATGGAAAGTAGTAGTAGTAGTAGTTGAATGGTTTCCAATGTTCACACCAGTGCAGTCAGTTCAAGGGCTTTCCAGTTCCAGAAAAAAAAATTTGAACATGCTGCATTTTTTCTGCACTGGACTGTACTGGAACACAGTAAAACACATCAAAAATGCACTGATCCCGAGTACAGTGAAAAAAACAGGAAAAAAAGCATTTGGAATGCATCCCGGAAAGGCATCAAAAATGTGTTAAAAACGTGCATGCAAAAACGCATCCGGAACAGATCTGGAGTGTGTTTTTGTGCTGTAAACCAGCCCTTAGTGTGCATCAAGCACACTTATGTTGGTGTACTTTTTTTTTATTTAACGCATTGTTTACCATTTTTCTTATTTTTTTTTTTCCTCTTTTGCAGCAGAAGAAGTTAAAGATAGTACTTTTTTTTTTAAAAGCATTGCACAGCACACAGCAACATAGTGTTTGAGGGGGCGTGGCCAGGCAGCAGATGTAGTCGGACGCATCTTCAGTTCTCTCCGCAACACATCCAAGCATTTATCCTGCAGACTTACCCCATTCCTCGGCTGACTAGATCCACAGGTTGTCGGAAGGTCCCCCTGCCATCGTCTACCCCAGCAGCGGCCCTAAAGTTGGCTGATGTCCGTCGCTAAAAGGCAGAACCCGGCCCGGATGGCAG
This sequence comes from Lithobates sylvaticus, assembly GCA_028564925.1. Taxonomy (NCBI): domain Eukaryota; kingdom Metazoa; phylum Chordata; class Amphibia; order Anura; family Ranidae; genus Lithobates; species Lithobates sylvaticus. The sequence goes on from CM053030.1 coordinate 188,709,656, forward strand.
ACGGCATGGCCCAAAATGGCGCCCTACCGCAACGCACCGCTAAGGAGAAACACAGAGAGGCGGCGAGAAGTTGTTTTCCAGATCCCTAAGCACAGAGAATGGCACGGTGATTCACACACCTGATAACTCCTCCGGAGGCTCATCGGAAGCGGATGACACGATCCTGCTTGAGGATGTCGGTGGATCGGGCTCGGCCTGGGACACAGTGAGTACTCCAGCCTGTGGCTCAGCTAGGCCTCAGACCCACTCCAGCCCCGACGGGGATATAGAACCCTCCCTGAGAGACATATTCTCGGCAGTAAACTCTTGTAATGGTTCTCTCACGGCCCTCACGGCTGAGATAAAGGGGGTCAAGGCAGAAATTACCTTCCTGAGACAAGACACACAGAAACTAAGGGAACGGACATCAGCATTAGAGGGGAGAGTGAGTTCAATGGAGGATGGCATGGCGCCCATGCAGAGGAATCTCACATACAATAATCATCTCCTTACACAGCATTCCTCGCGTTTAGAGGAATTGGAAAATAGGATGAGGAGAAGCAACATCAGAGCCATAGGTCTCCCGGAAAGAATAGAAGGGAAGAACTCTGTGGATTTCATAGAGAAGTGGCTGATTGCAGCATTTGGGAGAGAGGCCTTTACCCCTATGTTTTCAGTTGAAAGGGCTCACAGAGGCCCATCGAGGCCTTTGCAGCCAGGTGCTCCACGAGGTCTTTTCTGTTTAAGCTTTTACATTATAAAGACCGGGACTCAATTCTACACAATGCCAGAATTAAGCCTGAGGCTCTGAAAATTGATAATGCTAAAATATCTTTTTTCCCAGACTTCTCTGCAGAACTGCAAAAGCAACGTGCAAAGTTCATAGATGTCAAGAAGTGCCTGAGAATACTGGATTTGAAATACGCCATGTTATATCCTTCCCGCCTACGGGTCAAAGCACTGGGCTCAGTGCACTTTTTTGATCAGCCAGCAGGGGCCGCACAATGGCTGGACAGAGAGAAACGTACTCTCAGAGAAGCACGCAACCGACACCACGCTCCTCCTGAAGGGTAATGTACTGTACAAATACGGCATCAGGCCATTTTTTGTTCACCCCAGCAGTTCTTTGTTAAAACAAGGAAAGAAGGGAGCATATTACAGCGGAGGAAACTGTTGTTCCGTGGTCATACAGGAACTCCACGACTTCTTATTCTTGCTGTTGAGAAGTTCTAAGACACTATAGTGCGCTTCCACTGCAGCCCCCAGGAAGGTCAGGCTTAGACCTCCAATAGCCCTTTGGCTCACCTGTTTGCCCATGTTGGCCAGTTGTTTGTTTGTTTTTCTTTTGCTCTGACACCCACCATTCTGCTAACATGTCAGCAGACCCACCTATCTCACAGAAGTCGTTCCCTGGACTTTGGGCGCTAGCCCTCATTCACTGTCAGGTATCTTATGTCACGTCATACCTATTGACACTTCAAGATGAAATAAAACCCCATCCCCATAATCTCTGCAATGCCAAACTAGTGCTGGTAGCTTGCCGATGCATATGTCTTACCTGTACTATATTTACTGTGGTTACCATGCCTACAAACATCACAATGCTAAAATGGCCAGCATAACTTGGATTTTGTCATGGAATGTTAGAGGTCTCAATAACCCGGTTAAACGTATAGCAGTGTTCCGCACCATTAAACAAATTGGTGCGGAGGTGATCTGTCTGCAGGAGACTCACCTCCCTCCATCCCCCTCTCCTAGGTTGGCTGCTCGACAATTTTGTCACCAGTTCCACGCTACACATTCTGTGTATTCGAGGGGGGTGAGTCTCCTGATAAAGAGGGACACCCCATTTTCAACCATAGAGATTAAGACTGATCCTGAAGTCAGATATGTATTTCTAAATTGTACTTTATATGGGACTACATGTGTACTGGTGGGAATGTATATTCCTTCCCCCTTTTTCAACAGTTACAATGAGAATTTTGGCAGACTTTCTGGCCCCCTGCCCGGGCGTGCCGGTACTTGTCGTTGGTGATTTTAATAATTATCTTGAACATGAGAAAGACGAGCTGCAAGCCCGACCAGGGGTCGGAGGACATGGGAGACACGGCCTAACCTCGTTTGCCTCCCTTCTGCATGAAATGGGTCTTACTGATGTATTGCGCATACGTAATCCAGAGTCTAAAGTGTATTCATGCCAGTCAGCATCAGTGGGGGGGCTATCTAGAATTGATATGGGTCTGGGTAATGACCTTCTTTTGCCATTGTTGGAGTCCTCACAGTATCATCCTAGACAGATTTCTGATCACTCGCCATTCTCGGTAGACCTGAGGCTGGGGGCGATCAAATGTAAGACCCTGTGGAAACTTAACCCTTTCTGGTTATCTTTAATCCCTGCTCCTGATTCAATACCGGAACTCATGGAGTCTTTCTTTGAAATTAACCTGCCAGCTTCACCCATAGATATAGTATGGGATGCAGCTAAGGCATATTTGAGAGGCCAATTCATCAGAGTAAATACCCAGCTAAAAACCTCCACTAAACAATGGGAAAAGACAGTTATAGAGGAAGCACAAGGGTCAGAGGCACGTTATGTAGCGGCTCCAACGAATGATAACAAGAAAAGATCTTGGCTGGCTGCCCAATCTATGCTCAGGGACCTATCACTGCAATTAGCTGAGAATAAGAGTTTTTTTCTACAACAGTCACACTTTGAAGAGGGAGAAAACACAGGGCACATGCTTGCACTTTTGGTTAGGTCCCAGCAAACCTCCTCACAGATTAGTGCTCTTAAAGATGCCCAGGGTAACATGCACCATTCCACAGCTGCTGTCATGGATGTGTTTAAAGGATTCTTTCAGGGAGTCTATTCATCTAAAGTCCACCCCTCTCGAGAAAATATTTGTTCTTTCCTTGACAAGTACCCCATTCCATGCCTCTCAGGTTCAGATATGGCACTATTGGATGCTCCTCTCACCGAGGGGGAACTGGTTGATGCCATGGCTCAAGCACAAAATGGTCGAGCCCCTGGATCTGATGGGTTGCCGTTAGAGGTATACAAGCGATACACGTCACAGCTTATTCCTACACTTCTCAAAGTTTATAATGCAGCATTCGAGACGGGTTCATTACCTGCCTCTATGAATGAGGCGCTTATTATTGTGCTATTGAAACCTGGTAAAGACCCCCTCTCGCCCGACTCATACAGGCCCATATCATTACTCACATTTGATGTCAAGCTCTTGGCCAGTATTCTGGCCAACAAACTGGCCAAATGCATACAAAGTATAATACATAGGGATCAATCGGGCTTTATCCCAACAAGGTCAACTTCTCAGAATTTACGCAGACTATTTTTGAACCTCCAGATTCCCGTCGACAACCCAGGAAACAGGGCCATTCTCTTGCTGGACACAGCTAAAGCGTTCAATAGCGTTGAATGGCCCTATTTATGGGAGACTTTGACTAAATTTGGAGTGGGCCCTACATTTCTGAAATGGGTTCAACTATTGTATAGCTCTCCCATAGCCAGAATGAGAATAAATGGGGAAATTTTAGAAACTTTTCAACTCCACAGGGGCACACGACAGGGGTGCCCATTGTCCCCCCTGTTTGCCATAGCTCTGGAACCGTTAGCCATTCACATCAGAGAAACACAGGGCATCACAGGCTTCCAGCGGGGCCTCAGACAGGATATAGTATCCCTGTATGCTGACGATACCTTAATATATCTGGGAGACACGGATGTGTCACTCTGCAATGTAATGAACCTGATAGCTGAATTTGGTGAGCTATCCGGCTTCAGTATTAACTGGAACAAATCAGTTATAATGCCCGTTGACCCTCTGCCACAACCCCTACCTGAGTGTGCAAAAGACATTGTCATAGTGGAAGAATTTAGATACTTAGGCATACAAATCACAAGGGACCCTACACAATACCTGAAACTAAACTTAACCCCACTACTCCTAAAATTTAAAGTAAAAGGCACGGCATGGAAGAAACTACCGCTCTCTGTTACTGGAAGAGTAAATCTCACTAAAATGGTTTGGACACCACAACTTCTTTACATATTACCTAATACTCCCTGTCATGCCTTTGTTAATAAGGCTTGAAATCCTCTTATTGACCTTTGGTTTAATTAGATTAATCTACCCTGCCATCTAGTGGCCATTTTGTATAACTGTGTTATATCCTATTTCTAATGTAGTAATTTAGAAAGGCTGGTTAGATTTGGTACATGCAAGCCTCCGTACTTGCTTTCCCATCAGGCCCTGCGGCAGCTTCTCCTGCCATATCCTTTTCTCTTTCAACCTGGAAGGAAGCAAACCCACCTGCTGCTAAGTTCTACGTTAGCCATCCGGATCCATCTTCGGTATGTTTACTATTTGTGTCTTCTGCTAGATAGATAGGGAGGCACGATGTTTTATGAGGTATGATGTTTTATTAATTGCATTTGTTTGTATCTGTTACAGTTTTACTCTATCTCTGTATCAATAAAAGTTCAAAAGGATTCTGCGCCTACTGGAATGCATTGGTATGAGAGGAGTTATCAGTGTGCCCAAATACACCTCAGTCACGTGTAGTGAGGGGCATAACACTCCTATTTGGATCATGCATAGATGGTTCACACAAATAGATACACAATTCAGGGACCTAATCTGGGGCAATAAACCAGCGCGCATTAAATTGAGCTTGCTGCAATTGGCTAAGGACCAGGGAGGTATGGCGGTTCCCCATGTTAGATACTACTTTGTAGCCTCTCAAATACAACATTTGGGCAACTGGGGTAAGGTGGACAATCTAGACCCCATCAGGGCTATGCTGGTTCCTGGAGATTCTAATCTCCCAGCAATAGCCCACTTGGAAGCGGGTCTCACTCACTTACCAAATAACCTTCCCACTACTTCCCTACTAAATACTTTATGGAAATATCTTAGAACACTTTTTAAGGTAAAAGGAGTGTGCCTTTTCACTCCTATATGGAGAAATAAATATTATAAGGAACTTAATAAACTAGATCATTTCCATGCCTGGGAAGAAGCAGGTATCTATTATATTACCCAGTTATACACGAATAATGTCTTTAAATCCTTTATGGAACTCAGTGAGGAATTCTCGCTTCACAGAACACAATTTTATAGATACCTCTAATTGAGACACGCAGTACAATGTGAGGAGAGACTATCTAGACTCACCCCGGTGATACATCCCCTGACGGATGATGTGCTGCTGGCTGAAGAGAGAAAGGGCATGATCTCGAAGGCCTATGCTAGGCTACTTGGATCAACTCATGATGCAAGCAAACTTCCATGCAGAAAGGGATGGGTGAAGGACCTGGGGCCCATAGATGGAGAAACATGGGAACTCTGCCTAACATCTGCCCCTCTGGTGTCAGTGTGGACTTCACACAGGTTGTCCCATTTATATCTACTACACAGAGTATATATTTATAGGGATTCCCCACTTTGCCCTAAGTGTAATGCTGTCAGGTCACCTGAGAACAGGTGACAGGTGCACTCAGTAGGAGTCAGAAGTGCACCGCTAGGTAGTGGACCTTGGGACTGACTGCTGCGGATTGTACCCAGGGAGATTCAGGACACAGGTCTACTGGATCACTGACAAAGATCCCAGTGGGAGCTAGAGCATAGATTCCCCAGGGCGCGGAGTCTAAGAGCCAGCAGGTGTTCGCCAGAGCCTCTAGTGGTGAGGATGAACTTCACTGCAGTCTGGCTCCAGGTCGCGGCCCCCAGGGTCTCACAGCTCACTCTCACAGTAGACTACAGGAGAAGGAAGCAGCAGGCTGGAACGACAAGGATAGTAAGGGGATAAGGCAGAGGTCAGCGCAACTAGCAGACAGGAACAACAGAGTACACGCCAAAGGTTCAGGGTCACAGGCAGACAGGGATGGTCGGGGACATGCCAAAGGGTCAAGATCACAAGCAGACAGGAATAGTTGAGAACACGCCAAGGTCGGTAACAGAGACAAACATAGAGCACACGACAAGCAGGAACCAGGAAGCCGAACACACCACGGATACACAATGGTTGATCAGCACCACTGGCTTGCAGTGCACAGGTTAATATAGGTCTCCCTGATAGGGCCTGGGGTGGAGCCATGCTTAGAGGAGAGGTTATAAAAACCACCAGGTGAGAGTGGCTGGCCTCTTAGTCTGAACACATGGAGAGGTAAGCAAACAGGGGAAGATTACTGCATAACCATGACAAATGCACACAGAGGTGACCTCCTACATATGTGGAAATGCCCAAAACTTTTCAGGTATTGGCAATATGTCATTAATACTATATCACAGGTATACCAAATACCATTGACACTAGACCCGGTGGTGTGCCTGCTGGGTGCCTTGGAAATACCCTCCCTATCACCCAACGGACACACGGCGGTTGTCAGACTTCTATACCTGGCTCGCAAAGCAATTGCGAGACTTTGGATTACCCCGAGGGTTCCAGCGGGCAGACACTGGGTTGAATCAGTAAATAGCTTACTTATACGTGAAAAACTCACATACCAACTTACTAAATTTTATTCATTATGGCAGCCTTGGTTGGATACCCCTGGGTTGGGACCTGCTCAATTGGTAAGAGACAGACTACTACAGATGTAGGTTAGGAGGGGTAATAAGTCCAAAGGGACATGGAGATAGAATATACCTTTTGTGTGGTCTTGAGAGCAGTATAATGGTGGGAACGATAACAATTACAGTAGCACAAGATCTCATCGGGTGAAGTAAGTCCCTAGGGACAATGTTAATGTTACTGGTTGACCAGTTTGTGTTTCCCTTTAACTCTATACATGCTATCTGTCTGCATAACTCATTACTGGGAATGGATATTTTCTGTTCATTTACTTTTGTGCTGTCCGGATTTATCCCAATGATGAACCAGAAAGGCAGACGGATCGGTTAATACATAGCAACATTCCACAAATACCTTTCTACAATTATATGTTATTTTATGCTCAGGCTATGGGCTCCATAGCCACCATTACTAGTGGTATATGATGAACTAGTATAAAGTGATGACTGTTATCTATCTGTACTGCGAAACATATATCTTTTGAATGTATGTACATTTACTATGTTTGTTTCAATAAACTTGTTTTCTGATTTAAAAAAAAAAAACATAGTGTTTGAACTGGGCACAATAAAAACAATGTATTTATTTCTTGTTTTTGCACTGGTCCAGCATGTGAATGAGCCCTTAACTGTATGCACAATCTTCTCATGGTACCTGCCTTTTGGCCTGCTGTTTTCATATTATTTTCCTTGCACATGTTCACTTTCAGTGCAAAATAGATAAGATGTCAAGTACAAACAAGACCTGAACAAACACACATGACGGAACAGAGGCTTGAATTTAGTAGTGAGAACTATAGCATGGAGGCCAGTCTACTAGGATTACAGTTGGCTTGTGCTTTAATGTCCATGACCAGGGGCTTCAGTGCTGAGAGTTCTTATGTTTTAACTGTATGCAGGTTCTCTTTCTTTTTGTGAGAGGAGTGGTGTGTGGGAGATGCACAATGCTGATCCACAGGTATAAGCTTTGTTTGCCATACAGAAGACCACATAGGGCGAAAGGTAAATCCACTTTGCACTGCAAGTGCACTTGAAAGTGCAGTCACTCTAAATCTAAGGGGTAGATCTGAAAGGAGTGGAAGCTCTGCTGATTTTATCATCCAATCATGTGCAAGCTAAAATGCTGTTTTTTTATTTTCCTTGCATATCTCCCTCGGATCTACAGTGACTTTACTTCCAAGTGCACTTGCAGTGCAAAGTGGATTTGCCTTTAGTAAATAACTCCCATAGTTTCATAGTTGGTAAGGTTAAATAAAGACCATAGTCCATGCAGTTCAACCTGTGTAGGTGTATCAATATTGATAATAATTTCCTATATGCTTGTATGTTGTTTTCACTAAGATGCACGTCCAAAAGCCTTTTAAAAATATCAATACTCCCTGCTGACACCACTAATTGTGGAAGAGAGTTCCACATCCTTATCGCTCCCTGACGGTGAAAAGCCCCCTATGCAGCTTAAGGAACATAAAAGCCAAAAGAGGCAAAATCCATTTTGTTACAAGTGGTTGCACTCAACAACTAGAATGCTCAGATTGTCCAACCCAGCCTAAATTGAAAGATATGTTTCACATTACATTTATATTTTAAGCCTTGTCGGAATATTAGCCATACCAATCCTTTCTATTCTTGTTGATACATTTCTATTTTTTTTTTCTATTGTTATATATTTTTTTCTGTAAAACAGTTGTCTTTATATTTGTTGAGTATTCTGCTATCTTGCATATATTTCTTGGGCACCTACCCATTTTGCATTTTGCATTCATACATATTCCACAATTGTGTTTTAAGAAAGCGTAAAACTGATTTTGTTTTTATTAAAGGTAAGCAGTCGCAGTGAAGCTCACTTAGAACTTAACGCTTTCCGAAGAAAACATGACTGTACCTTGGTAATAGCAGGGGATTCTCTTGAGGTAAGATTATATGTAGGCAGCTTATATTGTATGCAAATATAATTTGTAAAATATGTCCTAAAGTATCTTAACTGAAATAGAATCAATATGTTTGAAAATAAAATAGGGAATGTGATTTTTGTACTGTTTTTTTTGTGGCCTATGGGGTGCAAGAGTTATATAGCAATAGTGTGATACTCTGTGTACACTTCTGTTTTAATAAGAAAAGGTCAAACAAATAGAGATGAAATATGTATTTATGTAAACATACTGGGAGAAATAAGGACTCAGGCATTGGCCTGTGCTTCTGAAAAATATTGGTATCTTATGTTGATCAAATGGCTTAAATTCCTTTGGGTTGATTTACTAAAGGAATAGAAATTGCTCCCTGAGATTGTAATTCATGCACATGATTAAATAATTGAAGAAAACACAGCTTTACCATATTTACAAAGCTCAGTGAACATTCACTTTGCAAAGCGAATTGTCCCAAATGAGTCACTGACCTGACACAATATGGAGATCAGCTGTCCTTATTTATTATGCTGCATGCTGGTTCTGGGTCTGTGTCCCAGAATTATTGAAGCTTTATTCAGACAATTAGAACTTTCCAAAGGAGGTCAGCAGTGGCAGCCCTCCCTATTTCTCTTAATACAAATTGACTTTCAAACAGTGTTGTTCAATACTAAATCCAGTGATTTAGTAGTGGTGTAATGCTTATTGCAGTAACTAGTAGGAATCACTTATGATTGCTTCCTGTGGCATATTATATCAATGCTTTTTGCTCTGCTATTTTGAAAAGGCCTAATAATTTAGATTTTTGGCTTCCTTCAAGTCTTTACTGACAGCATTTTCTAAAGTATATTAAATGTATCTCTCTGCACTCTCTAGGTGTGTTTGAAGTATTATGAGCATGAATTTGTTGAACTTGCCTGCCAGTGTCCTGCTGTTGTGTGCTGCCGATGTTCACCAACACAGAAAGCTCAGATTGTAAAGCTCTTACAGCAACACACAGGAAAACGCACATGTGCTATAGGTGAGACAGCAATACCAGGGTAATATTGATAGGACCACTGCCTTGTTATATAAGCTGTGCCTTGGAAATGGGAAAAAACATTTTTTATTTCCGCCTGACCTTTTTAATCTTATGTGTATTCAGCTTCATTCACATCCATGCTCCGATGTATACCAAGCAATAATATGCATCTTTCCCATTGTTTATCTATGATACCTTTTGTGCTTTTATGAAAAGTTGATATAAACTTGTTAACCCAAAAAATAAAAATTACAGGTCATGTTCCCTTAAAGCAGATTAAACAGCACAGTGCTTGTGCTGTGTAATCCCCCCCCCCCCCCCCTCTGAACAGTAAAAACCTGGCTGATCCTGCCACTTCCTGTATCCCCCTCTCTGCGCTGACCACAATAATCAGGTCTGCTGAGCCCTGACCACCATGGTCTGAGTACATCCCTTTGCCGTCCGCAGCTGTCCTCTCTGCTCTCCTTTCTTCCCCTCAACCCCTCTTCCCTGCCTGTCTGCTCCATGTTCTGTGTCTCTGTCTCCGCCACCCCCATCCCTGCTGCTATTAGTAGAAATAAACTTTTACAAATGGTCACTGCCAGCTCCTCTATTATAAGCAGGCATAGCACACTATATAAGTATTTTATAAAAATGAGGCATGTAAATACAGTTTAAGTGCGATCTTCAGGCCGGTCACGTGACTCGCGGCTGGGGCTACTGCAGGAGGGGCTGAGCGGCCATGCGATCTCCCCGGCTGACATCAGAGGGAGATGCAGAAGCCATGTATCAGAGCTGTACAGCGGCCACGAGTCACGTGACCGGCCTAAAGATTGCCTTAAAAAGGTATTTACATGGCTCGTTTTTATAAAAGACTTATGCGGTGTAATATGCCTGGCTATAATAGAGGAGCTGGCACAGCTTTGCACATTTGGGTTAACAAACACTTTAAAGCGAAACTTCACTCTTTCAATCAACATTGACTATTTTAATCCTTATGCCGCTAGTATTAGTAAATAGATAGCAAAGTATATATTATTTGCTTGTTTTAAACCTTTTTTCACATTTCTTCAGTTACTTCCTGCTTTCCACGCCTAAGCAAATTATGTCATACATCCCAGGAGTCTTTAGGAGGGGGAGGAGGGATTTTCTCTGCTAAGCACATGCTCCTGTCTGCATGCCTGTGCTAAGGGCAGGTGGATTCCAGGAAGTAAATGCTACATGAATCATTTGCTGCTACTCGAGATGGACACAGACAGAAATGCTAGGGAGGGGTTTTTCAAAGTAATATTAGAAATAGAGAGCAGCTGAGATCTACATGTGGTTTCCTGGAAAACTGCTGAATTTGATTTTTTTTAATGCAAAGAGTTTGTGAATGCACAGCTTTCTTGCCTTTCTGCAAATGTTAAAGACGTTACTTATGTAATGACATTTTATTTGTTCAGGGGATGGAGGTAATGATGTGAGCATGATCCAAGCAGCTGACTGTGGGATTGGCATAGAAGGAAAGGTAATATTATTTTGTTTTAACATTCTATTGACATGCTGGCTGCAGCTTTGCAGCCATGCAGCTCTCATTGGCCCTCTTATGACTTAGCCCCCCTTCCTTTCTGGCAAACCCTCACGAGAGTGAGTGAGAGAGAGAGAGCTGTGCATGATGTCATAAGCCTAGACTAATGACCAGGCAAGATGGGCTGTATAAGGTATTTACTGTCAGAAAAAAAATGTTTTACTATCCAAAGTTAAAACAACAAGGTCAGAAGATTTCATAGATGGAAAGTTTAAAAAATGAACGAAGAGCCCCTAAAGTCTTGTTTTTTTTTTTAACTGCATTAACACCAGGCACTTTTACCCCCTTCCTGCCCAGACCAATTTTCAGCTTTCAGTTCTCTCACACTTTGAATGACAATTGCTCAGTCATGCTACACTGTACCCAAACAAAATTGTTATCATTTTTTTCACACAAATGGAGCTTTCTTTGGGTGGTATTCAATCACCACTGGGTTTTTTTATTTTTTGTGATATAAGCGAAAAAATAGCAAAAATTGAATAAAATAAAAAAAAATTGCAAATATGTAATTTTTCTTCATAAATTTGGGCCAAAATTTATACTGCTACATATGGTAAAAATAATCCAATTTATATTATTTAGCCTGTGTGAAAGTTATACAGTCTTTCTGAGTATGGCGATACCACGTGTGAGACTTTTTCACAGCCTAGCCACATAGAGAGGCCCAACATCCAAGGAGCACCATCAGGTGTTCTAGGGACATAAATTACACACGTAAATTCCTGACAACCTTCTCAGGGAAATGGCGCTCATGCAGTCTGCTGACGCAATCAGAGCAAATGATTTCTGGGGGGGGGGGGGGTCCTTGCTGGTAGACCTGGGCAGTGATAATATCTTTGATACATTTGAGGAAGGTGTTGTGTCTTTCCCTTGACTTTTGATAGGTGGCATATGCATTAAAAATGGATAAATGGAAAGTAAATTGCAACCCTTTTATACCAGAAGAAGGACTTTTGTGTTGATAAATAGGGCTGCAGCATTTGATCGTTTAAATCCACCACCCCTCATGAACATATTGTAAGCACGGATACACTCAGGCTTTTGAAAGGGACCGCGCCTTCTGTAATGTTCCGCCGAGGAGTCATCGTGGATGGTGGACATGATGTACACATCTCTCCTATCCCTCCACTTTACGGCCAATACTTCCTAGATCCTCAGACTTGCTACTTCCCCCTGTGTAGCCTTGTGGTGACTAGATGCTGTGTGAAGCCCTTCCTGTTTTTTCCTAAGTTTTCTCACGGTACAGGTGGTGGAAAAGGGGTAAACTGGTATAATAATTGTCCATGTAAATGTGATACCCCTTTTGGAACAGTGGGAATGCCAGGTCCCAGACACATTTTCTGCTTATTCCCATGTACATTGGGCATTCAGGGAGCTGTAGCTGGGAGCCTCTGCCTTCTTACACGCAGAAGGCATGCACATATCCAGTGGTGCTTTCACAGAGCTTGTTGAGCTTCAATCCGTACCTGGCCCTCTTACTGGGAATGTACTGCTTGAATCCCAGCCGGCCTGTAAAATAGACCAGGGATTTGTCCACAGAGATGTTCTTTCTGGTCAGGGACATAAAGTTCAGCAAACCTCTTAGAAAAAAAATCAGTTAGGGGGCGAATTTTGTATAGTTTATCAAAGTTGAGATGATGTCAGGAAGGGCACTGTGAGTTATCGCTAAAATGCAGTAAGCACATGATCATGTCAAAGCAGGACCTGGACATGACAGCTGAAAAAATTGGCATGTGGTTGATGAGAATTCTAGACCAATAAGCATGCGATTCATTTTTTGTTTATTTTGTAAGCCCCATATTGATCATAAAGCCCAAAAACAATCAAAACTCCTCCACTGTTAGACGTCTCCATTTGAAAGGATGGGCATAGCACGAGTTGGGGTTGTTATCAATGTATTGTCAGGCAAAAAGATTTGTTTGGTCCACGATGCTTTGAAGTAACTCGTCAGGGGAAAATAAATAAAAAAATCTATCTCAGAAAAATGATCAGTGTTGGCCTGCACACCTGGCTGTGCTGTGAAAGGACAGATTGTAGCTGACACTGAGCTAGAAGGCAGCCACAATGGATTTGCTAAGGCGTCTAGAAGATGGGTTTGGGCCCTAATTTTTTGGGTCTGGCGTGAAATTCCAGTGCTGGTACTGGGCCTTTCCTTCTAGGGTCTAACGCTGGTGTTTGCTGATTGGCCATTGGGGTGTATGGCGCTGCTGGTGGCTGCCTGTTCTTCAGAGAGTCTTTTAGGATGGACTGCTTCCTCCTCCAATTTGGTCGCCAATCCACTGCTTTCGATGGGCTAAAATCTTGAATCAGTTTTAGACAATGAGAGCTCCTCTCTTATTCATCAGGCTTGGGATTTGATATGCCTCTTCAGTGGTAAAAAAATTTTTGAACATTGTGGCTGTATGATGGGTGACACTGATGGGCTTCAGGACAGGTACACTGGGCTGCACGACAGGTACGCTGATGGGCTGCATGACAGGTATTCTGATGAGCTGCAAGGCAGGTACTCTGATGGGCTGGAGACAGGTACCCCGATGGGCTGGTGACAGATACTTGGGTACTCTGATGAGCTGGTGACAGGTGGTCGGGTACTCTGATGAGCTGGTGACAGGTACTCTGATGAGCTGGTGACAGGTACTTGAGTACTCTGATGGGCTCACAGACAGGTCCTCTTTTTTTAGTGGGGCAATCTGGGCACAGTCACGCACACTGTAAATTGTAACTCACTGAGGAGGGCATCTTTTGGTAAATAATTACTCTGCCTGTGTCTTGTACTGCACAATTAAGATAAGAGGAATTTTGGCTTGCCTGCAAATTTCAGTACAGGACACAGGCCATCCGCCATTCCATTTCTTGGTTTATTCTGCATTGCTTGCTACAGAACTGAGCAGTCGTAGAGTAGGGTAGGCCCCTAAAACTGAGGGGACATGTCTTCTAAAGCTTTGTCAGTGTCCAATCACCTGAAGGTACACAACTATAACCCATGGTGTATGTACTGTACTCCAAAATATGGAATTTACAGGTAGATCAAAATTCTTCTTTTTTTTGGGTAAGTTTTACCAGGTATGTTATGCAGTGCCCAGGGACAAGGTCGTCTAGTGCAAAGATGCCAAACTGGGCCCCCATTCATGATGTGCAAGCTTAGGGGATCCTACGCCCAGCAGTCTCCTGCTTGTCAACATCACTGCTGTTGTCATGACACAGAAGAAAGGTGCCCCATCCAAACAATTGCGCCCAGGGCAGCCATCCCTCTCGCCCACCCCTTGTCCCGGCCCTGATGTTATATACTCTGGGTGACAGATAAACCCTGACCCCCTGACACAGCAATTATAGGCTGACATTGGTTTCTACCAGCCCAGGTCAGTATTGTTCTGCATAATCTATTTAATAACATTCTGTGGTCGTCTATTTGATTCTTTTTTGGTGTGTATGGGACAGGTAATTAGTTTAGAATCTACATACCCACAGCAGAAAATATGACTCAGCAGTAAACTGTTCATAAAAGTTTAATCTACTGAATCCAACCCAAATAAAGCTAAAGAATTGTAGCTGTAGTCAGCGGTTCCTGGAGGTGATCAAGTCAGGACCCTAGGTATCAGCATGTTTCGGGTAAATTTTAATACCTAATGCACTTCATTTACAATGGTAACTTGGTTAAAAGGTTGAGCTCCATCCATCACAACTGTGCTGTCTCTTCATATGAAATCCTACCAACCACAAGAGAGCAAAATATGTTATTAAAGTGTTACTAAACTCACAACAGTAAAATCCGTCTGTATACAGAGAAAAGCACGCTTGTTATACTCACTGTGGAACCTAAGGGCTTTGCATTGTATAAGAAGGCAGTTTGATCCTGTCTTCTCTGATCCTCCCCTTCTCCCACAGTCCCTAAGCCATCTCCTGATAAAACATAGCCTTAGGGGCACTCTGCAGATGCTCAGTTTGGTGTGTATTGCTAGAGAGTTTGCTTTTTTTCTTGGGATGGTGCATGTGATCAGCACAGGGCCAATCAGCACTGTCAAGACAGAGTGTCAGGGGTCCTGAAGCCTCAGAGGACAGTCGGAGTAGAATGAAAACTACTCCTACAAGCTTTAACCAGACACTGATAATATTCACAAGACTGCTATATACTGGTGAGAAAAGGTTTTTAGCAGTTTATATTTAATAAAGTAATTGCATTTCTGAATTTCTATGTTCTGTGTACTGTGGGAGGCCAGATATAATGAATGCAGAGTCCTGGGTTTATTAACACTTTAAGACCTATGCATAATTTGCATATGCAGATATGTATAAACTAGGCTACCTAACACATAAAGCTTGTATTGCAGCTCCCTATCTGATAGTAACCTGGGATTGAGCCATTTTATAAGCGATAATTCACTGCTGCAGTGTGTCATTGAAAATCAAGGCATCTTACAGCACAGCTGAAAAATAATCTTGCTAATGATGTTAAAATTAGTCTAGAGCTCCATCTACTGGATGGACACATTAAGGCAGCGGTAAAAGCCCAGCATGACTTATGAGGATTGAAGCTTTTTTTTTAACAGGTATATTGCGTTGAATTGTAATAGTTTATATTGAATTCCAGCAGCAGGCCAGGCAGCAGGTAGGTTAGATGGTTTTCAGTGGAATAGGTCACACCAGTGCTTGCAGTTCCAGTGTGTTCCAGTTTCAGAAAAAAAGTAGAACATGCTGCACTGGACTGTACTGGAATGCTGTAAAACGCATCAAAAACACACTGTAATGCATCTAAAGGCACCAAAAACACACTGGAACACATGTCCGTATTTAAGGTTAAGAAAACAGAGGGGGGAAAATGTACTGGACTGCACCAAAATCACGCATTCAGAAAAGCATCTGGACTACGTTTCTATAGTGTGAACTGGCCCTAAAACCCAAAATAAAAAAAAGTATATTGCAGCTTACCAATTCTTTGATATGGTGACTACATTCATTTTATTTTTTATTTTTTTATTTTCACCTGTTGACCTGACCAGTAATTTTATTTTTAAACTTTCTTTAACAGAAGAAGCTAAAAGTCCAGCAAAAGTGTCAGTTATAGGGTTGAGACATTACATAGACATAGACGTTACATAGTTGGTAAGGTTGAATAAAGACACCAGTCCATCCAGTTCAACCTGAGTGAGTGTGCAGGTCTACAATTATCCCTAAATCTTATTAAGATGCTCATCTATTATATTATTATTTATTTGAGGTACCCATATAGCACCGTCAAATTACACATACATCACACGCTCACATCAGTCCCTACCCTCAAGGAGCCCACAATCCAAGGTCCCCAACTCACATTCATATACTAGGGCCAATTTTAGACAGAAGCCAATTAACCGACCAGATGTCTTTGGAGTGTGGGAAGAAACCCACGCAGGCACAGGGAGAACATGCAAACATGCAAACTCCAGGCAGGTAGTGTCGTGGTTGGGATTCGAACCAGCGACCCTTTCAGGGCCAGTGCAAGGAGAGCCCGGAGCCCGCTGCCTCCCCCTCTTTCCCCCCTTTATATTTGACGCGGGCGCAGACTGCTCCACCTGTGTCTCTCCGCGGCAGCCCGGTGAGCTCCCTGGTGGGGGAGATGGTCCCACATGGGACACTCCTCTCCTTGCACTGGCCCTGACAGGGACATGTTCCCTCGGTCGTCGGACTAGCGCGCATGCGTGCGCGAACATTCTTGCGTGTGCGCAATGCGGGAGCTCTGACCCTGCGTCGTCACGCACCGGCACCAGCCGGCGTCGGTAGAGCGACGCACGGTTGGGTGCTACTTATAACAGGCATTTGCCTGTTCTGAGAGGACTAGGGACCATGGGATTGCATGTTCCAGCCAGCCCCTAGTAAGCTAGATATAAAAAGCATACTAACTCCTTTTTTACCCCGATGCAGTACACCCTACCATGGGGTACTGACCTCTCAATCTTAATCTTACTATCAATTTTTCCTCTTACAGGAGACACTGGCACGGGGGTCAAGCCTTATCAGGCTTTTTCCCCTGACCTGTGGCCTTGATGGCCGCATACTGGGGCCACATGTTTCCATCATTACCCCCAGTGGGGTTGCCCTCCCGGAAATCCCTCCCTTATTTACCAACATCATGACCAGGTAATTGTCGTTTCTTTTCCATCACACTCACCCACACTAGTCACCTAGTTCATTTATTTTCTTCACTTTGCACTTTCCCCCCCCCCCCCTCCCCCTCACTCAGTTTCCCAGCCTTTTCTTTTCTTTCTTCATTTTTTTCACTTCACTATCACTTATACCCTTTTATTTTACCCTTAGTTCCACCACATTGTGTTTATTTTTCAACAGATGCTCATTTCACCTGTTTGTTTCTGTGTGCCCTTTTCGTGTGTCTCCACATGCATACAATGTGCACTTGGCACCCCTCCCTTTCCCCCCCCCCCCTTTATTTTCCCCTTCCCCCCCCCCAGCCTCGGGGAGCTGCGTTCACATTGCACTTCTGCCCCTTTTCCTTCACTCGGTCTTCCAATATCCCTCCTTAAATGGTTTATCATTCTACCAATACCCACACCTTGTATCAATCTTTTCTCACTTCACCTGCATTCATCCTTCAATGAATTTTTGTGTTTTCATATGCATATTGGCAAAACATCTTTTTCCCCTCCCCCCCCCCTTTTTCTTTTCTCATTCCCCCCCTTCTTTTTTTTCCCCCCTCACTTCACTCCGGTTCACAATTTTCACTTACCTTCACACCACTCCAGTCCCCGTACCTCATCAATCGGCAAATGACCGGCTCTGACCATAATCATCATTGTATCCATCCTCTCAGATTTCGATCACCATACTCAGTAGCACCCCTGAGTTGCCGCGGGAGACCATTTAATAGGTGGTAGCACTCTGCGCTTGATGTCTGTTAAAGCACGGGTAAGCAGTCGTGCCCCCTCCCCATTTAAATTTCTCTAGATTTTTTAAGTTTGATGCTGTATGATATGTTCCTTTGCCGACCATTATACATTACTGTCCTTTTTGATTTAATCACAGATAACCTCCAGATGAAGCGGCTAATGTCCGCGAAACTAGTCGAGGACAACCATATCTGTGAACAACTGTACCATTATGAATGCACATTTGGTGACATATTGTGTAGAGCTTTTATGTATTATCCTTTAACTGCCTTCCGGCATCAATAAAATCTTTTGTAATTTTCATATATTCCTTTGTTATATTAATTTTATTTTGTACCGCGATAGTCCAATTTGCCCCCCATTTTCATGGTAGCCTAGTTGGGGACTAGACTCCCAGCTCCTATACCAATTGATTTCTGGATGATGGTACAAACCCCTATCCTTGCCCAAAAATGCTTTATTCTTCTATAAGAGGCCACATTTCTCATGTTGCTGTACATGCTTAAAAAGTGATAGCAGGAGTTCAACTTTATTTGTTAGTCGAGTCTATGTATATCTGCTAGTGCATTTCAAGTTTATGTAAATCGTCTAGTGCATCAACCCTTTCTACTAGATTACAATGCTACAAGAATGACTGCATTGCTCCTCCATAGAGTGGAGCCACCCTAAGACAGGAAGATAGAAAACCAATGCAGCCAACACATTTAAGGATTGGCAAGCTACAATATACAGCATTTCTGTTGTTGAGTTTTTATACTGCTTTAAGAGGAAGAAATTAAATTTGGTTCTATTTGATAAAAAAAAAGAAAATACCATTACTAGACTAAACGGACAGCTACCATATAAAAAATGTTGATTATCAAATCACTACATGACAATAGCCATGTCCCCATTGTAGGACCAATTATTGTACAAAATAAATACCAATGTATAACAATCCCCATAAATCCTACCCACCAAACTCTCCACTATAGGGAGAGCTTTCTTATGTACAATTTTGACAGTACTGTCAATCCAACTTCCCTGGACAGTCAATATTACTGTAGTAAATGAAGGGGTCATGGTAGTAGAGGTAGGTGGGGTACATGGTGTGTGTCAAAGTGGGTACCCAACCAGTTTCACTAGTCAAACACGGCTTCATGAGAGATCAGATACTGATCAGTTGGACATTACAGCAGGCAGTCCCGGTGTCAATGATAGATATATAGATGTATAGATAAACAGTTGCTGTGCATTCATTAGACAGTGCCAACACAGTTGAATACTTAATTTTTTTTAATATTTGGACAATAAATGGACTTAAGACAGGAGCATGCCTAGTGTAGCGTTGTCACTTTATATTTGACATTAATATTATTGTTATTTTATATGGTAACTATTTGATTTAATCCAGTACTGTAATGGTGTTTTCCTATTTATTTATTTTTGGTGTGAAGTCACTGTAGATTTTGGACAGAAAGTAAATGTATAGGCCTACAGTTGGGTTTGTGTTTGGGTGCAATCTGAATATTTTGCTTGTAAACATATTCATTATTTTTTTGCAGGAGGGAAAACAGGCTTCCCTTGCAGCTGACTTTTCTATCATACAGTTCAAGCACATTGGCCGACTTCTGATGGTACACGGGCGAAACAGTTATAAAAGATCAGCAGCACTGGGGCAGTTTGTTATCCACAGGGGCCTTATTATTTCCACTATGCAGGTAATATCAGAAATGCCATGCAAATCATCCAAAAAAAAATGCTAACTATATCTCTGTCTGTGTTGACCTATACCACACAATTAGTCACTAAACTGTGTTAGTGCAGAGTCTATACTGGTTACAGCAAGACATTTACAAATTGCTAAAAGCAGTGGCTTCCTCTTGACTGTCTCAGAATAACAGTACAGTAGTTTAGAGAAAACACCGCGCTAAAACCTAAATAAATAATAAATATATGTCGTGCAGACAAAGGTGAAAGAATTGAATTAATAAAAATTAAAGTGGAATGAAGCAGCAGCTAAAAAATGTGAGATATGCACATTACCAGACAACAATAAACAAAAAAGCCGCGCTGTATGACTAAATGTAACTTAAGTGAACATGAGTGACTGTAAAATCACAAAAATGACTGTATCAAAAATAACATTAAAAAATACCATATTTGTGTAACTGTACGTGACACATAAAGTGTAAAACCTTATTGATAAAAGTGAACCATAAAGTCCTTGGACAATAACAAGTCCAAAAATAATAATAACACCAAAAAGTGTACTGGATGTACCCTGGACCAGGGGACCTCACCACGGGATCAGGACTTCACCAGGTATGGATAGTCTCGAGATGGAAACTTGGGGCAAAATTTTCTATCGGACCAGATCTGTATGCGGGACTCATCCAGGAATGCAGACCAAAAAACCACCAGCCTTGTAATTGCTGTGTCTTTGCACCCATTCCTCTGTCTCTGTCTCAGAGACAGAGGAATGGGTGCAAAGACACAGCAATTACAAGGCTGGTGGTTTTTTGGTCTGCATTCCTGGAGTCCCGCATACAGATCTGGTCCGATAGAAAATTTTGCCCCAAGTTTCCATCTCGAGACTATCCATACCTGGTGAAGTCCTGATCCCGTGGTGAGGTCCCCTGGTCCAGGGTACATCCAGTACCGTCTTCATACAGGCTTGGTTAAAGCTTGCTTCTGGTAAGCTTAATAGTAGAATGGTGGTGGATCACACGTATTGGTGAAATCTATTCCAAGTTTGGTGGCACCAGCTGAACATCACACTATCATATTTTCATCTGTTTGGACACTTATTGGTGTTATTATTATTTTTGGACTTGTTATTGTCCAAGGACTTTATGGTTCACTTTTATCAATAAGGTTTTACACTTTATGTGTCACGTACAGTTACACAAATATGGTATTTTTTAATGTTATTTTTGATACAGTCATTTTTGTGATTTTACAGTCACTCATGTTCACTTAAGTTACATTTAGTCATACAGCGCGGCTTTTTTGTTTATTGTTGTACAGTACAGTAGTGCCTGCTCTTAACGAAGAAACCAAAAGGTGAGACTTCATGTAAGCCAGCATACAACTGCTTTGTTTTTGCTTTGTAGTTTCATGTCAAACTTGTATATCTGGGTCAGATAATCAGTTTATGGTGTGGTAGGTCAAACTAATACCTTTGTTTTAAGAAGGCATACTGTGCATTGCAGTTGTTCTGGGCAAAGCTTTTTGGGTTCCTTTTGCCCCACTGCATGTTAAGCTAACTTTTCATCCCATTTGAGTTCTCCTCAAGCCCTACTTTATAGAGTTTTTTGTTTTCCATACCTACACTGATGCAGGGCTCAAGTCCTGCGGGAACGCATGGGAACGGAGTTCCTGTACTTTTTCCACAACAGGAACTCGGTTCCCGTTAGCAGCAAGACTTTGAAGTATGCAAGCTGTGTGGCAGGTGCTACACCAGCAGCCGCCGACACAGCTCACAATAGTAAGTGCCGCACACCTGACCATTCAGGCATTGTCAGTAGGGGGCCCCATGACAGCTTCCGCTTCGATCTATCTGTCAATCACAGCTAGCTGATGGGTAGATTAGGTCTAGGTCTAGCTGACAGGTAAATCAGGTCTAGGTCTAGCTGATGGGTAGATCGGCTATTCTGCTCGTAGGACATGCAGGGAGAGAGGTGAGCTGAGGGAGGAACATCAGTTTGGGGTGGTAAGCTGAGCACAATACCTGGCAAAGTTTAATGCCAGGAGGGAAGTTTATGTGGAAATATGTGAAGGGTTGGAATAGCAGCGAGTGTGTGTTGGAGCCCCTGCAGAGTTTGCAGCCCCCCCAAGCTAACATACATCTCCTAAGCAGGAACACATCACTATCTCCCCAAACATTCTGTCCAGATAATGTGCAGTTCATTTATGACCTTTCCGTTTAACCCTGTGTTATCCAAACTCTGTTCAATGAAAAGTGTAAACTCACCACATAAACACTCTATATACAAAAAAATTTTCCCAATAAAGATCAGAACATGATGTTCACATTTGCATGGAAGCACAATTGAATGAATGCTGATTATTCAGAGAATTACCGCATTTATGTTTATTGAGGATTGTTTTTTTTTTTATGTACTAAGAGTTAAGCTTCATACACACAATCCGAAAATTGGATTAAAAATACCACTTTTGAAGCGTTCGTGCATATGAGCGTATCATTTTTTTTTTTTGGTGGGGGAGTGGATCTTGGGTGGGAGTTCCCACACTTTTTCCCCCAGGACTTGACCCCTGCACTGATGGAGATCACAAAGATAGCAACAGCTGTATGCACGTCGGAAAAGTGACTCTGTACATTTATACTGTAACTGTGCTAGAATTTTTAGCATTTCAGGATGGAAATTTGCCACATTATCAAACACCATCCTTATTTACAGAATTAACCTTTTTTTTCAAGCAGCGCTGCCATCAGAATACCTTATGTTTAAAAGGCATATTGTATTTTAAATCTATGGGATGACAAAAAATCCTTTACCTTTTTTCTTTTCTGACACTTTCACTATTCGATCTCTTCTTCCTGCACTCTCTGCTACAACCTCCACCGTTAATTTCTCAACTCTACTACAGAGACAATATTTCTCCATCAACCCTTTATCAGGTTGGGTCTGGAACTTTAAGTCACAGTTCAGTTAATCCTTCTGTTCAGCTGACTTATATATACACAGTATCTCACAAAAGTGAGTACACCCCTCACATTTTTGTAAATATTTTATTACATCTTTTCATGTGAAAACACTGAAGAAATGACACTTTGCTACAATGTAAAGTAGTGAGTGTACAGCTTGTATAACAGTGTAAATTTTCTGTCCCCTCAAATTTACTCAACACACAGCCGTTAATGTCTAAACCGCTGGCAACAAAAGTGAGTACACCCTAAGTAAAAATTGGGCCCAAAGTGTCAATATTTTGTGTGTCCACCATTATTTTCCAGCACTGTCTTAACCCTCTTGGGCATGGAGTTCACCAGAGCTTCACAGGTTGCTACTGGAGTCCTCTTCCACTCCTCCATGACGACATTACAGAGCTGGTGGATGTTAGAGACCTTGCGCTCCTCCACCTTCTGTTTGAGGATGCCCCACAGATGCTCAATAGGGTTTAGGTCTGGAGACTTGGCCAGTTTATCACCTTTACCCTCAGCTTCTTTAGCAAGGCAGTGGTCATCTTGGAGGTGTGTTTGGGGTCGTTATCATGTTGGAATACTGCCCTGCGGTCCAGTCTCCGAAGGCAAGGGATCATGATCTGCATTAGTATGTCACAGTACATGTTGGCATTCATGATTCAATGAACTGTAGCTCCCAGTGCCGGCAGCACTTATGCATCCCCAGACAATGGCATTCCCACCACCATGCTTGACTGTAGGCAAGACACACTTGTCTTTGTACTCGTCACCTGGTTGCCACCACACACGCTTGACACCATCTGAACCAAATAAGTTTATCTTGGTCTCATCAGACCACAGGACATGGTCCCAGTAATCCATGTCCTTAGTCTGCTTGTCTTCAGCAAACTGTTTGCAGGCTATCTTGTGCATCATCTTTAGAAGAGGTTTCCTTCTGGGACAACAACCAATGCAGACCAATTTGATGCAGTGTGCGGCCTATGGTCTGAGCACTGACAGGCTGACCCCCCACCCCTTCAACCTCTGCAGCAATGCTGGCAGCACTCATGTATCTAATTCCCAAAGTCAACCTCTGGATATGACGCTGAGCACGTGCACTCAACCCCTTTGGTCGACCATAGCGAGGCCTGTCTTAAGTGGAACCTGTCCTGTTAAACCGCTGTATGGTCTTGGCCACCATGCTGCAGCTCAGTTTCAGGGTCTTGCCAATCTTCTTATAGCCTAGGCCATCTTTATGTAGAGCAACAATTCTTTTTTTCAGATCCTTAGAGAGTTCTTTGACATGAGGTGCCATGTTGAACTTCCAGTGACCAATACGAGAGATAACACCAAATTTAACATACCAGCTCCCCATTCACACCTGAGACCTTGTAACACTAACGAGTCACATGACACCGGGGAGGGAAAATTGCTAATTACTCACGTTTGTTGCCAGCGGTTTAGACATTAATGGCTGTGTGTTGAGTTATTTTGAGGGGACAGCAAATTTACACTGTTATACAAGCTGTACACACTGACTACTTTACATTGTAGCAAAGTGTAATTTTCAGTGTTGTCACATGAAAAGTTATAATAAAATATTTACAAACATGTGAGGGGTGCACTCACTTTTGATACTGTGTGTGTGTGTATATATATATATATATATATATAGTAGAGACATGCATATGGCCTGTAATTATTCCAGATCATGAACCAGAACATGAGAAATATTATGTAATTATCCCCTATTACTTGTAACTTTCCTGTTCAGGAATAATATACAGTGGAAACTTTGTACAATAATCTGAGAACATGCGAGATACACTGGTTAATTTGCTCATACATTGTTTTTTTTGTAATTCTTTTGTCTTTATAATACTATATGATTTAACATTTTTGATAGAGTGAAGAGGGGTTTGAATTCTGATGGGCTTTTTACTGCTGTTCATGTATTGGGAACATTTCCCTTGTTTCCTGTTCTGAAAGTGAAGTTGTCACCAGGGCAAGAAATGCAGACAAATTTCTCCTGTACAACAACAATAAAACACATATAGTAAAATATAAAGAAGCCTGGAATCTCTGTTTGCTCCTGACAGCATTGTCACAGGGACATGAAGTGAGGGGAAATCACCCTAGTGTGGTCACAGATAGCATTAAAACCCTAGCAGCAAATCTAAGCTTATTCTCCCTAAAATGTAAAAAATAACTTGGAGCCTAGAGCTATCCTTTAATTTTGTAATAATTTTCAAATTACCATCAATAGATAGACGCTGCATTCTCTCTGTTTTTATGGTCAGTCTTGAAAAATGAAAGATAACCCACTACATACAGAAATAAAAATGTTTCCATTGTTAGGCCACACTTGTGCATTGATTTACCTGGCATTTTTCAACAGTATTATGTATGTATTACAATATAAAATGGAATATTCCTTAAAATATTGTTTATTTGAAGATCAGTGACCCAGCACTGAAAATGCTAAAATGTATTCATTTTTCATCTCTTGATTCCTTTTAAGGCTGTGTTTTCCTCAGTATTCTATTTCGCATCTGTTCCTTTGTACCAGGGATTCCTAATGGTAGGGTAAGTAAAAACTAGTATTTAGTTGGTGACAACGTAGTAACAAAACTATTTTTGTTTGATTACATCAGGGCCAAGATCAGTTGGTTGCCTTTTAATTATGTCTAAAGGAAAATGTTATAATTAGTTTTTCCCATATTATTCATGCACTAATAGTTAACATGGCGAGGGAGCAAAAAAAATGTCCTTTTAAAAAAACAACAGATATTTTCAGGCAAATGAAAGTAATTGACACTGCAGGGGCTGACTGGCTGCTATTCAGCTGTGTATCCACACCAGGTACATAGTTGTTTTCTCATTGACAGTAATGATGAAGCAGCCAAGTAACAGGCATGTGAAGTACTGATGGAAGAGCCGTGAAATAATCATTTGCCATACATGTTTGTGCTGTAATTGTATCTCATCAAGAATGTTGGAGAAATGCGGTAATTCATAAATTGCAACCTACCCCTTGTGGTTCTCCTTGCTGCCTCCACAGCAGGGCTCCGCTTTTACACAAGTTGCACAGGGACATTTGTAGTGTTTTCACAGCTCCCCACAGAGATCTTAACAAGGTAGTGCCCATTGGTTGTGATTGTTAACCTCAGTTATCCATACTATGGTGGAGGATTTTTTTTCTCTTTTTTTGGGTACTATTGTGATACACTGTCAGCACAACAAGCTAGCCAGATAAAGTACATCAACCTTGCTGAACGGCTGAGAACTTATTTCTCACCTGAGGCTACTACATGTTGAAAGAAATGATGTTAATAGATGCATGTATTTTGAAATAACTGATCTTTTTAATTATTTTTCCAAGGTATGCAACAATCTACACAATGTTTCCTGTGTTCTCGTTGGTGCTGGATCAAGATGTGAAACCAGAAACTGCCCTTCTCTACCCAGAGCTGTATAAAGACCTCACAAAGGTAATCCACAAGGTCCATAAAACATACAAGGGAAATGCCATAGTAAATGCATCCACAGGACAGGCTTTGTGAAAACATAATACTACATACTATTTTATTATTAAATATAATTATGTCCTGAGACTATTCTATTAATGTAGAATGTGAGCAGATAAAATATGGCAGT
Organism: Lithobates sylvaticus; assembly: GCA_028564925.1. Classification (NCBI taxonomy): domain Eukaryota; kingdom Metazoa; phylum Chordata; class Amphibia; order Anura; family Ranidae; genus Lithobates; species Lithobates sylvaticus. The sequence goes on from CM053030.1 coordinate 188,735,864, forward strand.
TTATATAAGAGATATAATTGTTTTTTTGGTTGTATCAAAATAGGAAGATAAGTACAATTTAATAGTAGAAATTATGCTTTGCCACCTCTGACTTTCAAACAATTTTTCATAGCTGATTGATCAATTTTATGAATTAGGGGAGAGTGAGCATAATAAGTGCATTGCAACTCTACATTGTGAGATTAAAATGTGCTCGTTAAGCTATTTCATATGATTTAAAGGCACTTTTACAGGTATATAGCTAAAAACAAAAGCCTAAGCATAACATCATATTGGGCAAAGGTGTCTTCTACCTAATACAATGTAACAAAAAGACTATGATCTGGTGCCTAGAACGCTATGCCTCCATCCCTTACATCTACATACACAACCAAAACAAATGCCCACGGGACTTTAAATGAGGCGTAACATTGGAAAGATTTTGTATAAAACATTAATTTATGAATATTACATGACAATCTCACAAATAAAAACACGCTGGTTGATTATGTTTGACATACAGCAAGTAAATGACACATTATGTTGGCAATTGATCCATACACACAGTACCTCAGGGTTACTAAAAAAGTGTGCATCATATAAACGCGACGCATTTTGTGAATGACCTTCACTTCTTCAGAAGTAGATGCCATCCATATAAAATCTGTAGGCTGTGTTTAAACACTCCCTGTGAAAGGGGAGAAATATATTGTATGGTTCAACTGATGTCATTAATTAATAAAGGGGAATAATTACAAACAAAAATAAACGTTGTAGCACCTCCAAATGGTGCCCACCACACAGTATATGGCCCGGAAGTTGTGGAGGGGGTTCAGGACACCCCATCAGGACATCCAAAGAGTGGCACAGGAAGGTGTGAAGATGGAATATGAAGACCCAAAGTCCCACTGAAACAAAAAAAGGCAAATAGAGGGAAATGTAAATCCCCTATATACTACAGCTTCACTACCAATGCTACTCAGAGGAAATGTATCCCATATCTTAAATGCAAAATAAACAAGGTGGATGAATGTGATAGCTCTAGGAGTATAGATATAGGTAGGTCATTTGCCAAAAATCATGAGGATAATAGGATTACCCACATGAGCCTATAGAAAGGATAAACAACACAAATACATATTCAGCATGGGCTATAATGTGTGGACTGAGAACCTCCAGCATTAAGAACACCAGTCGGGTGAACAACCAACCCCTGGAAAGCCCCCCTTAATTTATCTCCAAAGGGGGGACAGGAAGCCCCGCCCTACACCATGTGAGTCCACAGCTAAAAGGAACCGAGGTCCCACCATCAAAACCCACAAGCTGTGGGCAAGATGTTGCCAGGACTGTAGCCCATTGCCTCATGACGATGCAGGTAGCTATCTGGAAATCCTCTACCCCACCACACATCTTAAGCCCCATACACACGCGCGGATTATCCGAGGACCAGGTCCGTCGGATCATGTCTGTCATACTTTGTCTGAGGTTGGTTTTGCGTACACACGGTCGGACAAAGTTGTCAGAAAATCCGATCATTCTGAACGTGGTGACGTTTGTTGCCTACGACGGGACTACGTAGAGGCTAGTAGCCAATAGCTTTGGTCTTGTAATGTGATCTGAGCATGCGTAGCACTTTGTCCGGTCGGAATTCGCTACACACGATCGGATTTGGTGTGATCGGACTTTGTTGTCAAAAAATCTATCCAGCAGGAGATAGGACTTTGTCCGTCAGACAATCTGATGGAAACTGTCCGATGGTGCCTACACACGGTCTGATTTTCCGACAACATTGTCCGATAGGACAGAATCCATCGGAAAATCCTACCGTGTGTATGGGGCTTTAGAATGGGCCCAAATTCGAAATGACATTATGACAGTGGAAACTCTAGTGGCCACAGACAGCAATGACCCCGAAAAAACCCACACTATGTGGACATGCTGACGGGCTCTTCAAGACTCTGACAGCTTTCACGCTCTTTATTATTGTGAGCAAATGCCTTGTTTCACATAGGCAGACCCATGCGGATGGATTGTTCCATATGTGGTGAACTTATGTATGTGTGTTTGTGACCGTTTTCCGAACTTTGGTAACCTAAACTGGCCTGGGTTCCCAGTTTCCCTTTCTTCTTAGTATAAATATATCACAGTGGCTAGCTCTTCTGCCTGGCAGCACTATGGTCATTGATTGGTATCCCAACCATGGCACTACCTGCGTGGAGTTTGCATGTTCTCCCTGTGCCTGCGTAGGTTTCCTCCAGTTTTCTCCCACACTCCAAAGACATGCTGATAGGTTAATTGGCTCCTGTCTAAATTGGCCGTAGTATGTGTATGTATGAATGTGAGTTAGGGACCTTAGATTGTAAGCTCCTTGAAGGCAGAGACAGATGTGAATGTACAATATATGTGTAAAGTGCTGTGTAAATTGACGGCGCTATACAAGTACCTATAATAAATAAATAAATATTACGTTCTCTCGCTAAATGTTTTTTTCTTTTCTTATTGCTCTTCCAAAAATTGAATGTTGTTTGGAATCATTATGTAAGGAGTAAAAGAAAAATGTTTTTAGTTTGCTTAGTTGATTGTTTTAGTCAGGTACATAATATGTCGTATGAAGATTTTGCACAGCGTCCCAGCTTTTTTGGAATTGGGTTTGTACTATTCGTAGCCAGGTGTCTTTTTATGTATGCTTTGCTGCATATTGTTTTCAGACCTCTTTAGAAAACCTAAAATGCCCTGCCATACCGATTCCATGGATGCAACCTGTATTTATTGTTTATATGAAAACGTGGTGTTTATATTTAAAAAAAACATAACCCAACTAACATTGACCCAAACTATTTCAATGTCCCTTTAAGTTATCGGAGAGATCAAATTCAATAAATGTTTTCATTTTTTTGCATTTATTTACAATTTATGATATGAGAAGAAATGTAAACGGTGTATGTACTTTGATTGTGGCTGTTCAGTACTATCCTGTTTCTTTAACATTTCCTTTCATTCTTCACAGGGAAGATCCTTGTCGTTTAAAACCTTCCTCATCTGGGTTTTAATCAGCATATACCAAGGTAAGAGAGACTCATTTAGGCAGACGAAAGGATTTTTGTCTGCCATTATTGTTTTCCTTCCAGGTTTGCTTCCGCCAGCTTAAAATTTTTATCAACAGTCATATATTGCTTTCTTTTTATCAGGTAAATCGATAGTCTGGCAATGCGTCCTGCCAATGTGCAGTGCCTGATGGTTGCTTGGTATTTGTAATGCACATCATTTAAAATCAGTGCTGTTTTTTAATTAATATTAACTTTTTCCTCTCAAACTGCACATTGTTCAGTCTGTGCTGAAATTAGGGCTAGGTTTGCAAAGTATGTTTTCATTACTTTGCAAAATATATTTTTGTGCTTCATAGACCAGTTATCTTATTTGTAGTGCCAGAAATGACTACACGGTTATTATAGGATAAAATAGACCTCCAAGCAATTATAAAATTACTCTATAGTCTGGTTATGTATTCACTGAGATTATCTAAATGTACTTATAAATATATACACTATATTACCAAAAGTATTAGGATGCCTGCCTTTACATGCTTATGAACTTTAATGGCATCCCAGTCTTAGTCAGATAGAACAACTTTGGCATGAATTAATGCGGAGACTGCGAGCCAGGCCTTCTTGTCCAACATCAGTGCCTGACCTCACTAATGCGCTTCTGGAAGAAGGGTCAAACATTCCCATAGACACACTCCTAAACCTTGTGGACAGCCTTCCAGAAGAGTTGAAGCTGTTATAGCTGCAAAGGGTGGGTCAACTCAATATTGAACCCTACAGACTAAAACTGGGATGCCATTAAAGTTTGTGTGTGCGCGCAAGGGCAGGCATCCCAATACATTTGGTAATATAGTGTATGTATTCAAATATATCATTATATAACTATTTTTACCATAATCCCTTGCATAGCTAAAATCAGTCAAAATATGTCAACGTAGAGTGTTTTCAACAACTGGAGGGAAAAAAAATGTAGGTAGCTATAAAAGGGGAGACCTCATCAGTTCATGGATATTGGTGTTTCAGTCAGCTGGTTGGAGGCTAATATGTAAAACAGAAGGCTGCAGTAGTTAATAGGAGTGTTACCGCTGCTAGACATAAATAAATTGCAAAAGTGCCTGAACGCAATCCCCAGATCTGTGCCTCAATACAATCTTGTCTTGGATGTCTACAGACAATTCTTTGGACTTCATGGCTTGGTTTGTGCTCTGACATGCACTGTTAACTGTGGGACCTTATATAGACAGGTGTGTGCCTTTCCAAATCGTGTCCAATCAACTGAATTTACCACATGTGTACTCCAATCAAGTTGTAGAGACATCTCAAGAGATCTCAGAAATATTTTACTATCTCTAATTTATATACAAAGATCGTTATCCCTGAAAGAAACAATTAGGGCAAAAGGAAAAAATTGTGAATAATGGAATGTTGTCTTTGTGCCTTTTCTGTTTGCTTCCTAGTCATGCTAAGTGTAGACATTAAATCGAGTTGTTAGTTTACACTGGATATACAGTTGAGCCCAGGGTATTTAATGCAAGATTTCACGTTTCAATGTTCTTAACACATGCTTGATGCCACTTTGTAAACATTGCATGTCTACTCAGTTTTTACCCTGTAACTTGTGTACAATATGTCTTTCTGTAGCTGCAGATGTAGGATACCATTTTACAATCTCTAATAAAGAACAAGTGAACGCTAACTGGGTATACACACGCAAGCTGCGGGCTGAACAAAAAAAATCTAAGACTCCCCCATCCATGCTATACATTGCGGCACCTATTGTGTTCTGACAGCTGCAGCTGGTGCCTGTCAGAATACTCAAACAGTGGCTGCATCTGATTGGCTGACAGTTTTTTCAGTTGAAGGATATTAGGTGGGTGATGGCGAATTCCAAAATTTGGATAGTGTGTTATCAGACTTACTCAAACTTTTCATTACCCTCCTGCATTTTTTTTTTTATTTGTTTCTGTGTTTTGTATTTGGTAATGTATGTGTGTTATGCCTGGTCGTGATATAACTACAAACCAAAAATTTAGCTGGATGATTGCTGTGCTCTAACTCACTAAAATATCATAAGGGATATCAAAAGCTGTTTCATGCATGTTTTGAATTGTAAAGCCCAACCCCGGGGGGGGGGGGGGTTTCGATGCAGTCGGGCTGTGCCCACGCTGCATGGGTCAACTGCTTGTTTTAAGGGTTAAAAGAAAGCATATACTCACCTTATCTTTCATTTGCACCATAAAGTGGTGCTCCCCTGTGGTCTGTTCCTGGTCTATGGAAACACACGAGAGGGAAGCGCAACCTAGAGCAATAAAACTTTTAATACATTACCATAAAATCAAAAATGTTACACTCGCATGACCCCGATGGAAAACCGCACCTGTAAATCACAACGGAGAGCTGTGTAGTGTCTTCACTACAAACGATCCATCCAAATGCAGCAGAGTCTCCTGTGTGTGATGTTGCCGCACAGTCGTCCCAACAGGATGGTCAGAGGAGCAGATGTAGGAGAGACCCACTGTCAGCTAATAGGAGTGGCTCCGTTTGACAGCCTTGAGGACCAAATAAGGAAGACTGGCTCTGATGTGACCTGAGGAGTGGCATACGGGTTGTCTAGGTCACAAGACATGTTTCGGAGGCGTAGCCTCCTATCTCACATGTCTGCATTTCTCCTGCTCTGGTTGCTTGTGCATGTTATTTAACCACTTGCCGACCAGCCGCCATCATTATACTGAGGCCAGTCGGCACGTTCTTGTGAATTGCCGTCATTGTATGTCAGCTCCTTTAAGAGCCATAGCAGGCTCGTGCCCGCTGCACGGTGGGGGGGACACGATTCGCGTGACCGGCGGCCGCGATGTCCACCGCCACACGCGGTCGCGGGCAAAACGGCCAGAACGGGGATGTGTGTGTGTGTGTACACACATCCCCATTCTGTGAGGAGAGGAGAGACAGATCATCTGCGCCTAAGTATTAAGTACTAAGATTCTACAGTTAGAATCGCCTAGCAGGGAACACATTATACCCCTTGATCGTCCCCTAGTGTTAACCCCTTCCCTACCAGTGACATTTACACAGTAATCAGTGCATTTTTATAGAACTGATCACTGTATAAATGTCAATGGTCCCAAAAATGTGTCAAAAGTGTCAGATCTGTCCACTGCAATGTCACAGTTCCGATAAAGATTGCCGCCATTAGTAGTAAAAAAAAAAGCCATAAATCTATTCCCCATTTTGTAGAAGCTATAACTTTTGCACAAAACAATCTATATACGCCTATTGCGTTTTTTTTTTTTTTTTTACCAAAAATATGTAGAATACATATCGGTCTAAACTGAGGAAAACTTAATTTTTTTATATTTTGGGGGGGGGGGGGGGGTTATAATAGCAAAAACTAAAAATATTGCGGGTTTAAAAACTGCAGAGGTGATCAAATACCACCAAAAGAAAGCTCTATTTATGGGGAAAAAAAAGGACGTCAATTTTGTTTGGGTACAACGTCGCATGACCGCGCAATTGTCAGTTAAAGTGGCGCAGTGCCGTATCGCAAAAAATGGCCTGGTCATTAAGGGTGCAAATCCCTCCGGTCCTTAAGTAGTTAATCAGGCTTGATACACCTGTTACACAAGTGGGAATTTTTTGGTCTCTCCTGGTCTATGGAGCCCGCTCTGGGCTTGATGACCTCAGAAACAGTCCACAATTACAGATTGCTGGAGTGCGGAGGTGCTGGACCAGTGTTGTGCTGGGAGGATCGGAGGATTAGGTAAGTATATCTCTTTTCTTCTTTCCCCTTGACAAAAAGAGCAGTTGACCCATGCCCAGAGTTGGACTTTAAGCTATATGTATTGTGCATTTCAGCCACTGGCTTGCAAGTATAATTTTGATGTGTTTGTGTTATAGGTGCCATATTGATGTATGGAGCTCTGCTACTGTTTGAGTCAGAATTTGTACACGTGGTGGCCATCTCCTTCACTGCCTTGATTCTGACAGAACTGCTCATGGTCGCACTAACGATAAGAACATGGCACTGGTTAATGGTTGTAGCTGAATTTTTCAGCCTCGGCTGCTACGTGGCTTCACTCGCATTCCTCAATGAGTACTTCGGTAAGCACACCACACACAATATTCTATTTTATGTTATTGCTAAGGTGTTTTTCTGTCACTGCCATTTTTTGTAATTTACAGAACAAAGTAAATATTTAAAAACCTGAAGGCCAGCTGCCTGAACCTAGATTCTTGAAAATTTGTCTATCTGATTGGCTAGCCAATAAAAGATATTATTCAGATGATGATAGCATTACAACATCAAACTCATCCTTGGTTGTTATATAATTAAAGTCTCCTGGCACACTCCTTCTTCTTTCTTTTCTATTTTTCAGCTGTGTAACTAATCTACATTTATTACTCATTCTTGTATTTTTTGTAATTGAGCTGTGTGTGTGTAGACTGTTCATTTTTTTTATCTTTGTTTTAAGCCATGATCTTAATTCTTGGAAGAATGTGGTTGGGTAAAAAACAAGTTTTCACCGTGGAGCAGTGGGCCTCAGTTGTCAAAACGTGTCTAGTTGACATTCTTCCAGAGCAGGCTGAAAGTAAAAGGAAGAATCTACATTTGCACTTACACCCTTTTATGCATGAAGGCCTGTATAGATTACATGTAAATAATGGAGGAAAACAAAACTACCTTTTATGCATGAAGCATTGTGTTTTTAAATGATATGTAGAAAGAGGAATACAAAACTACAAGCGCATAGAGAACAATGCGTGTAATAGAGTAAAATACAATTATTTTAGAGAGGCCTCCTTGTTGCTGTGCTAAGGAAATAAAACTAGAGCTAGAGCTACCCCTGTAAAGCAGGGGTAGGCAACCTTTTAGATTGAGATCTACCTGGACAACATGTAGGAAATCAAAGATCTGGGGGGTGGGGGGGATGGGGTTGGTGGTATTGTGGGATTAGGGGTTGGGGTCGTCCTAATAAAAAAAGCCTCCAATAAAAACACATAGTGTGTCACAGTAGTGTCTTCTGCCCTGCTTCAAATCACTACCCCCCCAGTAATATATTATACCCCCCGCCCCACTGTAGTGCCCTCTGCCCCCCCCCCACACACACACACACACACACGTGGTAGTGTCCTCTGACCCCCCACACGTGGTAGTGTCCTCTGACCCCCCACACGTGGTAGTGTCCTCTGACCCCCCACACGTGGTAGTGTCCTCTGACCCCCCACACGTGGTAGTGTCCTCTGACCCCCCACACATGGTAGTGTCCTCTGACCCCCCACACATGGTAGTGTCTTCTGACCCTCCCCCAGCAGTGGTGTCCTGTTACCCCATAAAGCAGTGCCCTCTGCCCCCATAGCAGTGTCCTCTGCCATTCCCCCTTCACTGTACTGCCCTCTGCCCCCCATGTAGTGCCCCCTCCCTCCATAGCAGTGTCCTCTACAATCCCCTCCCCCCCACAGCTGTTTCCTATGCCCCCCTGCAGTGCCCTCTGCCACCCCATAACAGTGCTCCCCCCCCCCCCCAGTTATGTCCTCTGCCCTCCCCCCATAGCAATACATTACAATCACTTTAACTAAAGCAGCTCCCGGTCCCGCCCTCTGCTGCCTCTCACTCTTTTCTGCTAGTGAAGGGAGAGCATCGTCGGAAGAGCCTGGGGGATGCATTGGCACAGTACCCCCCTCTGTCCAGCGATGTCCACAAATCCCTCAGTCATTCGGGACTCTCCCTCCTGATTGGCTGAGACACATTGGCGGCACCATTAGCTCCTGCGGCTTTCAATCAAAATCAGTTAGTCAATCAGCGGAGAGAGGGGGCGGAGGCCAAACAGTAGCTCTGTGTCTGAAAGGACACAAGGAACTGCAGCTAGGCTCGGGTGCCCCCATAGCAAGCTGCTTGCTGTGGGGGCACTCGACAGGAGGGAGGGCCAGGAGCAGCAAAGAGGCACCTGAGAAGATGAGGATCTGGGATGCTCTGTGCAAATCCAACTGCACAGAGCAGGTAATTGTAACATGTTTTTTTTTGTGTGTTTTTATTTAAACAAGACTTTACAATCACTTTAACTAAAGCAGCTCCCGGGCCCGCCCTCCATCCAGCACTGTGCTATCTCTCACTCCTCTCTGCTAGTGAAGGGAGAGCAATGCCAGAAGAGCCTGGGGGAAACATTGGCACAGCCCTGATCGTCATCTACCTGTCGGCTTCCCGCAATTGACTGGTAGGTCGCGATCAATGGGTTGCCGACCCAGGCTGTAAAGAAACATGTTTTATACTTACCTGTCTGACAGGTGGTGTGTTAAATCTTCGCACTCTGCTGATATGCTGATATCCGGCACACTAGATGTTTCAGATAGTGTGCCCCCTTTCCTTGTGGTTAAATAGCTGAATGGTCACAAGTGCCTTGAGGCGATTCAGTTCGCAGTTGTAGCGCTATACAAGTCATTCATTCATTCACAAGCAGCATACATAACTATTATTACAAAACACAATAGTTGAATGTACCCAGGATGGAGTGGTAACACATTTCAGTGATGGAGTACAGGGCTGCCAGCTGTATCCTCCAACTTTGTAGGGCACCTTCAAATTGTTCGTGTTTGGCTCATGGCTGCAGCACTGTCCCATTCAGTTGAATGGTCAAATTTGACAGGCGATGTCACCTGTCTACTTGGCATGCTACATTAAATTTGCCATGAGGCAAAGCATCACATCTGGTGACTGTGTACACCGCCCTACAGTTGTTTGTTTTATGTGGGCAGTCAGGACGTGGTACAACTTTGCCTCAGTTGCCTATTTTTACCGATCCCCTGCTCATCCCTGTGAAAGAGGTGTGCAGTTACTATACATATAGATGAACAAATAGTAGTTGCACATTCCAGTACACTGTCCCTGTATTCAAAGTTTAAACAGTTTAGATTGAACATTCCTGACACTATGCATAGCTCCCAACTGTTCCTGATTTGGAGGGACTGACCCTGATTTGGAACATTGTCCCTCTGTCCCTCTCTCCTCCTCATTTTGGTCTGATCTATATAGTTGTATATAAAGTGCACTTTTTTTCTTTCAAAAAGTGTTTCCCGGTGCTAAACCTTTTATCCAATTTCTAAATTGCTGCATTTGTAAAATTCAACAGCCAATATACAGTAAAGGAATAGTAGTGGTAAAAAAAGGTAATCATTTTTTTGTATAAGTCTCCTTTAAGGGGGCGTGACAGGGGGTGTGTCCTATGCCTACATACTTTTGCTAATAGGTGTCCCTCGTCATCTCAAAATGTTGGGAGGTATGACTATGGAATGTCAGATGAAAAATGTGCTGTGTGTCTGCAGGGAAAGAGTCCAGATTCCTTTTCATTTACACACATCAATAATCACAGCTAATTTCAATCCTCATCCTTTAATAATTGCTTCCTTTTCTAACTACTGTAATTTCTTCTTCTTCTTATGCTTTATTTCTTGCCTCAGGTCTTGGTAGAGTGTCATTGGGAGCTTTCTTAGGTAGGTTTTATGAAAATAGTAATTATTTTTCTCTACTACATAGATGGCATTATTTAGTATGTTCTATGTTTAAAGTGTTCTATTGATATCTGTATCACATGCATAGTGTATAGACAGGGTTAAGTACTGTACTTAAGGCCCTGATTCACACCAGTGTGGCTTTGAAATCACGCTACTTCAGTGCGATTTCAAAGCCACAGATCAGTGCGATTTGTACCTCCAATTTTACTGTGACTTCAATTAACAGAAGTCAATGCAAGTCGCAATGAAATTGGAAAAAAAACTTTTCCAAAGTCGCTGCGACATGAGTCGTGGCAATTGGAACGGTTCCATTGCCGGCAATGGGGTGCCAATTGTCATGTGATTTGGAACTGTCAAATTGCATGACAAGTCGCACCGGTGTGAACCAGGGCTAAATGTGTAGTACAAAGGTGTTACACTTTAAAGGTAACCTATGTTGTGAGAAATAGGCTGGCGGTCATTGTTGACTTCTCCATGGTTGTCATACTGATCCATGGATCTAATGCTGTCTGTTTTTTAATCTGGAACAAGTACACAATCCAAGAGTTCTGACTTCACTTGATAGTGTAAGAAGTATTGTTTACAAATTGTAATTCCTATGAAGCTGTTAAGGCTAGTAGCGATAACCCTTAGATACAGGTAGTAAGGTAAAAGTGCAAGGACTGAGTTAGGGAGATGTCCTGTTGTCTGTGTTGTTGATTTAAAGCAAACCCGTTATTTTTCAATGAAATGTAAAACCAGACATGTCACAATCCTAGTCTGAAGTCGGGGACCCAGAAAGTATCAGAATGATATCAGCATGAGGGAGCACAGTGTGAGTATAAGGAGGTTGTGGAGCCCTTTCCAGAGACAAAGCTTGGGGGGGGGGGGGGACTTCGCTAGCTCAGTTATATCACAAGGCCTTAGCCCTATCTTCCTTAGCCATTGGATGCCAAGTACAGGCACTGGGAAGTGGGTTACATGATCCTCCATACCCGGAAGGCGCAAGAATCTACAAGGGGGTGATGATAAGGTGCCTATGGGGGTTGGTCCCTTTGTAGAGACACTGTCATTGGTCCTATCATGGGCGAGGTGACAGTATCTCTTAATAAAATCACAGCGGAGCCACATTCTTGTGCAAAACGCAGTCTAGTGTTGGTAGATGATCTTGATGTGAATTATACTGTTACTATTATTATGTTGAGTGTCCACCCATAGTTTACTTACACAATAATAAAACATTTTGACAACACCCAGGAGCAAGATAGCCAGTGTAGTAAAAATATTAACTCCGGTGTCTAACTTATTTTGCACCATATTTTGAATAGAATCCTTGTACTCCTTTAAATGACCTCCTGTTTCCTGCTCTTTCCTAATAAGCCATCCTTTCTGGGCCTTGAAGATTTCTCCTAAACCTGCAAGTCATTATATCCTACCTTACTTACTAACACCAGTTTTGCTCTTCTCAAGTTCTGGTTATATATGGGGGGAGGGGAGGCAGTGAAGAACAGGTATTTGTTTAATGAGTTGATTAATGTATCTCTTTAATGCATATTTATGTTTGATGATGTCAATAGCAAAGAAGAGAAGTATTTCAGAAGCATTAATCAGTAATAAGACGGTTTTATTAAAGATTATTTCACTAATTACAGGGATGATCATTCCGTAGATATTTTTAATCTGTCAGAAAATAAATATATACCATAGGCTTAACTTAACCACATGATCTCCAAAAAATTTACCCATCTTCATGACCAGGCCATTTTTTGCAATACGGCACTGCGTTACTTTATTTGACAGTTGTATGATCGTGGACCCTGTACCCAAATACAATTTATGTCCTTTTTTTCCCACAAATAGAGCTTTCTTTTGGTGGTATTTGATCACCTCTGCCGTTTTTCGTTTTTGCTGTTTAACCCCATCCCGCCGACCATACGCACATGCGGCCTCAGCTTTAAGGGATTATACCGGGATGATCACCGGCTTTACGATGTTATACTGGGATGATCACCGGCTCTAAGGGGTTATACTGGGATGATCACCGGCTTTAAGGGGTTATACTGGGATGATCACCGGCTTTAAGGGGTTATACCAGGATGATCACCGGCTTTAAGGAGTTATACCGGCTGCAGCTGCAGGCAGCATCCCAATACCGTTTTTTAGAGCTGGCTGTCGGCTCTTCAGGGATAACCACCGATGCGGCTTTTAGCCGCTCGGCTGTTATACTGAAGGAGCGAGAGGGGACATCGACCCCTTCTGGAGACCCGATCCCCGTTCCCCTTCTGCCGGCTAGAGTGAGACTGGAAGGAAGCCGGAAACTTCCGGTTTACTCTGTGCTAATGGCGGTGAATTCTGAAAAATTACAGTATTCAGAATCACCGTTTTTGGCGATCTGAATACTTTGAAGTGCAAAGGAGGGATTTGGGGTCTTTAACACCCCCAATTCCTCCATAAAGAGTACCTGTCACCACCTATTACTGTCACAGGGGATGTTTACATTCCTTGTGACAGCAATAAAAGTGATTTAAAATTGTATTTATTTTTTAAAGAGACATGGTAAAAAAAAAATAAGAAAAAAAAAATGTTTAAAGCGCCCCCGTCCCCGCGAGTTTGCACAGCAAAGAAAACGCACACGTAAGTCACGCCCGCATATGTAAACGGTGATCAAATCACACATGTAAGGAATCGCCACTATCGTCAAAACGAGAGCAATAATTCTAGCACTAAGACCTCCTCTGTAACTCTAACCTGGTAACTTTACTGTTTCGTTTTTTTTTTTGTCTTTTTTTCCCAAAAAATTGCATTTGAAAGACCGCTGCGCGTAAAAAAGATTCTCTGCTAAAAAAATAATATAATATAATGTTTGGGGGTTCTAAGTAATTTTCTAGCAAGAATTACGGATTTTAACTTGTAAACAACAAATGTCAGAAATAGGCTTAGGCATGAAAGGGATAAACAAAAGAAGAAAACATTTTGAAAAAAAAAACTATATTTTTTACTTTCTGTTATAAAACATATCCAATAAAAAAAAAAAAAAAAAAATAAAATGTCTCCATAAATTTAGGCCAATATGTATTCTGCTACATACTTTTGATAAACAAACCCCAATAAGCATATATTATTTGTTTTGCGCAAAAGTTAAAGCGTCCACAAACTATGGGATATTTTTATTTAAAAACATGGAAGAAATCCCGCGAGCCACCACTGCCCAGACGCTTAAATTGAATAAATTATCCAAAAATTGCTAGCGTTAAACACGTCACATATATCGTGCAAAGACAAATGAACAAATTAGCTACGCTGTGCTAAAAAATTATATTAATAATAGCGTACACTGATACTATGTGTAATACCTCCAAGTTATTAAATCAAATAGGAAATAAATAAATATCAGATAAGTTAAAAACAATTTATTAACTAAAGCAAGAATCCCCTTCTGGGGTACTCACACAGATCGGGTGCGTCAGTGCACCATTCTATGATGAACATAAACAAGGTATACCATGTTGGTATCGGAATGATATGAGCGTCCTCCTTAGCAATGGCAAAAAAAAAAAATCCTCCCTTACTCTATCCAAAATGAAAAAGTTTTGCCTATAGTTCTACTTTAATGTGTTTTGTTGCTGTACCCCAAAAAAATAACATTTTAATTAACCACTTCTGGACTGACCCACGTACATATACTGGGGCTTTCAGTGTGAAATCACATACCTGTACGTGATCTTCTTTTCCGGGTCTGGGGCACACATGCGTGCCACCAAAGACCAGAGCCAATTGGTGGGTCCGATGTTTGACAGCACTCTGCGATCGTTCCTGAGAGAAGCAGAACGATGGTTTGTCAGAGGGGAAGATGGAGATCTTGTGTTTCTGCTAAGCTAAGCTAAGCAGGGACACGGATCTCTGTCTTCATCCAGTTAAAGCACCCCACACATAGCAATCACTCCCAGGGAACACATTTAACCCTTTCATCGCTCCCTGATGTTAACCCCTTCTTTACCAGTGTCATTAGTACATTGACAGTGCATATTATTTTAGCACTGATCACTGTATTAGTGTCACTGGTCCCCAAAAAAGTGTCAAAAGTGTCACTTGGTGTCCGATTTGCCTGCCGCAATGTCACAGTCCCGCTATAAGACGCTGATCGCCCCATTACTAGTAAAAAATACATTTAAAAAATTCCATAAAATTATTCCATAGTTTGTAGACGCTATAACTTTTTGCAAACCAATCGATCAAGAAATTTTAATTTTTTTATTTTTTATTTATTTTTTGGATGTTTTTTAGCAGAAAGTAAAAAAATATATCTTTTTTTTCAAAAGTGTCGGTCTTTTTTTGTTTATAGCACAAAAAATAAAAACCGCATAGGTGATAAAATCCCACCAAAAAAAAGCTCTATTTGTGGGGAATAAAAGGAGATCAATTTTATTTGGGTACAAAGTCGCATGGCCACGCAATTGTCAGGTAAAATAACGCAGTGCCGTATCACAAAAAATGGCCTGGTCATGAAGGGGGTTAACCCTTCTGGAGCTGAAGTGGTTAAGCTATACCTAAAGATGGTATCTGGTTGCTCAGGATCACTGCACATGTCCAGCTTCATCGCCTTGAGGCGATTCAGTTCGCATTGTAGCGCTATACAAATCATTCATTCATTCATTCATTCATGTGCTGTAATAAGCTTCTGAGCATAGAAGGCATTAGGGTAACCTGTTTTTGTGAGGTAGACTGGCCAGATATACAGTATCTGCTTTAAAGTTATGTTCATTCTTTCCTATAATGCAGAATAAAATAAAAGGGAAAAGAATAATACTAGAGCTTAAAGTAAATATGTGTTTTACCCATTGAGGTCAAGGCAACAGGTTTGCTTTTCTCCTCGCATCCCCAGCAGTAGAACCCCACCTTCCCTTGCTCAGCATGTCTTTGGAGTGTTGTAAAATCTGAAGGTCCTAAAGGAAACCCACACAAGCACAGGGAGGAAATGCAAACTCCATGTAGTTAGTGCCCTGGTTGGGATTTGAACAGAGGACCCTAAAAACACACAGACTATAAAAATTCTCAAGTTCATGAGGCACTACTCATGTCTTTGCTACTGTGATCATGATGTGTATGCAACACTGAACTAGGACTTTATAGAAACGCGCACACGTTTCAGTGTCCTGCATTGATTAGCTGTAACCTTTAGCAATGCTGATATTATTGCTATTTTCTTCAACAGATGTGGCTTTCATTACCACCTTGGCCTTCCTGTGGAAAGTATCGGCGATTACAGTTGTTAGTTGTCTTCCCCTCTATATTCTGAAGTACTTGAAGCGCAAATTCTCTCCTCCGAGTTATTCTAAGCTTTCGTCGTAGTCCATAACCTGTGAGTAGTAAAGCGTGCCACTACAGCTACGACATGCCACATGCTGCCTCGCTGTGTTCTTGTGACTTCAGCCTTATGAATGAGTGACAGGAGGGGACACAGAGAAGCAAGAGCACAAACGACAGGCTTTTTTTTCTGCAAGACAGAAGACTAGATGTTATCACTGATATAAGTCAGTCAAAAAGATTCATTTGGTTCTGTTGTCTCATTTTAATTGCCGCTTTATTGAAAATGACAACTTGACATTGCCATATTTTTTGTCTTTTTTCATTCCTTGAGGTTGTCAAAAAAAAACGACTCCATAAATCGATGTACATGTTTTAATTTCCTTGTATGCTGCTATATTTCCATGTATAAACTTTGAGAAAACTGCACTAGACATGTACTTAAAAAATGATGTTTTAAAAGGGAATGTAATTGTCATATTACATCCTGTACAAAATGAAGACTAGCTTTATAATGTGTCCAGTACCCACTCCATGAACCTGTTTGTGTGGGTTATTGCTTTGTTTATTAGACTGGAGCCTAGTGACCGGGGAACTGGTGACAGCAATTTCTACCAGATTTCAGATTTATAAATCTTCGTCATTGCTAATACTTGTCACTGGTTCACTGTGATTGGATAACCTGCATCCTCATGCAATATTGCTTCTAACCAACCAGATGTTCAGTGTGTATAACACAAATGTTGTCTCATAATGGTTTGAACAGATAAGTGTTTGATATATTCTTTTCACAATGCAGGAGGATACATTTTATGAGTACATCACTGAAAGGGCAGCTTCACATGTATGTTCATGCAGTAACACCCATTTCACACTGGGGACGCGGCTACGTTCGCGGTAAAGCCTCACTTGTTTTAGCAGCACTTACCGCTGTTTAAGCAGCGTTTTTTTCGTCCGCTATTGGGGCGCTTTTAACCCCAAAGAAGGGTTCAAAAACTCCTATGTTGCGGCACTTCCGAAGCGCTGCCTATTCATTCCAGTGGGCAGGGCATTTTGGGAGCGCTAAATATAGAGCTCCCAACCCGCCCCAAAGATGCTGCTTCCAGGACTTTTCAGAATGTCCCGCAAGCACACCGCCCCAATGTGAAAAAATGTCACACTTGAATGAATGGGAGGCGGATTTCAGGCGCTTAGCAGAGGCTATTTCCAGTGCTAAAGCACCTGAAAACCACCCCAGTGTGATAAAGGTCTTAAGCACACTAACGTGTTTATACATGCTTTGCACTAGCTAACATGAGTTATTGTACAAGTGAGACACAAGTCACCTTCACCTTGCAGTAAAAGTGCAAGATAATGCACACAATCATGCAGTAGAGTTCATGTTTTGGGCCAACTTCAGATACAATATTTGTAAAGGGGCACTTTTTCCATATAGCAATCTGAACATCCTATACAGACACCAGTTAAAGGAGAAATTTGGGGTTTAAAAAAACAAATATTCTGATTCTGGATCACAGGGGAGCAAAAGTATGGTCTCTCCTCTGACCCAGGAGCGAAGTATGGCCAAAACAGCTTCCGCCATATTTCTCTTTTAAAGGGTACCTAAACCCCAAAACAGAAATGTAATATATTGCCGTTTATTAGCCCTTAGATGTGGTGGCTGATAATACACAGATGAGGTGTATTCTCCTCCTATTCAATCCTATTCTCACTTGGTAATCCTTCAAGTATTACACTCCCTGTCCTAGCATGACAACACTCACTCCCTGCCCTATATCTAAGGAGGAGCACTTGCTCCTCTCCCCATCTCCATTATACAGAAGGGAGGGTGATTGAGGTTAACACAAAATAGCAAGAAAGATGAATAGGATTATTTGAGATCAGTTCAGTGTTCAGAATAGTTACAACATTTCTGGCAAGAACAGCATTTTGTTCGCTATTTGCAAAGAAATGTTTTTAACATAAAAAAGGAACCTGATGCAGCCACTGGATTATAAGGACTCGTATACTGCAATATACAATATATATTTTTGAAAGGAAAAATATGAGAAGGCCTTGTGATCCCCGATTTGAGTGCCTGGTTGCCTGTGCTTGGACCCAGATGACCAAAAAAAAAAATGGTTACCGTGTGGGCTGCATTTGTTTTTGGGAACCACAGAGCATATAAGGCCCTTTTTACATCACCGTTCCAATCAGGTCCACCTGTCAGGTTTTTAGGTGGACCTTATCGAACGGTATATTCACCTCTATGGACCAGTGGGTGTAAATGGACTTGTGCCATTTTCGTTCACCTACTTCTGATTCCGTCTGCTAAAATCGAACAGAAGGAGATCTGTGTCCCTCCATCTAGGCGGATCGGATCAGAGGGCAGTCGGTTGTAAACGTACAGTGAAGTTTGTTTAGACCAGGGGTCTCAAACTGGCGGCCCTCCAGCTGTTGCGAAACTACAAGTCCCATCATGCCTCTGCCTGTGGAAGTCATGCTTGTAACTGCAATGCATCATGGGACTTGTAGTTTCCCAACAGCTGGAGGGCCACCAGTTTGAGACCCCTGGTTTAGACCCAGCCGCCCATAGAGCTGAACAGGCTCCATCTGTGTCTGCCGTGCAGAAATCGAGCAAAGACAGACCTCTCATCCACTGTTCAGCTTGAATCAGCGGACAGATCCCCTGCTGATGAAAACAAAATCAGCCCCATGTGAAAGCGGCCTAAGCCCTTTGATCAATTCCATATTGCAGCATATAGTGCACACTGTATGTGTGTGTTTTGTCTCGATTGCCTCATGTGTGAAATACAACCAAACACTCTTCTGGAAAACCTTAAAAATTAGATGTACTAAGTTTGTTTACCTGCTACAATGAAATGTTGTCCTGATATATTTAAAAAAGTAGGACCTGGCATTTCACCAAAAGCCACTTAGCACTATCTATCTGTACTTATTTTAGCCATCTTTTTTTTTTTCCAAGCATCCTATGGGACCTTAGTATTTCCTTAATTTAAAGGGGGCGGGGCCAAGCCACAGCACTGTGTGTGAATAGACATGCAGAGCTGTGGCTCGAGTGCGAACCTGCTTGGGTGCCTCTATTGAAAGCTGCTTGCTGTGGGGGCACTCGGCAAGAGGGAGGGGCCAGGAGCCCAGCGAGGGATCCGAGAAGAGGAGAATGCAGACTGCTCTGTGCAAAACCACTGCACAGAGCAGGTGAGTGTGACAGGTTTGTTATTTTTTTTACTTTTTTTTTTTTTTTTTAAGAAAGCCTTTAATATCCCTTTAAGAAAAAAAACTGTTTAAATATTGCATTATTTTGATGCTAGTTTAACATAGTCAACACGTACTTTTTCGCTGACAAGCAGAAGAGCATCATCTCTCAGCATATTACATATTGATAATCACTAAAGAAGGAGCTTCTCTGTGTAAGGGAATGAGAAACTGGCCGATTGCTCTTAACTTATAGTGGCTATACCTATGCTGTAGAAATATCCATCTAATATGTCCAAGAAATCTAAAGTATAAATGTTTATGTAAAAGTTCCTTTCTCTGCGCAGAAGAGAAGATATTTGAGATGCATTTCACGCTGCCTAGCCCTTCTGGCCTTAAAGCGTAACTAAAGGCAATACTTTTTTTTTGGGGGGGGGGGGTGTTTGAATAGAGTTTAGATGGATTAGAACACAGTCAGTTTGTATTGCTGTCTGTGCCCCCGTTAGGGAGATTCACCCTTTCCATATGTCATGTTTACCATTATCAAAAAAAGTCCAAGCGAAAGAAAATCCCAAATTTTCGGTTTACACCTTAACAGTAATAAAATAATAATCTGTCAAAGGGAATACTAGTTATGGTGACATCCCCAAGATTTCCTCACTTTGGAGGGATTTGCTCTCACTTCCTATTTTGGCCATGAGACCTGAAACAAAGGGAAATCTCCCCAATGGGACACAGATGGCAAAAAGAAAAAACTGACGGGTGCTATAACCCTTCTTTACTCTAGCCAAAATAATTAAAAAAAAAAGTTTTACCTTTTAGTTACACTTTATCTACTGTGCCTCTCACCCAGGTGCTTGCTCACCTCAGGAGCACAGCCTACTCTGACTTTTACATCCTTGGGTTGAAATTTATCTTATTGGTGACCAGGCCGGTGCAATAAGCCTTCATAGACCTGCATAGGGCCCTGCAGACTTGATAGACAGCACTATATAGGTTTGTGAGGGCTCATTTGAAAGGTGCAGCCATCAATGAAGAGGGTTCTAGCCCTAGGATGTAATCATCAAAGCAGCCACGTTTACTGTCCTCCTGAGGTGAGTAAGCAGCTGGGGTATTTTTACAACTATTATGTGGTACTGCTAAGGAAATCCTGTACTGAGAGAAATGCGGAGGCTGCTACTGATGCATACCATCTGAGATGTCGGTTGTCTTGCTGTCATGCTATGCCAGTGACTTTTTTTCTTTCAGAGTTTTTGTTTCAAAATATGCAGACCTGTAGGTTTGACTTTACTGTGACCTCATTTACCTAATACATTGTTCCAGATCAGTGACTCGAAAAGTAGTAAATCCACAGGTAGCTAGGCATCTATTAGGTGACCAGGGGTGGCAACCTACATATACACTATCTCACAAAAGTGAGTACACCTCTCACATTTTTGTAAATATTTTATTATATCTTTTCATGTGACAACACTGAAGAAATTACACTTTGCTACAATGTAAAGTAGTGAGCGTACAGCTTGTATAACAGTGTAAATTTGCTGTCCCTCAAAATAACTTAACACACAGCCATTAATGTCTAAACTGCTGGCAACAAAAGTGAGTACACCCCTAAGTGAAAATGTCCAAATTGGGCCAAAAGTGTCAATATATTGTGTGGCCACCATTATTTTTCAGCACTGCCTTAACCTTATTGGGCATAGAGTTCACCAGAGCTTCAAAGGTTGCCACTGGAGTCCTCTTCCGCTCCTCCATGATGACATCACGGAGCTGGTGGATGTTAGAGACCTTGCGCTCCTCCATCTTCCATTTGAGGATGCCCCACAGATGCTCAATAGGGTTTTGGTCTGGAGACATGCTTGGCCAGTCCATCACCTTTACCCTCAGCTTCTTTAGCAAGGCAGTGGTCATCTTGGAGGTGTGTTTGGGGTCGTTATCATGTTGGAAACCCTGCGGACCAGTCTCTGAAGAGAGGGGATCATGCGCTGCTTCAGTATGTCACAGTTCATGTTGGCATTCATGGTTCCCTCAATGAACTGTAGCTTCCCAGTGCTGGCAGCACTCATGCAGCTCCGGGCCATGACACTCCCACCACCATGCTTGACTGTAGGCAAGATACACTTGTCTTTGTACTCCTCACCTGGTTGTCGCCACACACCACCATCTGAACCAAATAAGTTTATCTTGGTCTCAGACCACAGGACTTGGTTCTAGTAATCCATGTCCTTAGTCTGCTTGTCTTCAGCAAACTGCAGGCTTTCTTGTGCATTATCTTTAGAAGAGGCTTCCTTCTGGGATGACAGCCATGGAGACCAATTTGATGCAGTGTGCGGCCTATGGTCTGAGCACTGACAGGCTGACCCCCCAACCCCTTCAACGTCTGCAGCAATGCTGGCAGCACTCATATATCTATTTCCCAAAGACAACCTCTGGATATGACGCTGAGCATGTGCACTCAACTTTGGTCGACCACAGCGAAGGCCTGTTCTGAGTGGAACCTGTCCTGTTAAACTGCTGTATGGTGTTAGCCATCGTGCTGCAGCTCAGTTTCAGGGTCTGGGCAATCTTCTAGCCTAGGCCATCTTTATGTAGAGCAACGATTCTTTTTTTCAGGTCCTCAGAGTTGCCATGTTGAACTTCCAGTGACCTGTATGAGTGAGAGTGATAACATGAAACTTAACACACCTGCTCCCCATTCACACCTGAGACCTTGTAACCCAATTGTGTCACATGACACCGGGGAGGGAAAATGGCTAATTGGTCCCAATTTGGACATTTTTTCTTAGGGGTGTACTCACTTTTGTTGCCAGCAGTTTAGACATTAATGGCTGTGTGTTGAGTTATTTTGAGGGGACAGCAAATTTACACTGTTATACAAGCTGTACACTCACTACTTTACATTGTAGCAAAGTGTCATTTCTTCAGTGTTGTCACATAAAAGGATATAATAAAATATTTACAAAAATGTGAGGGGTGTACTCACTTTTGTGAGATACTGTATTTATCAGCACAGGCTTATTGCATATAAGGAAATATGGCTTCCCTCTAATGTATATGTAGAAACTATTCATGAGCACACAAGTTTATTTACCATAAGTAAGTCTGTTTCACCTGTACATCTGAAATCATCAGTAAAAATGACTACAGTTTCCCTAGGTATTAAAATATTTTTATATAAAGCTGCTTATAATCTATTTAGTGGCTTTTTACTATTCAACTCAATTGCGAAAATGTATCTGTACGTTGTTTACTAAATGTGAACACCCAGTACTTGCTTTTTTATCACTGCCCCCCGACTCCAGATAGCTCTGCGCCACTTCTCCAAAATGCCTGGTAGGGGAGAGGACACAGGAGGAGGGAGGAGCAGGGGGTGGCTTGCTACTCTAGGCTTTGGGGATATCTGTGTCAATGCCAGACTCTGTAAGGGGACAGAGCCCCCCAAAAACATGAGCCTGTGAAGAGGGCATTTTGAAGGATGCATAGCAAACACAAGCCTGGGAGGAAAAGCATACAGCTGCGGTCAGCAGCACTATATTCCTTTTTTCACTTGAAGATTTAAAAACACTCCATCCAATCCACCATATTCTCCCCTATGATAGGCAATTCTTTCCTTTACATTGTAAACTGCTTTTTCAATAACATTTATATTTCTACATACATGTAATTGCTGTGTACCTTACAAAGTTTTCTCCATTTGGGGGTCTCTAATTATACTCCGCATAGTGCGACATGGAGGTGTTCATTCCTCAACAAGATACATGCACTGGATTTCTCTCACTGGTTACTTGCCTTGTAATTTGCTTACTTTGGTTACTCAGGTAAATAAAGATATGACGCTATAATATTTATTGTTATGTTTGAACAATCTTTTATCTTCCATTGTAATTGCTCTTCTTACAAATGCATTTTTATGTTTTGTTTTGTTTTGTATAACCTTTATTAGACTTTGTATTCTTTCTGGTCCTTGTAGCAGGACACTGGAGTACAGTGCTACTTGTATATTTAAGGAAGGTTGGTTCCTTTCTCACTGTGGTAAAATATTAGGCTTGACATTGTCAGGCAGACCTTACAGACATCGCCTAATTTAGCAAAGTTTATATTGCCTAGAAGAGATAAACGATCCCTAAATAGCACTAAAGATACTAACATACTAGTAATGCTGTATACTTTGCCAGTGCTATTGTAACAACATGATTCCTGATATCCCTACTCTTAACCTTAAACAGGTTACATATACATGTAAATATGCAGATTAAAACATCTATGATTTTAAAGCCTGTGGCAGCATATTTATGTTTGTTTTGTTCCTTATGCTTTTAATTTAAAATACTGTATATCTTTGTTATAAAAAGCAATAAAGTCTAATTTCTACCAGATTGCTCTCCTTGTGTTTTTTTTTTTATATATATATATATGTTTTAGAAATTGCAATGTGACAGAAATACATGTGCTATGTTGTAGGATTTAGCTATTCTTGTCGTTTAAAAAAAAGAAAACACACACAGTACTTAGTTTTGTCCACTTGGTGGTGCTGCTGTCTTGTTTTACACATTTAAAAAGCATGTGTTGAGAAAGATACATAAGACTGTAATTTTGGTGAATTATTAATGTTTCCAAAGAAATAAATGGACACATTTTTGAGAAAAGGAAAAAAAATAACTATTCACATCAACTTCAGCCTCATGATAATGCAGAAGTCACTTGTCACTGCAGTACAGATGTCCCCAACTTTGACTTCTGTAGGTTTAACATACTGTATATCTTTACAGACTATTTTATAAGTCAGGGGTAGGCAACCCCCGGCACGGGTGCCGCAAGCGGCACACAAAGCCTCTTTTGCCGGCACTCGACTCCCTTGCCATCAGCAGAGCAGCACAGTGAAGTGTCAGTGAGACACTAATGCATTCCAATTTCAGAATTCCCCACACTGCACCTGTACTGAGGGGAGGCACTATGCCCCCACTCATTGTAAAAGATGGGAAACATTGTTTGGTTCTCTAACTTTGCTGTAGTTGCGATCGTCAGCTTTTGTGATGGGGAAGGGATTGGGTGCAGTTCTGCTAGGGGGCCGGTCCCTGTTTGCAGGAGGACTGTCATTGGTCAACCATCTGGAGGAAGATGACTCGCTTGGTTGCCACTACCAATCTCAGAATGAAGGGATTTCACTGTGATTGAGAAAACCACAATCAGGTGACAGTTTGTGGAATTATTGTTGAGCTTCTGGGATATTTGTAGAAATTATTCCTGAACCTTTGCGTCCCTTACTACTGAACCCCTGCACTCTTGTGTCCCTTTAAGCCACAGCCAGTATTCACTTTTTCTCAGATGCGGGGGCCCAACTTATGATCCTGCACACAGGCCCACTGCTTTCAGAAAATGCCTCTGACCTGAGCTCATCATTGCGCATCCATTCCAGATGCTTGTATGTGACATCACATACAAAGCAGTAATAGAATGGGTACATAAGGTATATTAACCTAAAAAAAAGTTTAGTCAGACTGGATAGTTGCATAACAGCTAGATACTGAAACACACAGTTGATCTCATAATGGGAGGCCAAGTGATGTGCGTATACATAGGAGTCCCAACATGTTTCGGAATATAGGTATAAATAATTAATTCCTTCTTCAGGGACTGATTTGAAACAAGTTTTTTTTTTTTTTTGTCTGGTAATGAAATGACAAAAATATCAAAGAGAGATATAAAAATAAACAAATGTAAGAGGACAGTAGGTATTAGCATGGCATATAGATATGGCAGGTAATAAAAGCAAGTGATACTGACAGTGTAACTATCTTTTGTGAATTAAAGTACATGTCAGGATTCACGCAAAGGAAGGGCTTCCATCTCTGAACTGCTCCATCGCACAGTGAAATGCTCTAGATATTGCTTGGGGGGCTGAGTATACGTCCTCATACAGCACCGATGATACATGGTTGCTTGTGCCAAATCGGTTAGAGTATGTTGTGTGGCGTAAGTGAAGCATGAAGCATCCCTGCCGGCATGAGACACCAAGGCCCACGAGGATCAACCAAAATGTTGGAGACGAATCTGTCACAAAAAAATGTGTCTATGTGAGAACATAGCATATTAGGCCAAAAAGGGTAAATAATAATATAGGTGTGTGAGTGCCAGTGATGTAAGTAACTGAGTTAAAATAAACGGAGTTACCTAACGCAGTTACTTTAGAGGGTAACGAGTAATCTAACTGATTACTTTTCCCCTCATGGTAACTCAGTTACCATTACTTTGGCTTAGTTACCCCAATTACATCTACCGCCACTAGATGGCAGTAGTGTAATTCCGGTGTCCTGCCGAAAAAGTTCCCCTGCCGGATAAGGACCCCCTGTATTGCGCAGGCGCAGGGCTTGCGCAGTACGAAGGACTACGGAGCTTCCGAAAATTGCCGAACCTAAACAGCTCTGAGTGAACTCTACACCGCGCAGGCGCAGTTAACATGTAATTGTACGAGGCGATGCCGCACGCTCCTGATGCTCGTGCTACTCTGCAAGGGGTATCTATCGTGTAAGTAAGGGGCGGGTCTAGTATTACTGTAACCAAGGGGCGCATTTATTATTATTGTTAAATTAATGGGCAGAGCTCGATATATAACATTCGCCCTCTTCTGTAGCCATCCACCCCTTACACAATATAATAATAATAGACCTGCCCCTTGCTTACACGCTATAACAGACCTGCCCCTTGGTTGGAGTAATAATAGAGCAGCCCCTTGGTTACACGATATATAACAATAATAATAAATGCGCCCCTTGGTTACAGTAATACTAGACCCGCCCCTTAGTTACACGTATAGAATATTTTAAAAAAAAGTCAGTTACTTTGCTGCGTAACTAATTACTTTTCCAATGTAGTAACTGAGTTACTAACGCAATTACTTTTTGGGAGAAGTCATTTGTAACTTAACTAATTACTTTTTTTAAAGTAAGATGACCAACACTGGTGAGTGCATCGCCATGTCATGAAGAGTATCATGATGTGGACCTCCCATTCCCAATAGGTCAGGTGGCCCACACAGCAAGATATAAAGGTGGTGGAAGGACAGTAGGGCATAGGATCCATAATGGCACTTACCTACGGTAGCCGTTTAGTGTGAGTATCTCAATTATGGGACGTTGTATGGTCCTGGCTGTGCAGCAATGAAGGACTGAGCTTTCCTAGCTTATAAGGGAATGGGGGGTCATGTAGTATTCGCCCAGAGTGTTGGCATGGTTCAATGGATCGGACTGATAGGTATCAGGTAATCGGGGGCCCAGCACAGGTGATGAGGCTTACTGATCACCCGCATGCCAAATGTGCATCAGGACTCCTCTACCAGACGATCCCCCGGCACAAGCGGCGTCCGGTGTCACAGCGTAGAACAGTGCGATGACGTCAGACGTCGCAAGGCCACCGAAGCGCTAGGTGTGCTCTTAGTTCGGACAAGACCCTGCTGCACATGCGCAAATCGGCACGAATCGTCGACTCATAGCGTGGCAGAGAAGACTGAGCCCAGAGGGATGCCCCAAGATGCAATTAGCACCAGGGGGCCCCTGTGTGCCAGGGAGCCTCGGTGTCCACAGACAGTAGAGATAGTGAAGAGAAATCACTATAGAGAAATCACCAAATCATGTGTGATAGAACAGGGATGGAGATGATGAAGCCCAACCTGTACAACAAAAATACAAAACAAATGTATACAAGGGTGCCAGCTAGTGGAATATATGGTGTATGACAGCCATTGAAAAAATCCCAAAAATATCTTCTTGCGATTTCAATTGAAAAGGATACAATTTCAATAGATCATGAATACAATCAAATGCATTTCTGTTTCCATCATGTAATCCCATAATCTGGTCACAATAGAGTGGGAGCGGTTTAGATCCATCTGACAAGTCTTTATCACTGTCTGGGTCCCCATTGTAGAGATTTACCCCTCACTTCCTCCGGGGTCACAAGGACAGGAAGTAAGCAGAATCTCTCCCAAAGCTACCCAGACAGTAATAAATAAGGGTATAAGGAGCATATACTGTACACACAGTGACCAATGTGAATTGCAGAATCTCTTTCCAGGAATGAATACTGTAGGGAACTACTAGGATTCCCCCAAATGGTTAAAAGGGAACCCATCCTGAGAGAAATATGAAGGTGTCTATTGCTGACCGTCCTCTGAAAATGCTAGACTCCTGGCTGGCTCTGGCTCAGGGGCAGGCTGGGCCGGGGGGCAGGGAGGCAATTTCCGCCCGGGCTGCCCTGATGCCCTATAAAAAGGCTGGTGTACAAAGGCCATATTTACACAGCCACCGACCGCAGGTACACTGTACTATAAGTGATGCGGAGTGGTACAAGTGTTCCGAGTGGGCTCTGCCTCCTACATCTGGCCAGCACAGTCACTTCCCTGTCAGGCGGAGTGATGGAGTGATCTCCGCTTGATAGGAGCTTCTGAGTCCCGGCCTAGCATGACGTAATTCCAAGGCCAGCTGCTGCTGACGTGACCCACGAGGAGCCAGTGAACCAGTGAGTGAGCAGAGGCGATTGGCATAAGCTAAGGTAATGTTGTTCAACTGGCTGGGAAGGTTACCTTTGTTTTGTTTTTTGTTTTGTTTTTTTGGGGGGGGGGGGGGGCCTTGATTAATTTACAATGCTATTTGTAATATTCAGCATGGAGGGGGTTAATGTACCGTCACTGAACACTGATGCATTAGTGA
Source organism: Lithobates sylvaticus (assembly GCA_028564925.1). Classification (NCBI taxonomy): domain Eukaryota; kingdom Metazoa; phylum Chordata; class Amphibia; order Anura; family Ranidae; genus Lithobates; species Lithobates sylvaticus. Next base: position 188,763,573 of record CM053030.1, read on the forward strand.
CCGGTGGCAATTAATGAACCCCTTTGTGCTGCATTAGTGGCAGTGTCACAATCAGTGTTAATTAACCCTTTATGCTCCAGCATACATGGGTTCATAAACACTGCCACTAATGTATCAGTGATCAGTGGCAGTACATTAACCCCCTCCATGCTGCATATTACAAATAGCATTGCAAATTAATCACTTTAGCTCTGGAAGATTTACCCCTCTTTATGACCAGGCCATTTTTTTGCGATACGACACTGCGTTACTTTAACTGACAATTACGCAGTCATGCGACACTGTACCCAAATAAATAAATGTCCTTTTTATTCCACAAATAGAGCTTTCTTTTGGTGGTATTTGAAAAATGGCCTGCTCAGGAAGTGGGTAAATCCTTCCGGGGCCTAAGTGGTCAATCTCTTGGTGCTGATGGCACTCAAATATGCGGCCTCTCGGCGGGTGGGCCTTTGCGACAGAGCACCCGTATATTTACGTGCAACATTGCAAAACCAGCTGTGCCCAGAGCGTGCGCGTTCCCGTCACAATAACCGGCGGCTAACCAAAAGCTCAGACAGCCAATCACGGCAGTCATAAGATCTTAGGTCCCGGTGTCCTGTCGGATAGTGTCCCCCATTGGATACTGTCCGCTGTGTACTGCGCATGCGCAGTACGGATGCCAAGCACATTCTGAAAATATCCGAAGATGAACGGCGCCTGCGCCATGAGTCCAGGTTCAAGCCCCACCATCCAAGTGGACATAGAGTTAGAATAAAAAAGAGCCGAGCGCAGCGAGGCCGTGCCCGAAGCGTGGTGAGCGAAGCGAGGCCGTGCCCGAAGCGTGGTGAGCGAAGCGAGGCCGTGCCCGAAGCGTGGTGAGCGAAGAGAGCCTGCGAGGGGCCCTCTAACTTTGTGCAGCCCTATGTCCACTTGGATGGTGGGGCTTGCACCTGGACTCACGGCGCAGGCGCTGTTCATCTTCGGAGATTTTCCGAATCTCCTTGTGCTCCGTACTGCGCAAAGCGCTGCGCCTGCGCAGTACGGGGCGGACACTATTCGATAGGCAGACATATTTTGACAGAACACCGGCATCTAAAACCCCTTAAAGGACAGGGAGGCACTGGTGCTGATTGGTTAAGCAGAAGATAAATTGTGCATGTACATACAGTATACACAGCACTGTTAGCCATTGTAATATGGTACAGTAATTTAATTCAACAACCAATTACAATGAGTCTTTTTTGTCAAAATAACAAGGAATGGTCAACATGTAAGCAATATTGTACAAGAAAGATTCTTCCACTTTGTAATCTTGATGCAGCAGTAATACATAACAACAATCTAAACTCGCTTTGCATATGTCAAACCAGGACATTCAGTGAATTCTTATTGTTTGCTATGAGTTGCTGCATTTAAGAATCAGCAATTAAAGCCGGACTCTAGACAATTTTTTATTTCACTGAAGTGAAAAAAGCAGGTCTAGCTACAATATGCACCCAGAGCTGCCTCCCACAGTACCTCTTCTTTGCCACAAGATGTCCTCAGTCTTCTGAGTTGAATAATGCTTAGTGTCACTCAACTCAAAAGACTGGGAGTGCCAAGTGTAAAGATTGAGCGCAGCCCCCTACACCCACAGTGTATTGCTGTAGCATGTGATCAGAAGCCATCAGAAAAGGGTAACTAAAAATTAAGCACTAAATATGGCTGAGGTGGGCTCAGAGTTATGCTTTAAAAAGTTAGTCTGCAAGGGTCAGTTTATTATTTTAAATTTTTCTATGGAGAGAATTTTGTGATAGTTCTTTTTTTTAACTAGGTTCTTTTGAAAGGAAGAAGTTGTCAAAAATCTTGCCAGGTCTTTCAACAGTTTCTGTGCATCTGAGCTACTAAACAGCTACTAGAGATGGTAGTGGACGCCTTCTACTGTACAGTACTAAATTGTTGACAAATCCAAGTGACATTCCTAAAACTAGGCTTTTTCTGGCACTTTTTGTTTACAAGTTTAAATCAGTATTTTTTTTGCTAGAAAATTACTCAAAACCCCCAAACATTCTAAAAAAAATTTTTCAGCAGAGACCCTAGGGAATAAAATGGTGATTGTTGCAATTTTTTATGTCACATGGTATTTGCGCAACAGTTTTGCAAACGCAATTTTTTGGGGGGAAAAAAAATATACTTTAATGAATAAAAAAAATAAAACACAATATATACCGCAATTTTTTTGTAAAATGTAAAAGATGATGTTATGCCGAGTAAATCGATACCTAACATGTTACGCTTTTTAAATTGTGCACGCTCATGGAATGGCGACAAACCATGGTACTTAAAAATCTCCATAGGCAATGCTTTAAATGCCTTTACAGATTATCGGTTTAGAGTTACAGAGGGGGTCTATTGCTAGAATTAGTGCTCTCGCTCTAATGTTTGTGGTGATATCTCACATATGTGGGGTGCGTATACCGTTTACATATGCGTGTGCGACCTACGTATGCCTTTCCTTCTGCGCGCGAGCATGGAGGGATAGGGATGCTTTATTTTTTTTATTTTTTTTATTAATTACTTCACTTTTTTTTTATACAATGCCTTAAATTATTTTTTTTATCACTTTTTTTCCAATTACAAGGAATGTAAGCATCTCTTGTAATAGAAATAAGGATGACAGGCCCTCTTTATGGAGAGATCTGGGGTGAAAAAGACCCTAAATCTCTCCTTTATCTTTAAAAGCAAAATTTTGGATCAAAAAATTGTTTACTTCCAGCCTGGACCGGAAGTGACGTTGTGATGTCGCTCCAGTCCTCCAAGGCCATAGAGGCAATCAAAGAAGATCTACTCTGGGACCAGCTGGCTGCACCATTGGATCATTTCTCAAGCCAACTGATGGAAACGGTAAGCCCGAGAAGCACCAGGGAGGGGCAGGCATCCTCTCCCGCCGCTTCTGAAAGCCTTCCAGTGGCTCATGAACCACTCAGAATGCTTTCATAAGAAAGCCAGCCGCCAGCTTTAATTTTCAGTTATATCAAAAAGATCCCTGCTTTTTGCAAAGCCTTGATGTGCTGTGGCAGGTAAGGAGTGCCCATTCTAGGTATTTGTGTATATTGCAATGATCCATGTTTCATAATGCTGTAAAATAAAATAATATTACAAGCCTCCTTTACCATTTCTGCAGTACATTTATCCCTTGACAAGCTCTACTACATGACATTACCTGGTTTGCCTTTGAAAGAATCATCCTCCACTTACATGTGTATTCAAAATAATAGGAGTCCAGAATCACTACCCAGATCAATCACTGTTTTTGGTAGAAATTATATTTTTACATGGCAAATAATTTAATTGTAGGTGTAGTAGAGTTATGATATGAATGCTGCTGATTCTGTGTAATTGAATCATTCATTGAAAGGGGCATGTTCAAAATAATAGCAGTGTGGAGTTAAATTAGTGAGGTCATTCAGTCTGTGAAAAAACAGGTGTCAAACAGGTAGCCCTTATTTAACCACTTCAGCCCCGGACCAATTGGCAGCCAAAGGACCAGGCCCCTTTTTGCGATTCGGGACTGCGTCGCTTTAACTGACAATTGCGCGGTCGTGTGACGTGACTCTCAAACAAAATTGGCGTCCTTTTTTTCCACAAATAGAGCTTTCTTTTGGTGGTATTTGATCGCTGCTGCGGTTTTTATTTTTTGCGCTATAAACAAAAATAGAGCGACAATTTTGAAAACAATGCAATATTTTTTGCTTTTTGCTATAATAAATATCCCCAAAAAAAATATATAAAAAAACATTTGTTTTCCTCAGTTTAGGCCGATACGTATTCTTCTACATATTTTTGGTAAAAAAAATCGCAATTAGCGATTATTGATTGGTTTGCACAAAAGTTATAGCGTTTACAATATAGGGGATAGTTTTATAGCATTTTTATTAATATTTATTCTTTTACTAGTAATGGCGGTGATCAGCGATTTTTATTGTGACTGCGACATTATGGCGAAAACATCGGACATTTTTGACACATTTTTGGGACTATTGTCATTTATACAGCAATCAATGCTATTTAAATGCATTGATTCCTGTATAAATGACAGTTGTAGTGAAGGGGTTAACCACTAGGGGGAGGGGAGGGGTTATGGGCTGTGACGTGTGTGTGTGTTTTTTTACATTAAGGGGCGGGGCTGACGTCTGACGTCATTGATCGGCTTTCCTGATGACCGGGACCAGCCGATCAATGACAGGCAGTGTAGGAAGCGCGGGAGAGGTTTGTTTACACAGACCTCTCCCCGTTCTTCAGCTCTGTGACCCGATCGCAGGACACCAGCGGCAATCGGGTCCGCTGGTCCCCCGGCCGGGGTCACGGAGCTCCCGACCGGGTCGCGAGCGCGCCGCTGGCGGCGCGCGCGACCCACGGGCAGGCAATTGCAAAATCACGTTTATATACGAGATTTTGCCTGCCCGTGCCATTCTGCACACGTATATGTACATGGGGTGGTCGGGAAGTGGTTAAGGACGAAGGCAACAAATGTTGTACATGCTTGGTATAGTGCATTTCTCTCTGAAAATCTGAGTAAAATGTGTAGTTCCAGACATTGCTCAGAAGAACAGCATACTTTGATTAAAAATTTGATTGGAGAGGGGGAAACATATAAAGAAGTGCAGAAACGGATAGGCTGCTCAGTTAAAATGATCTAAAATGCTTTAAAATGGCAACCAAAAAAATGGCAACCAAAACCAGAAAGGCATGGAAGAAAATGGAATACTACCATTCAAATGGATCAAAGAATAGCCAAAATGGCAAAGATCAGCTCCGGGGTGATGAAAGAAGGTGTAAAGTTACCTGTGAGTACTGTACCAATTAGAAGACGCCTATGTGAAGCCAAGCTCTCGGAAGAAGCCCCCACAAAGTCCCATTGTTGAAAAAATGACATGTGCTGAAGAGGTTACAATTTGCCAAAGAACACATTGACTGGTCTAAAGAGAAATGGAGTAGCATTTTGTGGACTGATGAAAGTTTGTCAGACGACCCCCAAACACTGAACTCAAGCCACAGTACACTGTGAAGACTGTGAAGCATGGTGGTACAAGCATCATGATATGGGGATGGTTCTCATACTATGGTGTTGGGCCTATTTATCGCATACCAGGGATCATGATTCAGTTTGAATACATAAAAATACTTGAAGGGGTTATGTTGCCTTATGCCATAGAGCAATTGCCTTTGAAATGGATTTTTCAACAAGACGACCCCAAACACACCAGTAAGTGAGCAGCATCTTGATTCCAGACCAACAAGACATCATGGAGTGTCCAGCCCAATCCCCGGACCTTAGTCCAATAGAAAACTTGTGGGGTGACATCAAAATTGCTGTTTCTAGGGTAAAACCAAGAAATGCAAAGAAATTGCAGAATGTAGTGCCATCGCCTAGCTGGAATACCTGTTCACAGTTGCCAGAAGTTGGTGGCTTCCATGCAACATAGATGTGAAGCAGTTCTCAGAAAGTGGTTATACAACTAAATATTAGTTCAGTGATTCACAGGAAAGCTAAATCTTCAAGCATTTTTCAGTTTATACAGTAAATGTTTGAGTTTGTAAAGAAAAATGCAGACACTTATTTTTTGTTAAAGCCTTATATTTCTTTTTCTTAAATCGGAGGTCCACCGACCATAATTTTTTTTTTTCTTTCAGCCATTCATACACTTTCATAGTTACAATATTACACTCACTTGTTAGCTGTAATATCTCCCCCAATGTCCGGTTTGGCATAAAAAAACTAAGTTATAATAATTGATGTTGGCCAGTTCCATCTTGTTTGTGGGCTTGTGAAGCCCACAAGCATTTATTTCCTGGATGCAGTGAATGCTGAGCTCCCAGCATTCACCGCTCGTTCCCGCGCATGCTCAGTGTTGACGGGGGAAGCACCATAAACTTTCAGGTTGACATCACAACGGGCGGCGGCGTCGGAAGTTCCCGCCCCGTTGTGATGGCAACAAAAACAAACACAGATGATGCAAAGCTCAGTACGGGGAGAGAGCAGCGTCACTTCCTGTTTTACAATCTCTCTCAGCGGCGATCCGCACGGACTCCTGGGAATGCTGACACTTAGCTCCCAGGAGACAGTAAGGAAAAGGATTTTTTTTTGTTCATTGGCACATCTGTGCAATGCACTAATGGAGTTAAGCTTAAGTGAGTAATTTGTGTGGACCTCCGCTTTAACTGTCTGTAAAGTAATTTTTAACAAATTTTTAACATTCTTGGAATACACTGTGCAGTGTTACCAATGCATTTGCTTGTATGGAAATAAAAGCTATTATAAGGATTTTGAGCTTTACTTACTTTTTTAAACACACTATTATAATTAACACAACTGTACATGCTGCTGGAGTGTACGATTCACTGGAGTCTTTGCTACCCAGGGATATCTAAGGATATCTACAGTATCTTTGTCACTGGGATATCTAGGGGAAGGTGCTCTCAATCTGTACTTGCACACACAGTTACACTGACAATGTCAATAAGAAAATCAGCCTTTCCCACTCGTGTTATAAGAACGGCAGATATGCTAGTTCAAATAAATATCATTTACATTTTTTCATAGAAAAAAAGGGCCTGTTGTATGACGATAATTTGTAGCAGCCTTTCCCGCTTTGCTTGGGAACAAAAGGCCATTAGACGGAGACAAACAATGTCACTCAGTGAGTTCTTGTGTGCGTGACAGCAATCTTTCATAATGAGAGCCGGACATGTACGTAACTCCCCTGCACAGACAATGCAGCTCAGCACTAGTCCACAAGATTTACCTTGCCAGGAATAAACATGTGAATCTTGGTAAACAGCAAAGACCTCCAGCAGCCACTTAACCTCAAAGCAGGAAAACTTGTGTTGTTCAGTAACTGGTGCATAGGTATGAAGTTCAGGTTCGGCACTGCCATGGGTTTGAATTGAATTCTCTGGGTTTGAGTTTCGTAGCCACATTCTTTTGTAACCAAAAAACAGTGCAGAGGCCTTGTAACTTAGCTCAGCTGGCTTAGGGCTCTTTCACACAGGCGCTTCTCTAGGCAAACTTTGCTTTGCTCATCGGGGGATTGATCCGCTGAGCAGGGGGATGACAGGTCCGTCTCCACTCACTGTGTTGAGACAGGCCTGTCAGAGCCCAGCTCTCCTCTATGGGGAGATTGGATGAAAACGGACCACCTATCGGTTTTCATCCGATCCACCAGACGGATGGAAAATAGAGTCTCCATCTGTCTGGATTTCACGGACAGGATCGGAAATCGGCGGCCAGGCTTTGCTGGGGAACATAGAAGAGCTGCAGGAACCCCTATCAGTAGCAGACAACTGTTTGTCCGAAGACCCTCCACCACCCAGACTAGAGCACCCACTTCTAGGCAGTGGGTAAAGAGGTCCCCTGATGCCTGCGTCTTGCCCGGGAAAAGAAAACCTAGAGAGCTGCCCAGGTTTTCCTGGTTTCATCAGGAAGTTCAAAGTTGCTCTGTAGTGGGGTCTGGACTTTCCCTATGTCCCTCCCGAAACCATGGACATCATCGAGAACTCATGGGGAGAGAGGGAGGATGACCTGGTTTGGGAGTACTTTCACGTCCCTAAGCCGATGCGGGTGCCAGAGTGTGAGGAGACCTGGGCCAGAGTGACGGTTGCCAGGATGGGACGGCCTATGAAAAGTCACTCTGTCTCTATCACAAAAAAAAAAAAACACCCACATTTTTTAAAAAAAAATGTTTTTTACTTTTTTTTCTGTCAGTAAATTTTGTAACTAAGTAATTTTTCACCTTCAGTGATGTGCGCTGATAGGCTGAACTGGTGGGCATTGATGAGGTGGCACTTATGGGCACTGATGAGGAGGCACTAAAATGCTGCACTTATGGGCACTTATAGGTGGCACTGATATGTGGCACTGATGAGCACAGATAGGCAGCACTGATGGGCACTGTTAGGTGGCATTGGTGGGCACTAATAGGTGGCACTGATAGGCGGGACTGGTGGGCACTGATAGGCAGCACGGATAGGTGGCACTGATGGGTGACACTGATGGGCATTGATGGGTGGCACTGATGGGTGACACTGATGGGCATTGATTGACAGCAGTGATGGGCATTGATGGGCAGCACTGATAGGTGACACTGATTGCCTGTACTGACTGGCATCGCTAATGGGCACTGATTGGTGGCACTTGTGGGCAGTGGTGGGTACTGATTGGTGACACTTTTTTTCTTTATTGTAATCAGGGCACTAATGATCAGTGCCCTGATTACATTTCTACATATCCCCCTATGAGGAGATGCCACTGATCGGCTCTCCTCTCCTCACACTCTGTCAGTGTGAAGCGAGGAGAGCCGATTCCCGGCACTTCCTTGTTTGCATGTGACCGGCTGTGATTCGACACAGCCGATCACATGGTTAAAGAGCCGCGGGAGCGGGCATTCTGGGACGCTGTCATATGACCTCGTCCCAGAACGAGAGCTGCACCGCTCCGCCGTCATTTGACGGTGGGGGGGGTAGCAAGCAGTTAAAGTAAAAGTTTTTTTTTGTGGACCTATATGCCCACTGTGTGTTTACAATGTTGTCCAGCCCTAAGTTAGGCTGGGTTCACACTGGAGAATGCAGCGGCTCACATCAGGAGTCTGGTGCATCTCCATTTAGCGCTTCAGGTGCAAATTTCAGCCCGAATTTTGGGCTGAATTCAGACTTGGAACAGACCAAAAGATGCACAGGACTTCTGTGTAATTCGCACCGGAGCCGCTGCGGAGATGTGTGAACCAGCTCCATAGAGATCCTGTCACAATCTCCTGCCATGCAAATTAGATGGGGGGAAACCCGCATCCAATTCCCAACAGTGTGAACCCAGCCTTATGTCGCGTACACATGAGCGGAATTTCCGTTGGAAAAATCTTGAATGGTTTTTCCGACGGAATTCCGCTCAAGCTTGGCTTGCATACACACGGTCACACAAAAGTTTGCTGAACTTTCGACCGTCAAGAACGCGGTGACGTACAACACTACGACGAGCCGAGAAAATTAAGTTCAATGCTTCCGAGCATGTGTCAAATTGTTTCCAAGCATGCGTAGGAATTTTGCGCATCGGAATTGGTACAGACGATCGGAAAATTTTTACCGGCCAAAAATCTTTTGCTGGCTGGAATTCCGCCAGCAAAAGTCCGATGGAGCATACACACGGTCGCATTTTCGGACCAAACACTCTCATCTGACTTTTGCTGGCGGAATTTCTGATCGGGTGTATGCGGCATTAGACTGCTTTTGGAAGTCCCAAATATCGCTGAAGCTGGGTTCACACTATTGCGAACTGAATGTTGGTTTCGCTGCATCCAATTCGCATAGCAGGAAATTGTGACAGCTCTCTATGTTCACACATCTCTGGAGCGGCTCGGGTGCAAATTGCACAGGAGTCCTGTGTGTCTTTTGGTCCGTTTCAGGTCTCAATTTAGCCAAAAATTCAGGCTGAAATTGGACCTGAACCGGTGAATGGAGACGCACCGGACCGCTGCTGTGAGACACTTAATCTTGTGTCCCTCAATGAACGAAAAAGAAAATAGGATTTCTGAACTCACCTTAAAATTGGAGTTCATTGAGGGAAACAATCTGACACCTCTGAGTTTATGGTCTTGCTTATGGAATTGCAGTAGGTGGCAGTATAACCTCAAATGTCTCGGTGTCCCTCATTGAACTCCAAGAAAATAATTTTATGGGGAGCACACAATATTTCATTCTTTTATTTTTTTCTTTGGTGGGAGAGCAATATCTGAGCCATGTAATACTTTGTTTAGGTCCTTGGAAAGTTTAACAAATATTCTGAAGGCCAACTGGAAGTTAAGCAGAAAGAGAATACAATTTTCTCACCCTGTGATGTGAGCATAACTGTGGAGAGCCCAGTCACCTTTTTTGGTAATCCGGTGCTTCTAGAATACAACTGCTTTTGATGGTAGAACACCCACTGCCGGTTACTTGCAGCACCTACACATGAAAAATGTCAGTACTAAATTGTTTCTCATACATATCAATCAGTAAACATGCCTTTACTGTTTGAAGCAAAGATAATGTACACTCCTGCCAACCCTGTTTAGAGAAATGTGTGTTTAAATACAGTGCCTTGAAAAAGTATTCATACCCCTTGGAATTTTCCAAATTTTGTCGTTACAACCAAAAATTTAAATGTATTGTAGCAGTACCCCCGTAAGGGCTCTGACACCCTGGGTTCCATCATCTCACCAGCTGTAATAGTTAATAGGGACACAAGATACATATAACTCAACTTTGTCAGTAAGAAACACTCCTGTACAAACCGCTATTGTATCTAAACTTATCAAACAAACACAATATATTGGTGCAAAGTTCCCTTGATTGTAAATTAACTCAAATATTAAACCAAGCCCAGAAACCTATGTGAACAGGTTAACAGGAGAGTAAACAACTGACACTATATCTTATGTGTCAGATTTCTCCCTTCTGCCTCCTCAATTCACAGGCCAGTAAATCCTGTACAATATAAAGAAACAGTATAAAGAATATTACATTCAAATAGGATGGCTCCCTATAGCAGTTCAATGCAATTAAGGCTGATTAACCACTACAGATCCGCGCTATATCCAAATGACGGTTACAGCGCGGACCTGCTTTGACGGGACTACGTCTATTGAAGTCGTCCCTTGCCCGAGCAGCCTGCGCGCCCTGTGATCAGCGAGTCTATGAGACTCGCTGGATCAAAGATCGGAGTAAGGGGTCGATACCGACCCCTTACCACGTGATCAGCTGTCAGCCAATGACAGCTGATCACGTGATGTAAACAGAGCCGGTAATCAGCTATTTTTTCTCCTCGCGCTGACAGCGTGAGGAGAAAAAAAAAGCCGATCACCGGCGGCCGTGATCGGGACATCAGTCCCAATCACGGCTAGCTGCTGCAGATTGTGCCCACCTGTGCCCCCTGCCAGTGCCACCTAGCAGTAGGCAACAGTGCCGCCTACCAGTGCCCACCAGCGCCACCCATCAGTGCCCACAGAGCCACCTATCAGTGTTTAAACAAAGGTGGCACTGATGTGCAGCACTGATCAGTGCCCATCAGTGTCACCTACCAGTGCCCATCAGTGCCCATCTATCAGTGGTACCTATCAGTGCCCATCTGTGCCATCCATCCATGCCACCCATCAGTGGCCATCATTGCCACCTTATCTGTGCCCATCAGTACCGCCTTAACTGTGCCTATCAGTGCAGCCCATCAGTGCCCACCAGTGCAGCCTATCAGTGCCCACCAGTGCCGCCCCATCAGCGCATATCAATGAAGGAGAAAAATTACCTGTTTGCAAAATTGTATAACAAACTATGAAATTTTTTTTTTTCTAAATCTTCCATCTTTTTTTGTTTGTTTAGCAAAAAATAAATAAATCCCAGCAGTGATTAAATACCACCAAAAGAAAGCTCTATTTGTTGGAAAAAAATTATAAAAATTTGGGTACAGTGTTCTATGACTGCGCAATTGTCATTCAAAATGCGACAACGCTGAAAGCTGAAAATTGGTCAGGGCAGGAGGGGGGTTTAAGTGCCCAGTAAGCAAGTGGTTAAGGGAAAAAGGATGATAAAAGGGTAAAAGGGTATTCCTTGAAATCCAGATATCGTCAGCTAGCCTTTTTATGTTGTAAATAAAGTAATCTGGGATGGTAAAGTGTAGCAAATTTGATTTAGAAACTTTGATTTATCCTGGTTGTATTATAACTTCCTTCTTTTATGATCCTAAAGATGTCATCCAATATGGCTACTGGAATCAATAATGTGAACTGAGCATAGGTATCTACTTGATGTATCCGTTATAACATAGGATTTGACTTCTACACGTACCATCAGCAGAACTTTGTGAGTGATGTCTAACAGCAGTGTCCTCAACTATAACATGGGCTATGCCCACTCATCACTCTGGAACTCGGATTTGGCAATGATGCAGATGATAGGACTCAAGCCGAAACTCTCTCTCTGTATCTTGGCTCTGGATAATGGTGTCCGCCGCGCCATGCTGCAGCCCATGGGAATCTTAATTGCAGGCGCCTCTGGATGACCTGGAACACCCCCCGGTCCACTGCACTGAAGAAGCGATGCTGTCCGCAGAGATCCCTCTGGGTATAGCTGTACAGCTCCCCACTGTGTAGGCCACAAACCATCAGAAACTCACTGTCACACAGACCTCCTGCTGGCAGAGTCAAAACAGCGTCCAGAGAGGCTGATCTAGGCCGCGCCAGCCCCTTTTATATCCTTTCTCAGCAGTCTGTTCTGTTCACTCAGCATTCTGTTCTTTGTAGTTCAGATCAGTCCACTTCAGCATTCTGAACTACACATCCCATGATGCTTTGCTCTACATCCTCACACAGGAAAAAGGAAATGAACGCATAGAGTCCAGCAAACACTAGAGGGAGCAAACCCCACATAAAGAACACAGAAAATGTCTCTAGATTATAGGCATAATAGCTGACCCTGGCTACGGTATTTTATTGGGATTTTATGTGATAGACCAACACAAAGTGGCGCACAATTGTGAAGTGGAAGGAAAATGTTAAATGGTTTTCAACATTTTTTACAAATAAATATCTGAAAAGTGTGGCGTGCATTTGTATTCAGCCCCCTTTACTCTGATACCCCTAACTAAAATCTAGTGGAACCAATTGCCTTCAGGAGTCACCTAATTAGTAAATAGAGTCCACCTGTGTGTAATTTAACCCTCATAGGTTTGTTAGAGAACCTTAGTGAAAAAACAGCATTAGGAAGGCCAAGGAACACACCAGACAGGTCGGGGATAAAGTTGTGGAGAAGTTTAAAGCAGGGTAAGGTTATAAAAAAAAATATCCCAAGCTTTGAACATCTCACAGAGCACTGTACAATCCATCATTGGAAAATGCAAAGAGTATGGCACAACTGCAAACCTACCAAGACATGGCCGTCCACCTAAACTGACAGGCCGGGCAAGGAGAGCATTCATCAGAGGAGCAGCCAAAAGGCTCATGGTAACTCTGGAGGAGCTGCAGAGATCCACATCTCAGGTGGGAGAATCTATTAGACAACTACTAGTCGTGTTATCCACAAATCTGGCCTTTATGGAAGAGGGGCAAGAAGAAAGCCATAAGAAGTCCCATTTGCAGTTTCTGAGAAGCCGTGTGCCCCCCCCCCCCCCCCCCCCCCACACTTTTCACATATTTATTTGTAAAAAATGTTGAAAAACATTTATCATTTTCCTTCCACTTCACAATTATGTGCCACTTTGTGTTCACATAAAATACCAATAAAATACATTTACGTTTTTGGTTGTAACATGAAAAAATGTGGAAAATTGTCAAGGGGTATGAATACTTTTTCCGGGCACTGTATGCAGTAGTATGCAGAGCTCAGAATTAGCTCAATATTATACCTTTTTTTTGTTTTAGCACACTGGCAGCTTTTGCTGCATAACCTTAATATATTTCAGACTGCTTTTATTGGTTTCCTGGAATTGCTCTATAAAGAGACCCTGTAACTGGGGAGGCCTGTCCATTAAGGGTGCACCACCACCCCCCCCCCCGGTCCATCGTCGCCCCCCTCATACAATCATCTGGCCCCTTTCAGGACACCGGCGTATGGACTCCAATGCCGGGGGGGGGGGTTGTTTTTGAAGCATCGATTAGAGCAAGAGGCTCTAATAGGCTTCAATATAGGGTGAGCTCAGGTCGCAGAGAGTGAGCTCCGATCCCATCCAGGTGTGTTACAACAGTGAATGAATATTGTTGTAACACTGATCCTCCTCCTGGCCAATCAGGAAGCCGGTTTTGTCACCAGTCAAGCGATTGGCTGAAAGGGAAGGTGATCATATTGGACGCCTAGGAGGAGGAGGGGAGGAGCTGGAAGCCACAATGGAGGAGAGGACACAGAGCCACTTTACCATGCTGCCTGTTGCCTGCCACCCACTGCCGCCGATGGTATAAGGTGGTAGGTGATTGTTTGGTTGTTTGCCGCCCCTCCCCCACAAAAAAGACACCAGCCGCCACTGCCCTATAAGTAAAACAAATCTGTTGCAGGTGTAAAAGCAAAGCTTTGCATTATCCTGATAATGTTAGACCTTGCCCTGCCCTTCTTGTCTTCTACGCATTCCTATTAGCCATTAAGGCAGTCTATCATAGAGATGGGCGAATAGGAATGTGTAGGGGCAAAAGGTTGTAGCAAGTTCTGACACTACCTTCAATTATTGGCGCTTTGCCTTTCAGAACAATCTGGGATTTGCTCATTAGGGCCACATGTTGATGGTGTATGCAGACTCAAGCTTTAGGTGCACTTTATATCTGAAGCATTTTTTTGCTTTTTTTTTTTTATTTATTTTTTGCTTGCTGACAGAGTATCTTAAAGTAAACTAAGGATTAGTAAGGTTGCTTACATAGTTCTCCTACTCATTTTGCCACTCCGTTTTGTTTGTTTTCACCATGCTGAATGTACACAGGAATATTATAAGCTTTCAGTAAAGTGAAAGACAAGTTATTGGTCATAAAAAGTGCTAATATCACCTGGAGGGGTGCAATCGTTTAGTATTGACGCACTTAAGAGGAAAAATTTAGATTTTTTAAATATAAAATGCATTGCCATAGCTAATAACTTTTTATTTGTTTCCCTAACACCTGACATATACTTTTATTATACTTTTCTGTTTAGTAGAGTTTGCTAAAAAAGAAAAAGTAGAAGAGAAGTACACTTAGAGGGAAGAGGAAGAAATGGCAACGGGGACAACATATTAAAGCTGAACTCCAGCTCCAGACACACAGTTAACCGCTTCAGCCGTGGAAGATTTTACCCCCTTCCTGACCAGAGCACTTTTTGCGATTCGGCACTGCGTCGCTTTAACTAACAATTGTGCGGCCGTGCGACGTTACACCAAATTGATGTCCTTTTTTCCCCACAAATAGAGCTTTCTTTTGGGGTATTTGATCACCCCTGCGGTTTTTATTTTTTGCGCTATAAACGAAAGAAGAGCAACAATTTTGAAAAAAAAAAAGCAATATTTTTTTACTTTTTGCTATAATAAATATCCCCCAAAAATATATAAAAAAAATAGTTTTCCTCCGTTTAGGCCGATATGTTCTTCTACATATTTTTGGTAAAAAAAAATCGTAATAAGCGTATATTGATTAGTTGCGCAAAAGTTATAGCGTCTACAAAATAGGGGATAGATTTATGGCATTTTTATTATAATTTTTTTTTTTTTAGTAGTAATAAACTATTTTTATCGTGACTGCGACATTATGGTGGACACATCGGATACTTTTGACACTATTTTTGTCATTTATACAGCGATTTGTGCTATAAAAATGCACTGATTACTGTGTAAATGACACTGGCAGGGAAGGGGTTAAACACTAGGGGCGATCAAGGGGTTAAGTGTGTCCTTGGGAGGGATTCTAACTGTGGGGGGATGGGCTCACTACAACATGACAGAGATCACTGCTCCCGATGACAGGGAGCAGTAGATCCCTGTCATGTCACTAGGCAGAATGGGGAAATGCCTTGTTTACATAGGCATCTCCCCATTTTACTGCTCCGTGACACGATCGGAGGACACCGGCGGACATCAAGTCCGTGGGACCCGCAGGCGCGATCACGCTGTGCGCTCTGGGTGCACGCGCACGCCCACTAGCCCCTGCCAATTAAAAGTGACGTGCAGGTACGCCCATTTGCCCACCGCTGCCATTGTGCTGACGTATATCGGCGTGCAGTGGTCGGCAAGTGGTTAAAGTGTTACTAAACCCTCAACAGCAAAATCAGTCTGTATATGCAGTAAAGCATTCTTGTTATACTCACTGTGGAACCTAAGGGGTTAATCCTCTGCATTGTGTAAAAAGGCTGTTTGATCCTGTCTTCTCTGAGTATTGCTAGGAGAGTGCATGTGATCAGCACAGAGCCAATCAGCACTGTCCAGAC
Source organism: Lithobates sylvaticus (assembly GCA_028564925.1). Lineage (NCBI taxonomy): Eukaryota > Metazoa > Chordata > Amphibia > Anura > Ranidae > Lithobates > Lithobates sylvaticus. Next base: position 188,779,485 of record CM053030.1, read on the forward strand.
AGAAAGTCAGGAGTTCTGCATCCTCATAAAACAGTCAGAATAGAATGAAAACTCCTCCTACAAGCTTTAACCAGACACTGATAGAAGTCACTAGACTACTCTAACTGCTGATGAGAAGAGGTATTTAGCAGTTTATATTTACTAAAATAATCACATTTCCATGTTCTGTGTACTGTGGGAGACCAGATATAGTGAATGCAGTGTCCTGGGTTTGGTAACAATTTAAAGCTAAACTCCAAGCAAACATAAGATACTCAAATGAATGCACCCATACAATCATTAACACATAATGGGGTTGATTTACTAAAGGCAAATCCACTCTGCACTACAAGTGCACTTGAAAGTGCAGTTGCTGTAGATCGCTGTGGATCTGAGGGGAAGCTCTGCCGATTTTATCATCCAATCATGTGCAAGCAAAAAAATGCTGTTTTTTTTTCCTAGCATGTCCCCCTTAGATCTACAGCAACTGCACTTGCAGTGCACTTGTAGTGCAAAGTGGATTTGCCTTTCGAAAATAACCCCCCAATGTGTTTTTTTTTTTTTTCATGCAAGCATTGTAAGTACCTGAATATGACCTGGTATCAGACTCTTGCAGCCCCTGTACAGCAGAGCTTAGAGATAGCGGAGTGAAAAGCAGCAGAAAGAGCCAATCAGTTGTGCTGCAAAGCAAGGAGCATATTGATAGAGAGCAGAGTAGAGAGATGAGCTCATCCATTTGCTATTACCTTTTTTTTCAATGTCCAATTATAGGGTAGAGGTGGTAAGGAAACCTGTAGGTGAAATTGAAACTACAACAGAGAAAGATCAGGTCCCCTCCCTTAGCCAGACAGAACTGTATTGTGTGACAGAGCTGTGTGAATCTTGGGACTGGATGCACAGAAATTCAGTTTAAATAGCTGTTATATACTGTATGTATTACCGTATATCAGGGGTCTCAAACTGGCGGCCCTCCAGCTGTAGTAAAACTACAAGTCCCATGAGGCATTGCAAGGCTGACAGTTACAAGCATGACTCCCTCAGGCAGAGGCATGATGGGTCTTGTAGTTTCGCAACAGCTGGAGGGCCACCAGTTTGAGGCCCCTGCCGTATATACTCGAGTATAAGCCGACCCGAATATAAGCCGAGGCCCCTTAATTTACCACAAACAACTGGGAAAACTTATTGACTCCAGTATAAGCCTAGGGTGAGAAATGCGCAGCTACTGTAAGTGGAAAAGAGGGTCAACAATGCCCATTTTCAGCCTCATTGTGCCCATATGCATGCCTCACTGTGCCCATTTGCAGCCATAGGTCCCCCAAACTTCAAACTTGGTAGTTAAGGGTTCCTAGATGCCCCCTAGCTGCAAAGGACCCCAAAGGGTCCCGAAATGACATTGCTGCAGATGGACACAGTTGACCGAATTTGGGGCCCTGTATCTCGGGGACACTTGGTGCTAGGAACCCTATTTGGTGTGCCAACCCAGTGGACCTAGCACTACAACATATCCAAAGATGGGGTTCCTAGCATCAAGTGACCCTGAGATACGGGCCCCAAATTCGGTCAACTGTGTCCATCTGCAGCAATGTCATATGCCATATATGGATATGTTGTAGTGCTAGGTCCACTGGGTTGGCACACCAAATTTGGGGTTCCTAGCACCAAGTGGCCTCGAGATACGGGGCCCCAAAGTAAGGTCGGAAAATGTCATTTTCTGCTGCAGAAAAGTGCTTGACTCGAGTATAAGCCGAGGGGGGCACTTTCAGCACAAAAAAATGTGCTGAAAAACTCGGCGAGTATATACGGTATATCTGTGTATTCTCTTAGTATCCGACCCTAAACACATGCACTCAGTTCTAAAATAACTAAAGAGTCCAAACTAGAGAGTGGGACTTTTTTTAATGGTGCTGCAAGGGGTCAGGCCTAAAAAAAAAAATAAAAAAAAATAAAAAAAACAGAGCATAGACCAACGTTCCTAAAAGCTACTATTCCTGCTTTGAATATACATTAAAGTTGATTTTTTTCCTCCTGTGTAAGTCTTGTGTATAACTTGAAATAATATATTAAATGTATTATGTGAAACAATAACATTCTTCTCTATATGCACATTACGGTTAGGAATTCTGGTCACTCTTTTCCAGCCTGTAAATCATGGTATTGCCAAAAGAGGGCACTATAAGGCAACAAACAGCATTCAATCTCAGGCTGCTCTCCTTCCACCTAAAATGTGCTGCCCAGTTTTAGAGTAAATTAAAGCTGCATTTATCTTTGTTTAGTGAAAATAAAATTACATTCGGTCCAAATACAGAAATGCTTCTCTTTAATCAACAAATACAGTTACAAGAAACGTTTGGGAACCCTTTCTATCTTTTTAAACACAGCTCCTACAGTGTTGTCTCATCTTGTGCAGAACACACTTACAAGTGTACATTAAAAATTATTCATATTCACACCCCTTGAATTTTTCCACATTTTGTCATGTTACAACCAAAAACGTTAATGTATTTTTTGGGGATTTTAAGGTATAGACCAACACAAAGTGGCACATAATTGTGAAGTGGAAGGAAAATGATAAATGGTTTTCCAAATTTTTTACAAATAAATATCCAAAAACTGTGGCGTGCATTTGTATTCAGCCCCCTTTACTCTGATACCCCTAACTAAAATCTAGTGGAGCCAATTGCCTTCAGAAGTCACCTGTGTGCAACTTAATCTCAGTATAAATACAACTGTTCTGTGAAGCCCCAAGAGGTTTGTTAGAGAACCTTAGTGAAAAAACAGCATTATGAAGGCCAAGGAACACACCAGACAGGTCAGGGATAAAGTTGTGTAGAAGTTTAAAGCAGGGTTAGGCTATAAAAAAAAATATCCCAAGCTTTGAACATCTCACAGAGCACTGTACAATCCATCATTGTAAAATGGAAAGAGTATGACACAACTGCAAACCTACCAAGACATGGCCGTCCAACTAAACTGACAGGCCGGGCAAGGAGAGCATTAATCAGAGAAGCAGCCAAGAGGTCCATGGTGGAGAAGCTGCAGAGATCCACAGCTCAGGTGGGAGAGTCTGTCCACAGGACAACTATTAGTCGAGCACTCCACAAATCTGGTCTTTATGGAAGAGTGGAAAGAAGAAAGCCATTGCTGAAAGAAAAGCCATAAGAAGTCCCATTTGCAGTTTGTGAGAAGCCATGTGAGGGACACAGCAAACACGTGCTCTGGTCAGATGAGACCAAAATCACTATGTGTGGTGGAAAACGAATACTGCACATCACCCTGAACACACCATCCCCACCGTGAAACATGGCGGTGGCAGCATTATGTTGTGAGGATACTTTTCTTCAGCAGGGACAGGGAAGCTGGTCAGAGTTGATTGGAAGATGGATGGAGCCAAATTCAGGGCAATCTTAGAAGAAAACCTGTTAGTTTGCAAAAGACTTGAGACTGGGGCAGAGGTTCACCTTCCAGCAGGACAACCACCCTAAACATACAGCTAGAGCTACAATGGAATGGTTTATATCAAAGCATATTCATGTGTTAGAATGGCGCAGTCAAAGTCCAGACCTAAATCCAATTGAGAATCTGTGGCAAGACTTGGAAATTGCTGTTCACAGATCCAATCTGACAGAGCTTGAGCTATTTTGCAAAGAAGAATGGGCAAAAATGTCACTCTCTAGATGTGCAAAGCTGGTAGAGACATCCCCAAAAAATTACAGCGAAAGGTGGTTCTACAGAGTACTGACTCAGGGGAGCTGAATACAAATACACGCCACACTTTTCACATATTTATTTGTAAATTTGTAAAGAAATGTAAAACTATTTATAATTTTCCTTCCACTTCACAATTATGTGCCACTTTGTGTTGGTTTATCACATAAAATCCCAATAAAATACATTGACGTTTTTGGTTGTAACATGACAAAATGTGGAAAATTTCAAGGGGTGTGAATACTTTTTCAAGGCACTGTATGCAATAAAGTTTCTACAATACATGTTAACACACATTACATGCATGAGTGTATTGTGGTGTCATTTATTTTGCATTGTGGTGCGCAGCATTGGAAAGGATGTTGCATTACTTTCTTTTTTTCTTTTTTTTTGGGCCACCTTAAAACAATGCAGCTTAACATCCACTCACCAACCACTTTATTAGTTACACCTGTTCAATTGCTTGGTAACACAAATTGCTAATCTGCCAATCACATGGCAGCAACTCATTGCATTTAGGCATCTGGACGTGGTGAAGATGACTTTCTGAAATTCAAACCGAGCATCAGAGTGGGGAAGAAAGGGGATTTAAGTGACTTTGAACATGGCATGATTGTTGGTGCCAGATGGGCTGATCTGAATATTTCAAAAACTGCTGATCTGCTGGGATTTTCAAGCACAGCCATCTCTAGGGTTTACAGAGAATGGTCTGAAAAAGAGAAAATATCCAGTGAGTGGCAGTTGTGTGGACGAAAATGGGTGAATGGGTAGACTGGTTTCAAGATCATAGAAAGGTAACAGTTACTTAAATAACCACTCGTTACAACCAAGGTACGCAGAATACCATCTCTGAATGGACAACACATGGAACCTTGAAGCAGATAAGCTACAGCAGCAGAAGACCACAGCGGGTGCCACTCTTGTCAGCTAAGAACAGGAAACTGAGGCTACAATTCGCACAGGCTCACAAGAATTGGACTAGATTGGAAAAACATTGTCTGGTCCGATGAGTCTTGATTTCAACTGTGGCATTCAGGTAGGCACCATATTAGGTGGTATATGTGGTGGACTTTGCACACTTTTGATTTTTATTTTTTGCACTCTATATACATATGAGTTGTATTTTTGAAGAATTATTTATATGTGTTTTGCACATTTTCATCTTATTGCATTTTATTTGTATTGATTGGTGAATTGGCTGATATTTATTTGTATATCTTAGCACTGCTTTGATTACTTTATTTTGTTTCTAATTGGCATCACAATTGTGTAGTAGCTTTTACTGCTTTTTCACCTCAGTGCGGAATAACTCATATTTTTATTTCACTTATAAAGAATACCCAATCACGTGCAAGGAATAAAACAAAAAAAACAACATTTGCTTGTACATAATTGGATG